>JASCZW010000957.1:0-149584 GCA_034211315.2 Aedes japonicus | reverse complement strand
TAATTTTCCTGCACTGTAGAAAAATTTGTAGAACAACTGGTAACCCTGAATTTTTTAATATTGTTTTCGCTCATATATCCATGAACCCTACGCGGGGACAATGTTTCGAAACAATCTGAGACCCTTCGGCCCAATCTGTAAGATAATAAAAAAAAAATCCCCAACCCTAGCTTTGTACAGGTGTAGTTTTGCCATAATATGAAGAAAAAACAGAAAAGAACCATAAGGCTAAATTCTAAGTGAACAACAGTTTGCAAAGAAAACAATATGTTTCTAAAGAGTTCGTACTGCTCCAGAATTGTTTCCAGCACATCTTCAAAAAATATTAAAAAATGCGATTGAGTTTTTCTTGGTCCTTAGTGGCATCTCGCCACAGATGAAAAATAAAATCCTCGGCTCTGAGGGAGTTAATTCGATTGAGCACCGTACAAATAAAAAAAACATCAAACCAGAAATCAAACAGTGCAGCAGCCCCTGAGAAGTTTGCGGATTTACGCTCCTAATCAGGAAGGTTCTACAAACATCGACAAGAAACACAGCTTATGGCTAAAATTATTTTCTTAGCCCCACTCTAATAGTGCACTTTGATCCAAAAATAGCCACAGCCATGCGTATTGATGGTGTGCCTGTATTTATTTCCATCAGTGTAGACATTTTCAAAACCGGCTTCGAATGGATCCGGCTCGAAAAATTATGGCTTTTTTCTATGAGCAACACCTTCTTTTCCTACTACAAAATCTATGGAACAATATGAATTTGTCATCTCTTTCGTTCTCCCGCTATCAAAATCGATCACAGAGATGCTTTAAGTTATACCGGTTCCTACTGGTTATGTATAATAGAGCCCAAATCCCTTATCCAACGTTATCAACATTAAATATGCAAGCATGTTGCCATAATACCTCAGCCTGGCTCTGGCAATAAAACAAAACAGCCATCTGCTCGAAAGCAACCCGCAGTCACGTGGAAGAAGTTGCCATTCTAAGTCCGGTTTTACCATATAATTCTCAGAATTTCATCCACCGAGTCCGATTCAAAAAGTCTTGACCGTGAATATCAATGTGAATTGATTGCCAAAGTGATTATCCGCGAGGGGCCACACTGTGAAAGAATTCTTTCAAAATTTGCTTTGTTCGTCTTCCGTATTAAGTCCCCAGATGATCTTTGATGCAGTAAAACAGTTTTAAGTTACCAGCGACTTTTCTCAACCTTTGGTTCGATAACCGATAAACCTGCTGAAAATGGATTGCCATTAGCTGCACGTGACGAAAGAGTGCTAACGAAATGCAGCTCTCGTAGACTTTTTTCTGTATCATCTCCACCGCTGCTTTAGAAATCAGTTTTTGCAACCTGAAATTTTTGCATAAATTAATTTTGCACGTTCCGATTAATATTTATAAAGATCAGAACATGAGCGAATGAAAATGCAAATCAATCTGCCCATTGCTCTAAATATTTACGTCTCAAAATGTCATCATTCTTCTATAAATTTAACCATTCAATCATCTAACGCCTGTTACTACGGTTACGTACGCCAGTATTGTTTACGAATAATGAATCTTTTGACGTTTGGTTGTAAGAGATGTAAGTTTACAGTAAATTATTCATGCAAAGAGGATGAGTGAAAGCTGCCTCTCTGAAGCTAATTAGTAAAACCGTGTTTAGTATAAAATCAACAAGAAAATAATAAGACGAACACATAAAAGAGCGGAAACAACAAAAAAAAAACGGTATTGGTTTGATTTTCCTAACTAAGTATAATTAATAATGGTCAGCCTACGACAGCATCAGGCAGCGGATGGAATAATGAACGCCTTTCGAGTCAAACAAAAATGTGAATGCTCCTGATTCTACCTTGACGTATATCAAAAAATGAAGGCAACGGTTGAAAACAGGGGCCCCCCAGCTTCTCTGAAATACACGATCGATCAGAATTAAACGATTTTTTTTATGGACGATTCCAGGTTGAAAAAAGAAAAAGACACCTAGTGGTGCTGAATCTGACAGCTCCCATGTTAAATTATGGGACAAAATTTTTAAACTGCCCCTCGAAAATTCAAATTCTAATTAAAAGCGGTTTGTTGTATGATGGAAAAAAAATTCAAAACTACTCAGTAGAGACATTTTTAGCAAAATAAAAAAAAAATAATGCCCCTGTTGTGCATTTTTCGATTTCTCTTCCATCATACAACAAATCGCTTCTAATTAGAAAGGCATTTGAATTATCTAGAAGTATTTCAAAATTTTCGTCCTATACTTTAACATGGGAGCTGTCAGATTTATCACCACTTAGTGTCTTCTTCTATTTTAAAATTGGATTCGTCTATACAGGTATGTTCATATTAAAAGGATGTACGATACAGTTTTAAATAGGCTGTAGTAATTCTCTTATGTTGTGTACCAATTCTAGAATAAATTTTAATTTATCGAAAACTTGACAGATGGAAAATAATCAGATTGATAGATTAAAAATATTCGATGAGGTGTCAGTCTAAATTGTGTTCCCGTCTGTCACAAATTAGTCAGCTCGAGTAACAGATTTAATAGAATATTTTTCATCAGTCAAGTTTAAGTGAAAAATGAAATTAATTCGCGAATTGAGACACAGCCTGTGTAAACTTTCAACGGAATAGAGTCGTACACTCAACGAAATGAACTTTCGATATTCATTTGATCGCCTTAATGGATTATTCCTTCAAGAAATTAGTTTTAATATTATTAGTTTGTCTTAGGAAAAAAATCATTAATTTTCCGCTAAAAAAAAGTGAAGCTCCCTAGAATCGAACCAATAACGTTGTGGCTACGAGTCAAGTGTCTTGATCATTTGTTTATCAATGCTTGTTAATACGAAGTGCTATATGAACAACCTCGTGCGAGACGACAGCCATTCATAAGTCACTCCTGTTAGATAATTTAGAATTTAAATTTAATGTGTAATGTAAACCATACTTTAAATTCCCACCCTTTTTCCCATCCGTAATTTGTTATTCCTATTAACCTCGAGACAGCCGCGAGTAATCGGCTCTATCGTCCTAACTTTAGTTTTAAGATAAATGATGTATAAAAATATGAAAAATTTGGCTCTGTAGAGTTAATTCGATTGAGCCTGTACAAATAAATGATTATTTAAAAAAATAAAATATAAGTCACTCTTAGGAAAATCACAAATACCATTCCTAAGTTCCCTTATAAAATTCGTGTGTCATTTTGCCTGAGTGTAAGTCGCGCACAACAGAAGCAGAGTAAAGGTGAGGTTTTGCAATGAGCTACTTTGTGTGACCGTGTATGCCCACCGGTGAATTATTAACTAGGCCAAAAGAGAGCAAACCCGTGGAAGCCCGTTTGGGTACAGAAATGCTGTGATTTGTTTTAATCGAATGCAGTGAAAAAATAGGTGTTGATCACATCGACTTAATTACCTCTTTTCATGCCACTAATGATGATAAATGTGTCTTGAATAATAATTATGCTTTTGTTTAGACCGCTTTCGGGCATATAAGGTGAACTTTATTTATCACTTCACTGTTCCAAATGCACCTGAACCCAATGACAGGCGAGAACTACTAAATCAACAATGGAACAGTAGCGAATGTACCACGAGCTGGCGCAACTCCAAGGCGAACTCAGTATCCCGAAAGTAGCGAAATTATACAGACGGGTACAATGGGAGGGACATGTTGTTAGAGTGTAATCCCGCAAAAATTGTATTTGCCTGTGCATTTTAACACAGGTGTGTTGGACATTCGGACCACTATAAGTAAGTTAGTTACAGTGAGGATTTTGGCACCAAAACGGCTCGTAATTATCTGTTGCTGCAACCATAAGTTGTATTATTTGACTTCCTCTTAAATGTTTCGTAAAAAAATAAATCGCAACGATTACGTTTCTGTACACATATGATTTTAATTCAAACTTATTGATATTGTTATGTTTTGATTTGAGTTTGTGAGTCTAAATGTGGTTGCAGAGTCGATTAACTTTTAAAATTAAACTTTGTTGTCCTGAAAAGGATCGTTTAGTGTTTTGTAACCCTGAAAATAACCATTTTTATTTAATGTCTCAGGGATGGTCCATCCAAATTCTAGAGTTTGTCAGGTTTGATGGTTTAGCGCTGAGAACGTTCATACTAGGTTGCCTGAAATGTCCCTTTAATATCAAACACGAACACTTTTTTTTTTGCCAAATTCGGTTTTATTTCTCAACATACTCTCCTTTTAGGACAATACAGCGAGTCCAGCGATTTTCTAATTTTTTTTGTCTCATCCGAATAGTACTTATTCGGAAGTCCTTCATAATAGCCATCGGTTTCAGCTATGAACTCATCATTTGAGTGAAATCTTATACCGGTGAGCCATCTCTTCAGTTTTGGGAACAAATAGAAGTCACTGGGGGGCAAGTCTGGCGAATACGGTGGACAGGGAACCAATTGATACCGAATTTCATTCAATTTTGCTTGAGCAAATGAGGATGAATGAGTAGGCGCATTGTCGTGATGATAGAGCACACTTGTTCTCTGTAAATGCGGCCGTTTTTTCTGGACTTCAGCCTTCAAACGATCCAATAACGTTGCATAGTATGCACCTGTTATGGTTTTACCTTCTTCAAGATAGTCGATGAATATTACACCTTGCGCATCCCTAAACACGGAGGCCATAACCTTTCCCGCCGATTGTTGCGTTTTCGGGCGCTTCGGAGCACTTTCGCCCGGTGAAACCCACTGTTTTGCCTACTGCGATGACTCCGGTGTGAAGTAATGGATTTCATCCATGGTTATGAATCGGTGCACAAACTTCTTCGGATTGCGTATAAACTTGCTCAAATTCTCCTGAGAGGTTGTAACAAAAAAGCGTTTATGATCCGTTGTAAGCAAACGCGGCACCCATCGCGGGCAGAGCTTCCTCATACCCAAAACGGAATGCATGATGTTGCCAACTCGTACCATTGAAATGCCTTAGCTAGCTCTCTCAATTGCACTTTTGGATCCTCCAATACTATATCACCGACAAACCGATATGAAACTAAATCTTTACTATTGATCAAGAATCCCTAACGGCCGATTCAAATGTGCAGCGATCCCATCTGTCAAAACTAATAGAATCATTTTATCTAGATCAAATAAATGTGTCCAGAATTGCTCAGACATGAACTTTATTATCAAGTTCCCAAGCGTGTTCGTAGCTTCAATAAACTATCCCAGCGAACACGAAGATAGATGTCAATAATGTGATTTGAACAGATATATTTATGTTGTCATTCATGTCGGTTTGTCGGTGACTATATCATGGATTTTAGCGACGTTCTCTGTTGTAGTGACCTCATTTGAACGTCCAGAACGCGATGCGTCAACGGTGCTCATACGGCTACAACGAAAATCAGCAAACCACTTATGAGTCGTTTGAATCAACGAAACAGAGTCTGGAAAATACTTGGCTTTGGTTACGGTAGCCGTTTTCTTGGGTAGAAAATAATATTTTATCTAAACTCGAAACTCGGATTTTTCCATTTAAAAAAAAACTTGCTGATCGGTCTCTTCTCAATGTTGAATACGTGGACAGAAATTGCTGAAAATTTGACAGCCGTCATTCAAGGAGTGAAGCGCATAGGAAATGGTTCACATTGGCGATTACCAACGCCATTTATAGGAAGTTGAAGGGACTTTTCAGGCAGCCTAGTTGAAGTCAAACTGGACTACGAAATATCATCACCCTTTTGTTTTATGCGCACAGCGAAGTAAGGTTTAAAAAACCCGAACTAATCCACCGATGCAAGATACGATGGCAAGACTGAGCCCTTCTTATGCTTCACCAGATATCTCATATTTATTTATTTATTATTATATATATATTCTATCCGACCTAAGGTGGTCTTAGTGAATTTGTTTTTGACGGGGAAAAGCCGTTTTGATTTTGCGTATAAACCCTATATTTTTTGCAATGTAATAAGATTAAAAACAATACAATATAAAGGGTATGTCTCATCTAATTGCATCATGAAAAAAAAAACAATGGAGAAAATTACCTAGTTAACCGATTCTGTTTAAACTTTCGTTAAGCTTAGATTAGTAAGCTTTTGGCATATAACTTTTAATTAGTATGCTTTTGGCTTTGTAGGTATAACTTTTAATTGGTAAGCTGTTGGCATGTTTATTTTATTCAACTTCAATACCATACCCGTACGCCCGCACCTTTAGCTTAACCCCACTTATTAGGTTCTGTACAACGTCTGGCACAATGACGAAACGTCATGGTAATAACGGATGACGACACCTACTTGACGCTGGATGCCAATGACTGGCAGCAGACCGGATACTTTACGCACCCCACCAAGGAGGTGAACGTTGACGTCAAATATCTCCCCCACACCAAACTCCCGGGCTAACGATCAGGGAATGTCAGCGAGAAGGGGATGTTCAAGCCGCTGTTTTGTCCCTCGGGGAATGTGGTGAACGAAGAGATATACAGTACGAAATGCCTGCCGGATGTGCCGCTTTCATCAAAAAGTATCGTGCAAAGAAGGATGTGGTATTTTGGGCGGACCTGGCTTTGGCCATTTTTCCATGATGTTCCCTAACTCCGACAGATAGAAGAACGTAAGGCGAACTTTAAACGGAGGATCTACTCCAATAAATTGGTGGCCAAAACTGTTTGCCAAGGCCTCTAAAGAGCTGAAAAATGTGTCGATACCCATCTTTTCATAGGTCATGGCCGTAAGGCCGCGTCTAGGCCGTCAAAGCATTTTTGTTGAAGGCTTTGTGACGTAGGACTAATGGAAAATTTGGCCCACTTCATTATCTTTTGTAGTCATTTTTTTGATCGCTTTCCGAAATTAGCGCATTGTTTTTAGTGAGGAATAAACAGCACACTTTGAGTCAATGCATCCTTCTTCTCTTTCCAGATAGTGAGTAATGGCACTATAACCGTAAGCAATAAAAGGCTAGGAAAGGAGTTAGTCCCCATGTCCAACCGACAGAGAAACTCTGAGGCAAGAAGAGCCTAGATACAAGTAGGAAACGCTTGTGTTTTAGCCCAGAAAAGCGGACAACAAAGGAGTGTATTGACCTTCTTAGCTTCGCCACTCCCAACGACCTATATATCTTCTATCTATCTATCTATACATATAAAAACGAATTTCTATATGTCTGTCTGTCTGTCTGTCGGACTGAACCTCATAGACTCGAAAACTACTTAACTACTATGGAGAGGTTTTTGAGCCCGAAAAGGGTATTTATGATAGTTAGAGACCCCTCCCTTCTCTAGGAGGGCGGGCTCCCATACAAATGAAACAAATATTTCTGCATAACTCAAGAACTAATCAAGCAAAGGAAACCAAGCTTAGCATGTGGGAGTTTTAAAAGGCAAAACATGTTTCTATGGTAAAAGGGTGGCTTTCATACAAATGGAACAGAATTTTCTGCATAACTCAAGAACTAATCAAGCAAATGGATCCAAATTTGACATGTGAAGGATTTATGCAGGCAAAACATGTTTCTATGGTGGTTCGAGACCCCTCATTTCTCTAGAAGGAGGGGCTCTCATGCGAATGAGACTGGAATTCCTACATAACTCGAGAAATAATAAAGCAATTGGAACCAAATTTGGCAATTTGTGGGGATTTTAGAGGCAGGATATGGTTGTACGGTGGTTTGGGGCTCCTATATAAATGAAACACAAATTTCTGCATACCTCGAGAACTAATCAAGCAAATGGATCCAAATTTGGCATGTGTGGGTTTTCAGAGGTGAGAAATGTTTCTTTGCCCAGGTAACCAATAAGCATGAGCATATGCAGTAAATCAACCCTAAATCTGCATTTCAGATGCTACAAGCATTATATTAGCATTATATCAGCATCTTGAAAGCTATAATAGCTCGGTTATAAAGCTGCATTTTAAATGCTATTTAAATGCTTGTAGCCTGTATTAAGAATTTCGAATGAAAAGTAGCATTAATGAAGCATTATCACAGCATTGCACTAAAGCAGCCGTATATTGGGCCAAAAGTGGCATTTATGTTGCATTTACGGCGACTTAAATGCTTGATAGGCTCCCGTAAAGACGCTTTGGAACTGCTTATTGGTTACCTGGGTGGTGGGCTTTGAATGGTGAGTTAACAACTTCGAAGGAGGGTGCAACCTACCTCCGGTCCTCACATGTTCCTACCTCCCGCCTCTACGAGTCGATCACAAAAGACTGCCAGCTGAAACATCCCTAGTAGCACACTTGTTGCAATTCAGGTAAAGTAACTACTTTGCAACTGATTTGTGTCACATTCAAGTTGTTGCAACTTATTTCAACGGATGTGTGTTGCTTGGGATGGTGACGCTGGTAGACGTAGCCTGAGCAATGATGTCATTTTGGCAATGGCGAAGTGAGGGGATGTGACTGAAGATTGCGTACCTATAAATTCAGTTATGTATCCATACCTGTAAATCCTATCATATCATTTTCCATTCTCATTTAATGTATTATTTCAGTACGTTTTATAATTATCTTTGCATTCTGAAATTATTTGAGAACCTGGAGCAATATGACATGCAGCAAAGTCACAATTTGTTTTTCAGCGTTTCAAGATAACTTTTAATTTAATTTGCACTTCTAAACTTCAACTACTATATTCATAAAAGACAGATATTTTGAAGGTGCTTCTGGGTCAGATCGTACGACTGTAGACGGTTATCAGGAATCTCATGAAAATCAGATTCCGCAACAGCTTGCATATTGGAAACGACGCGAAAATGTTCTGGTGTCAGAACCTTCATATCCGCGGGTTCGTACGACAAAGGCTTCAGTGGACGGGAGTTCAGCGATCTACACGGCGAAGAGCTGCTAGGAATTTCGCTTCGGTAAGGGAACGTCCATTAATTATGTCACGCAAAAACTAACTTTGTATATCCCCCCACGCCTGTCACGTTTTTTTGTATGGACCTTCAAATTTGTTTGTATGGACTGTCACGTTTTCCAACAACCTTCCCCCCCCTCCTTCCCTTAGTTCGTGACATAATGAATGGACCTTCCCTAAGGTCATTCACTAGCTCAAAGACAGTGGTGCAACAGTGGATTTTGCTGTTAGTAGCTGGACCGATACACTGTCATTGGCTTCGGTTTGCACGTAACAACAGGTTCCGTATGCTCCCTTGGAAGCATCTGCGAAGAAATGAAGCTGAATGCTAACGGAGCTAGGCAGCGGCACGAATCGTGGCATCCGAACTTCACTTAGTAACTGTAGTGTATAATGAAATGCCTTCCATTCTTCTTGAAGTTTGTGGGGTAGAGCAGCATCCCATTGGCAAGCTTCGCCATTCTGCTTCAGGACCCACAACCGCTGCATGAACAACTTGGCGGCAACGATTGTATGACCCACGAGACCAAGTGGGTCGAAGATCTGTGTTTGTCAGGTAGCTGAATCTTGAACGAGGGGTACGAGGGCTAGATCTTTAGAGGGACATCCTGCAGAACTGGCGGAATGTTTTATGCCAATTTTTTAATAGGGAGTTCAGCTGTACCAGGCATCTCTGTCGGCACCCGAGAAATAGTCGTCGACGACGCAGAAATCGGTGATGATCGCTTGAACAGCAGCTGGTAGTTTGTCTTCATTATCAAAAGCGATCTGAAGAGTTCTGGTAGCCAAGAATGGGGCAGACACAGTACTGTCTGCAGCTCGTAGCTATAAATTTGACCGCTGGGGTTCTTCCTGAAGCGGCTGCGAAGGAAATTTCAATCACTGGAGATATGAAGTATTTGACGATACATTTTTGCTACGTCGTCAGAGGCCATAGCGGCAAAACGAATTCGAAACCGTTGCACATTTGATTGTAGATCTTCTTGAACGACTGGACCTACCAAAAGCGTGTTGTTCAATGAATATCCCCATGATGTCTTGCACGATGTGTCGAACACGACCCTAATCTTTGACGTCGTGCTCGATTCCTTGAAGACTGCGTGATGTTGGATGTAGCAATGAGGAATGTCAACGTCTATTGGTTCTTCCAGCTTCTTCATGTGCCGTAGCTTCATGCATCCTTGGTGGCAGGATCACGTTCGAGTCGCCGCTCGATGCTTCGCAGACGACGATTTGCGATTTTTTCGGGAACCACCTACGACAACTGCTGGGTTGTTGGTTCGAGGCAGCCTCGCGGTGTACCTCCCAAATGAGTCACGAAAGGTAGTTGCTACATAATATTGTTCACAGCGATTTTCATCGACTGACAGTGTGGACCTTTTCGTCGGGTTTCGATTTCACAAAATTTGAAAAGTGCGGTTTCAAGAGGGTCATCGTTTGTTGACAGATTGCAGTTTCCAGGAATGCATTTTGACTGATTGAATTGTGTTTTAGTCTACCATGGAAGATCATTACCCAATGCAATTTTCCGACCAGTATGTAGTTCCCAAAAGGCTTCACTTCCGATGACAAGGTCAATCTTTCCTGGAACGTGGAATCGTGGATCTGCTAGCGTGACGTTCGGGAATTTCCATGTCGAAATATCTATAGGTATTGTCGGTAGCTCTGCCGATGGGTTAAGGACTAGGAACTGAAGTTTTGTAGAAACATCATCTGTCTGCGATTGAACTGTTGCAGTGGCAGCGTTTTTAACGTTCTGCGTGGAGAGACCAATTCCTGCAATGGATATATCCACCTTCGACCGAATTACTGCTTCGTCAGCGGCTTTGAAATGAAATTGGACATTGACGCCGAGTCCAGTAAGGCCCTTGCCTGATGCTTGCGGCTGTGATCATCGACGACGTTCAGAACAACTGTTTCCAGGAAAACGACGCTGCATGCAGTTTGGACTGCCATGCTGACGTTGGGTGGAGCGGAGCTCGCACTTGAAGATCCTACACTTGTAGTCGGAAATAATTGTTGCACAGGAGCAGATGAAGAAGCGGTAGAACTCGAAGATACCCTGGATCGAGTGGAATCGTGTAGGAGTGCATGATGTCATTCGTGGCACGTGGACCATGGTTGAGAAAGCATCTCGTAAAGATAACCAACGTGAGAAATCGCCGATAAAACGTGGAAGATCGATTTGTGATAAACGGAGGTAAGTAGAAGGTGGTTGGAGGAGCAGTTAGTGAGGTGTTCAGTTACGCCTAATAATTCCGATGGCGCGTTTCGAAAGCAGAAAACATATGTACAAATTACAACATAAATTTCTTCATAACTCGAGAACTAATCAAGCAAATGGAACTAAATTTGGTATGGGGATTTTTTCGGAGGCAGGAGTATTTTCTGGTTTGACACCCCTCCACTCTCTGGAAAGGGAGGAGGGGGGCTATAATACAAATTAAACAGAAATTTCAACCAAACATGAGAATTATCAAGGCCACTAAAACACAAAATGTGTATTTCCCGGGCAAGCAGCATGTTGATACTTGAGTTACTCTCAGTGCTACATTATATACAATAAGTTAATCTTAGGTTATTCTAGAGAAAATTACGTTCAAACTGACGGGATACGGCTTTAGTATGAATATACATTTTTTGTCTATGAACTGCTTTTACACAGAAATAAAAACTATGATAGAAACGAATGATCCGAGAGTTAAATTAAATAAAAACCCGCATTAATCCACCGATGGTGAGACTGAACCCTTCTTACACATCACCAGAATTCAAATGTGGGCAATATTGTACTGGATACATATTTTCATCAGAAATTCCAAGAAGATTCAGAGATATTCAATATGCCATACATTCAGTTTATAAAATGAACTATTTGTCAATCCTGAGCGTATTGTTCAGTGATGTGATTAAAATATTACCATTAATAGTCTTTAATGACCTGTTTATGTTAGTTATATAAAAGGGGAGATTACATAAATATTAGAAATTTCATAAAATCAGTCCATAAAATGATTCAATAAGGTTTATAAGTACATTTTCGTTGAAAATTGGTTATAGTAAATGCAGACTAATTTTCGAATATACTCGTTGCAGTTCAAAACCAGACCACCCGAGCCAATCGATGCTGCTCTAATTCTATACAGTCGCATAGTGTGGCTAGTACACTGTATTTGCTATACAACGCACCAGATGCGACACAATAGAATGCAAGCGGCATCGATTGGTGTGATTGGTCTTGTTTGGTTTTGCACTGCAACGAGTATATTTTCATCTCACAATTATGTGCTCTCAGGTATTGTTTTGGTCATATCTCCATGGAGGATTATCAAATCATAATGAAATTTTGACCGGTTATTTGGAGATATCATAGCTTGGTACTAAAATCGGTACACAAATAGCTCAGTATGTAATCGGAGACTAAACTGTTTGATTACTATTATAATAGGCCTTCAAGTACTGTTTCGTTCATATCTTCGTAACGAAATGTCCGAATGAAAAAAAAAATCAATAGCGTTCTATGGGAATGTTGTAGCTTCCATTTGCCGTCAACAGAACTGAAATCGGTTCACAGATGGCTGAGAAACCGATGTGACATTATTTGTAACACACACACACACACACACACACACACACACACACACACACACACACACACACACACACACACACACACACACACATACATACACACAGATATGTGCTCAGTTCGTCGAGCTGAGTCGAATGGTATATGACACTCGGCCCTGTGGGCCTCGGATAAAAAGTCGAGTTTTCAAGCGATCTTAATACCCTTCCCCTTGATGTAAGAAGGGTAAAAACGCACACACCCCAACAGAAATTAGACACATTAGCAAAAGAAAATATGTTAACAAAACTTATGTCTTTAAAAAATCATAAAAGCGCAACTGCTATTTAATTTTCATTCATTCAGTGGCAAGCGTAGCAAATAAACACTAAATAAACACATGCTTTATCGCCAAGGAAAGCCTCCCGCACAATCTCATTTAATTTCCAACTCCAGATGTCCATGAAAACAGCATGAGTTCTCAGAATCGTCTTAAGTAGACATCTAGTTAACACTTCCCTCTCATCCCCTGCTGATCATAAGGACCTGGCTAGGTGTTCTGCAAAGAGATCGATGGATAAAGAGCTTGTCATACCCAAGGCAGCTCTTCTGGCGCTTCCATCGTCTCTACAACAGCCAACTCAGGATTGTGAAGGTCAAAAAATGCTATGCTATCCTGGGCTGGTTCGTCACTAGTTGCACACAATAAGCAACACCCTCCGTTGCACTAGTTGTTCGAAATCGAGCATACATTAGATCGAGCATACAATTATATTACCACTGAGCGCAATCTTCAATTCATAACAGTAATCAGCATTTGGCTACAACATGTGCACTTCACTCACTTTGTTCTCACAATTTCATTCGGTTGAATATCACTCTCACTGCGTATCAGCATCTTCCACCGCTAATTGCAATGTTCAACACCTGTGTCACTCACTTTTGGATACCATTAGAAATTATAACAGGTTATGGTCGGAGCCTGATTGACGGTGCTTGTTCGTCATTTAGCGGTTCGTGTATTTTATCAGGTGTCGATGTTTTGCGTTAATCGAATAATTAAATTGCCGAAACTGGTAGATTGATCAAACACATATTTGAAAAAAGTTTAAACGCACGCGACGGCTCAATTTCAATCTTTTTTCCCATGATTTAATCTTGTTAGAGGTATACAATTCAGATCTAGCTTGGGTAAGCGTCGGAAATAAAATAAGGGTCCTTCTCTTCGTTCGATGCTTTTCCGTCTATTTTTTGAATCTGATACGATGTTGTTTGTTTTTTCTTAATCTCTTTGTTCCGATATTCGATTTTAGGGCTGAAACGGTCAACAGCATTGATATGGAAATTTTGGAATGCTGATTCATGGGCCAGCCCAGCCATTGGTGTTCGATTGGAAGGCTGGATGGATGATTTAAATAGCATTTGGATTGAATGCAAATGAAGAGCTGATCTTAAACGATTCAACGTTTAAGTTTGGTACTTTTGGTTTATTTATATTAACACTTGCTGTAATTGAAATTTGACGTGAGGTATGCAACGTTAGCATTTAGCCAATAACCGGTTTGCCGTAACCTACGGCATGATAAAAACAACCCATTACATAAGGCGATGAAACAATAAGCGATAGGAAACGAAACCATCCTTATTTCGGTAGCTGTCATTAATCAAATGTTCACATAAATGATGTGATAGCTTTATGCATAATACTCTGGCTTGATGCTTTTTTTTTATCTTGTGTGCTTCACGCAATCAAATTAATCTTTAGTGCGGCCGTGAATCTTTACTTCTTGAATCTACTCAGAAACGTTATGATGTCAGCCCTTTTGGAAAGTAATCAATTATTAGTTCATGAGTAATTCCGCCAGAACTATTGAGACATGGCGGTGAATTGCATGTTACCGTGTTAGCAATTTAAACAAGTTTTTAAAGATGGAAGAGATGATCTGTTGAAGGTATGTAAGGTCTTGTAACATCACTAATACTTAAATAAATCAACACAGTCCGTTAAATTTGAAGCGCAAATCATTCGTTTGATATCCCGGCATAATTTGAAAACACATTATTTGTTTACAAATTTGATATAAATTCCACGCAACTGGGTTATTCCGTTTAGTAAGCAATGATTTCATTTATCCCTCGTAGTATTGGCAGAGAACCATCATAAATTTTTCGACAACAATATATTATATTTAATAATTATTAATGGAACATATTTATGGGGATTGTAAAATCAACAAGTGATCGCCTATGAATGCCACTATGTCATGTATCTGTCATACATCTAAATAAAGCATGGCCCAGTTAGTGATGGAACAAAATCATTTGGGACATTTTCGGTTTTGAATTTGACGGATTTGAAAATGGTTTTCACTGAAGTGCATACTCTTCTTTATATATCAAGAAAATAAATTAAATACAAAACGAATTATTATTATCGGAGCTGCCGTTTTGATGACCGTACCTTTTATACTGGGGAAATTGTACCTTTTATACTAGGGACTGTACCTTGAACTGGGGAAATTTTGGTGGATTTAGGGTCTTCAGAACCAACTGGACTCCGTTGTAGTGACAACTTGCAAGAGCTGACAAAAATGCCACCAAACCAAAGTATACCGAATTTGATTACCAAGTAGCCATACAGCTTTTGAGCACGGGTTCTAGCAACGGAATTCTGCTTAAGGTGGGATATACAATTAGAACAAAAAAAACTCGTTTTTGAAAATTATTTTCAATTATTTTCAATTTTTTAATTCATATAGAAGAAATCCTATAAGTTTCAGCTTAATCGAATAATCAGTTTTCGAGTTAACACCAGCATAAACTCCGAAAATGCTGTTTTGTGAAAAACGCGTTAAAATAGGTCTTCTCGTTCAAGCGTCTCTTTAAACCTGCTGTGCGCGAAAAATACGTCTTCGAAAAACGATGAAAAGAAAAACTTAGAGTTCGAATTTGGAAAAAAATGTTTCAGGAGCGCCCGCATAAACAATAACCATAAGAAGTGCCTAACCACCAATTCGAGGTATCATCCCAACTGTAAGTGGTATGGTCACACCATCTATAATATCGTTCCTGAATGGTACATGTTTATGAGGGCGTATACTACGGGAAATTTACTAGCTTTTTATGCAACAACAAAAAAAGATTTTTTTTGTCATTCTAACTGTATATCCCACCTTAAGCGATCGATGGGGTTGCGAAAACGTTGCATTGCACAACGGGTGTCATCATACCGCTTACTCAATTCGCGATCGGAAAAATCTTGCTTGATTTGCAAAGATTTCACGTGCCATCTATGGGAGTTCCACTCCGACGTTTATTTGAGGCTTCCGAGTCGTCGTCCAAGGTTTCCCTGTGAGAGGGGTAGCAGAGTTTGCGAGGACGCGTCCACGGGCTTTACTTTACGCGACGGTCCCCATGAAGGACCGTGTCAACCCTTGCATGGCCTCCTTGCTTAAAAAATATCGATGGGATCACTATAAGCGACTATCTACAATGTGTGGAGCTAGCTGTCCAGAGGGGGGACAAAGGAAAACGGAGAATAAAACAACGACAAGACAACGGAGAGTGTTTCGCAAGAAGGGGAAAGCTACAGAGGTCACCAGTCCTGAATTCGAAGGCCACTGCCACTACCAGCAGTTGCAAATCACTGGGGTTCCTGACCCAGTTGTTCACTCTGCAACGCAACAGTAGCACATCTCGAGGGGACAGCGTTGGAATGAAAGATGCGATGAAGGTAGTCAGAAAACGGATCGACGAACTCTACGATTATGTAAAGGACATGCACAACGTCCACAAGGAAATCAAAGAGATGGTGACGCGTTTCAAATCGGCCGTGATCGCAGCCGAACGCGAACAGGACACACTGAGGATGAGAGCCGAGACTGCCAAATAGGTTCATGAGAACAGCTAAAAGGCAACGGTTGATGCACTGTAGACGCCATAGAAACCCCATAATCCACGCTCGGAAAAAAGGAAAAGGGACACACCAGAAGGAGGAACTGAAAAAGCTCAAAACGACGAGGAAAAAGATGAAGGCAGTGAATGGCGCACTGTCGGCAACTGAAAAAAAAGAAGCAGATGCCCAGGCCGTGTCGGGAGCAAAGTAAGGGCGACGCTCTAATTGGTGAGGTTAAAAGTGGAAAGACGTACGCTGTACTCCTCCGAAAAGTGAGAACTGATCCGGAGCTGAAGGAACTAGGTGAGAAGGTAGTGAAAACCAGGTGTACCCAGAATGGTGAGATGTTTTTCGAGCTCAAGAAGGATCCTGCCATCAAGACGCTCGTCGAAAAGTCTCTTGGTGAGCAGGTGATAGTTAGAGCTCTCTCACAGGAGACTGTGATCAAATGCAAGGATCTTGACGAGATCACAGCAGAAGACGAGCTGAAGAGGGCGCTGAAGGGATACTGGGACCTTGGAGATACACCCAATAACAATGCGGTTGAGGAAGGCGTACGGTGGCACACAGACGGTGGCGATTCGGCTTCCGACAGCTACAGCCAACAAGTTGGAGTCGGGTCGAGTAAAAAATGGGTGGTCGGTGTGCTCACTGAGAGTCGTCCCTCGAGTTCCAAGGAAATTGGAGAATTGCTTTAAGTGCATGGGTTTTGGTCACCAGGTGAGGAATTGCAAAGGTAGATAGATCTGATCTGTGTAGGAAATGCGAGGAGGGTTATTTTGCAAGAGACTGCACAAACCAACCGGGATGCCGCTTTGCAAAAGATAGGACGGAGAAGACCACATGGCACTAGGCTACAGGTGCCCTGTATATAAAGAACCGACAGCAGGTCGGCAGTAACCCAACAGTATAGCACAGCAAATGTTGTGGCAGTCAACAAAGTGTCACGTTGCAATCATTGCGGAACCGTATCGTGTTCCTCCCCATAACGGCAGATAGAGCGATGATACAAGATACAAGGGCAGATCCAGGAAGTAGTTTCCAGTTCATGCTAAGGGTTCGTTATCGCCAAAATCAACGGGATCTTTGTATGCAGCTGCTATGCACCCTAGAGGTGGACCATGGAGCAGTTCCACTAGATGCTGTAAGCACTGATTGAAAAGCTCATCGGAAAAAGACTGGTCGTCATCGGAGGAGACTTCAATGCTTGGGCTGTAGAGTGGGGCAGCAGATGTACCAACGCTGGTGCAGCCTGCTAGAAGCTCTGGCAAAGCTGAAAGTTACACTTTCAAACGTAGGTTCCGCCAGCACTTCTTGCAGGGACGGATGTTTATCCGTCATCGATGTTACCTTCTGTAGTCCGTCGTTTATGACAAATATAAACTGGAGAGTATGTGTCGCAATACGAAGGAAAAATAGTTGCGAGCGGAAGTGGAAGACGAAGGTCTTCGACAACGAACTCTTTATTGAAGCCCTTCGGTTCGACAACGAACTCTCGAACCGGAACACGGATGAGCTGACGAATACGTTAGTAAGGGCATGCGGCCCAACCATGCCGAGGAACAAGTGGCGCCCAGCTTATTGGTGGAATGAGCAACTCAGCATCTGCGCTAGTTGTCTCAGAGCCAGAAGACGTGTTAAAAAGGGCTAAAACCGCAGCAGACAGAGAGGTACATAGGGTGGTGTTCCGAGCGGCCAGTACTAAATTAAAACGAGAGATAAGACTATCTGCTACAAGGAGCTGTGCCGAGCCGCTGATGTTAACTCCTGGGGCGACGCGTATCGTATTCTGGTGGCGAAGATCAAAGTCCCATCAATGGCTGCAGAGCTATGTACAGCAAAACTGAAGGTTTTCGTAGATAATTTTTTCTCGACGCACGATCCAACGAGTGGCCACGTACACCGTACAGCGAGGAACCTTGTATAAAATAAAGAGAGTGAGCGAGAGCGGGTCCGCCCTTAGCTCAGTCAGTAAAGGCGCAGCTACAAAGCAACACCATGCTGGAGGTCAGGTCGATTCCCGGTCAGGTATAGTAATTTTTCGTTTAGGAAAATTTCTCGACTCCCTGGGCATAGACTAATGCAAAAATGGTACCTGGAATTGAAAGCTCTCAATTAATAACTGTGGAAGTGCATCGAGAACACTAAGTTGAGAGCAAGCAATAAGCTAATTGTGAAAGCATTAAGCTTGAAATGCTAAAGAAGAAGAGCGAGAGCGGGGTAGGGGAGGGGTGAGTCGTTTTTCTATTGACACTTCATTTCCTGTGAGACGAGTGGAGTTTTTTGACCTCTCTCGTGGAGTTCTCTGCATCTCTTTTAAGTATGTGTTAGACTAACTGCAAACTTATGCTTATTTGATTTCTAACATTTCAACATAATATTTTTAATTTATTTTAATTTTTAATTTTTTTTACATGTTATTGTAAATTTCAACTACAATTCCATAATCAAAGAATTACATTTCGCTTAAAAGTTGTTCAGGATTATATTTGAATATATTTGTTTAAATGTATTAAGACGGTACTCAAACTCAACATTTCAAGATACATTGAATTAAACCACCCGCACTTGTGAGTTGCATCCTTACTGTTGATTTAAATCAGTTCTCAATAAATATGAATAAGATTTGCGTGCCTTTCTCAAACAAACCAGTGGACAGCTTAACTGAATTATATATTTTGTTATTCGTTTTACAGGGTGAGTGTTGATACCTGTTAGTGTTTTTTTAAACTTGTGCAACTTTGGATGAGTTAATCTCTTGTGAGATGAGTTAATCTCTTGTTGATATGCAAGAAATATTTTAGACAGTGTACTGTTTTGAAGAAATTGAAGCCACTCGGAATAAATGGAATAAAGATTCATCCTTCGCACTATAAAACGCTACAAAGAAACCGATTCTTTGAAAATACCTCCCAGACCTGGTCGCAAACAAACTATCCGTTTTCTGGTTACTGGTAAATCTGGCCGAAATCTAGCCAAAAGCCAGGAATGTCCCACTCAAAGATCAGGCATATTTTAAAAAACGACCTTGGACTTAATCCATACAAAAATCACGGGAAATCAGATGATAAACACTTCATGGGGAGGTCAAGTGCCCGGCCGCTGAAGGTATACCGAGGAGCCAATCGTAGTGCAGGTAACACAACTCAACCTGAACCGGCAGTTCGTAAGTCGGCATCGGATATCAGCATAATATCCGACCCATACCGCATCCTAGCCAGTCACGGCAACTGGGTTGTGAATAGGTCCAATATGGCGGCATTATGGACGACGGGCAAGTACCTGGTTCACAAATGTTGGCTTCGCGGTTGTAAAAGTGAATGGAGTGTTCTTCTGCAGCTGCTACGCATCGCCAAGATGGTCGATTGAACCGTTTTCTAATATGCTTAATGGTATGAAAACTGAGCTAACTGGCTTAAACCCGTTTGTAATAGCGAGGGACTTCAACGCTTGGGCGCTCGAGTGGGGGAGCCGCCTTACCAACCTCAGAGGCCAGATTCGTATGGAGGCATTGGCTGGGCTCAATGTGGACCTAGCCAAGGTAGGTACCAAGAGTACCTACCATAGAAACGGAGGGGAAGCGATAATCGATGTAACTTTCAGCAGGCTGTTTAAAATTGGAGGGTGAAGGATGGCTACACCCATAGTGACCACTTGGCAGTTCTTTATTGTATCGTCCACAACCCAAGGCAGCGTGCGAAAGGAGGCGCATTCACTTAATTCACCCGTAGATAGAGGACGTCCTACTTTGACACTTTAAAGAGGCCCTTGAGAGGGAACGCATCTTACGTGAAACCCAGGAACCTTGCGGTGACCGACTCGTTATGTCATTTACACGAGCGTAGGCCAGAAACGTGTTCAGATCACCACATGCACCCCCACATGGTTCGGTCCTGGGTCCGGTGCTATGGAACACGATGTATGATGAGGTATTACGGCTTGAGTTCCCGATCGGGGTGAAGATTGTCAAGTTTGTAGACGACATCATCATATAATCATCCTGAATTCATCGAGGAGGTAGAGCTCGGCATGGCCTCGCACTCCATTGGCATTATGGAGAGATGGATGAGTTCCAGGAAACTGGAACTAGCCTCCTTGAGGTACTTGGGGGTAACCTGTCCTCTATCAGTCTGCAAGAAAGCCTCTATGGTTATATCGGCATTATCCCGCATGATGTCGAATAGCTCGGTGGTGCAAGGGAGTAAGCGTTAGCTCCTGGTGAGTGTCACCTTGTCCATACTTAGGTACGGCGGGCCGCCATGGATCACCGCCTTGAGAATCAAGAGCTACCTTGTACGCGAGTACGCAAAGGATTATGTACCTAAGAGTGGTTAGTGCGTACCGAATGATATCACGCGACGCGGTCTGCATCTTAGCGGGGAAGATGCCAATGTTGTTTCTAACAACATGGAACAAGAAGTATTCGAAAGACCACTAGAGCCGCATCCATGATTGAGTGGCAAAGGGAATGGAACAACTCCATCAAAGGTCAGTAAACCCCCGACTAAATCCGGAACTATTCGGGAGGTCGGTAGGCTATACGGTGAAGTGAACTTCCACTTAACGCAGATTCTGTCAGGCCATGGTTGCTTTTGACAATATCTGCACAAATACAACAGCTTGGCACAGTCCTCCGCATGCACCGAGTGCACGGGAGTTGAGGTTATTTGCATGTCCTTGCTTCAACGGCGCTAGATCTGGCATGATAGCCGTATGCGGTCACGACACGACTCCAGATAATCTGGTCCAGAAGGTGTGCCAAGACCTGGACATCTTATCCCCACACAATGAGTTCTGCAGGAGTCTGGTTGCAGATTTTCCATTCCGTCTAAAAAGACAAAATACGAAAATCAATGGATGCATGGCTTGATTGATAAGCAGACGCTGCTCAAACAGCACGATGATTGTGAAATTGTGTATTCGGACGAAAAGGTGTTCCTGCTACAGGATTTCCACAACCAGCAGAATGATCGGGTGTATGCAGCACATCTTTTTGATATTCCTCGTGATAAACTAGCTGTTCAAAGGTTCCAGAACGTTTCAAGGGTGATGTTTCTCAAAAACTTTGAAGGTTCCAATGCAGATTCATTGAACCTGATGCTAAAATCAACAGAAAATATTACGTCTGTAATGTTGTGAAGAACCATTTGCTTTCTTCTGTCAAGAAACAGTACAAGAATGCACCATTTGGTCCCAACAAGTCTCTGTACCGTTTTACCAACGGTGAAAGCTATACAAGCTTGGTGTGAGGTCAATTTTCCGGATTTTCAGTCGTCGAAAGGCCTGTTCACCTAATTTGAATCCTCCTGACTTCTATGCATGAGGATACATGCTGAGCAAACTGGGCACTACGAAAGGACTAACCATGGTAACTTTTAAGAAACGTTTGGTTCTAATATGAAATGATATGCCTCAAGATATCGTGCGTGCCATTCGTGACGCTTTCCTACAGCGCATGCGGCTGGTATGCTAGGCTGGCATTACGGCATAGGAGAAATATTTGAACTGTTCTTAATGAAGACAAATGTTGAAGATGTAACAAACAGGAAATACATTGAAAATAAAAATTCATACAAGCTTTTTATTTTTATGAACACATACAGGGTACGGCAGAAAATAATGCGAAAATGTTCAAACTTCAGTATTGGGTTAGCTCGTGTAGCTAGTGACTAATTTTTGTCGAAAGTGTATTTGTTTTCTGTTTACTTTCAAATGCTGCATCCAAACATTCTATTTGTTTTATTGCAAATTACTCAAATTTTCGCGAAAGAAGTGATCACCAGTTTGTTGCTCGTTCAGAAGAAGCCGGAAGAGATTGCCAAGGTGGTAGGGTGCCATTTGACAACAGTTTACCGCACAAAAAAGTCCCTGCAGGATGGTCCTAAGCAGCGGAAACCGGGAAGTGGACGTCCACGCTTTGCACGCACGCCGAACGTGATCAAATCGGTCCGTGCGGAAATTGCTCGCAACCCGGTGTGTTCCATAAGAAAACTTGCAAAGGAAGCCGAATATTTCGGAGAAATCCATGCGGAGAATCATCTAAGAAGATCTGCATGCATCTTCCAGAGCCAGAGTGAAATGCCACTTGATTACGGACCGGGTCAAGGAACTACGAGTGACTCGTTCCAAGAGATTAATTTCCTTGTTGAAGAAGAAAAAAATAATAATCCTGTTCTCCGACGAAAAGCTTTTCAGCATCGATGCTGTGGCCAACAGCCGCACAGACCAGTTCATTTCACCGCAGAAAATGGAGAACGTTCTGCAAAAGTGAAAACGAAATTTCAAACCAAACATCCGGCTAGTGTCATGATGTTTGGCTTGGTGGCGTCCAACGGTTTGAAAATGCCGCCTGTTTTCATTGATGCTGGAGTTGAAATAAATACCAGAGTGTATATCGGTATTTTAAAGGACCAAGTGCTTTTCTGGGTGAAGGCAAACGTCTCCGAGGACCAAAACGTCCAATCGAACCCAACAATGGTTGAATAATAACATGAAGTTTTGGCCGAAGGATTTGTGGCCCCCTAGAAGTCCAGATCTTAATCCGTTGGATTATTCGATTTGGTCATATGTTGAAGCACTAGCCTGCAAAACATCACACCCTAATGTGAAAACCCTGAAGTCAACCATAACACGCACATGGCAGTCAATGTCGAAGGACTACGTTCGAAAGGCCTGTTCTGGCTTCCGGCGTCGGCTCGAGGATGTTATTAATAAAAATGAAGGACACATTGAATAAATTTGTCTGAAAGGACTTTATAAAGATAACTGCACTTGAAAATGTTGATATTATTGCTTGAATTAGTTGAAAATGGGATTTGAAAGAAAAAGAACAAATTTTCGCATTATTTTCTGCCGCACCCTGCACTTCACTGACAGGAATGCCCACTCACCCTGTAATGGATCATATTGCTGGAAAGAGATTCTAGTATTCACGCAGGTTTCGCGTAAAAGTCTTTGCTTGCGGGACCGTCCAACACTTGTCCCTCCATGCAGCAGTATGTTGAATTTAGAACAATAACAAAGCATGATCTTTCTCTGAAGAACGGTATGCAGGGTAATCGTTTAGAACATGCACATAGAGAATAGCTTGCTATTTCCAGGCTCCATTCGTTTGGTTATATGTTCAAATAACGGAGCAGCAACTAAAAAATGTGTGGTCATCTAAACTCTAAGCTCATAATATGTGTTTTTCCTTACCATATACTCTGATGTTCATGGTGTAACTCGTCATGGCAACAAAGCTGCTCGATCATTTAGTGATCGGAAACTATCTACATCCTACCACCATCAATCGTAAGAGATTTGAAAACCACACAACATAATGTGTGTATTGATCAAAACACAACAAGCATCATCCAAAACAAATCCTTGAGAACGAAGTAACAAATGAAGTTCATCTTCAAATTAAAAATTCAGTTTGGAAGTTAAATATTTGTTGTTTGTGCCTCAAACGTAGCAGTCCAACGTTTCCTCGTTTGCGAAAATTAAACACAATTCTTTTAACAACATACCATGGGGATCGTTCGAAGTCGTTGCCCAGCTGTGGGCAGCCGTCATAGACAAACAGAACTATGCGTTTAATTTTATGACTGCATCGCTTTTTTAGCGAGATGATTGAATGCCCAGTCGCAATGTTGTCTGTGACATAACCGTTGGCATTTTAGCATCAAAGTGGTTCAAAATGTGTTGCCTTTCTTATCGGCGACCGGCAGTCGAACGCAGCGCCATGCCATGGAGGAAGAACATGCCACGGAAAGCTGTCAGTCATCAAGGTTATGCTGACAAACACGTGATACTCAAGGGCAGCGGCATTTAGTGGTTTCCATTTTATTTACCAACCTACTGTCTGCAACCAATGTTCAAAAGTTCGTTCAAGAGGATGCAAATGACTCTGCCTTGTCTTATGTAACGAATCCGAGCTGAAGCTTTTCTTAAGATCAGGTTTAGAGATTTGATTTTGTCTCTGTCTGCAAGTCTGGCTAGTTTGTGGGACGCACCGGCAAGTGTCTGATGAGGTTTTTTTTTTCTTTTTTTCATTTTTCATCCGAGGCTTATTTGTTTTACTTGATCGACGAACAGCGAATAAACGAATCGGCTGGCGTGAAGGGTGTTCATTTAATCGATGAAACAACATTATGGAAAGCGTTGTTTTTTAGGCAGAGTTGTTTTGATTGGTTTTTCATGTGCTCATGTGGAGATAATGCTGACACGAGGAGAACGAATGGGGGTGAAAATCAATTTTGGAGTTCGAGTCAAAGTGATTTTTTTTTTAATTATGATGTTTTGATTGGTTGATTCTTAAAAGGTTGCTGGTTTTGACAGTCCATTTAATGATTATACTCGATCTTGGTGAACAAGAATGGATGGCAATTCTTAGAATTGCTATCCCCTGAGGTTCACTTCTTTCAAAACATGGTTGGCATATGAAAATAAAATAATATGTTCGCGCTTTTGTTCACCTCATTTATTTAAAATGTTACCATGTAGAACTCTTCTTCTTTCTTCATCCCTCAACTTAGTATTCTAAATGCACTCCCACAGTTATATTATTAATCAAGAGCTTTCGGTCAAGGTTTCATTTTTACATTTGTATCATTGTGTGGCAAGTACAATCATACCCTATGCCCAGGGATTCGAGAAATTTCCCTTAACGAAAAGTTCCTAGACCAGACCGAGAATCGAACCCAGCCACCTCTAGCATGGTGTTGCTTTGTAGAGCCGCTACCACCGACTGAGCTAAGGGAGGACCCATGTAGCACTCATGGGTATTGATTCATGCAGCGCATCGTTATCATTTACACTCGCATTATTACCAGTATCAATTGACGGGAAATGGAAGTCATTGCTTTTATAGAAAAAAATATTCGTTAACATGTGCTACCGTAATATGCCTATCGTATGAAGATTAACAAGTATAATAAATAAGACGATCGATTAAATACTCCCTCTTTGCTCGAGGCTAGAAAGGGAAAGGTTTTTGAGAGAAGGGTAGGGGAGGAGCTTAAGAGTATCCCATTCTCCCGTACAATGCATAGTACTAGCACAGAGAACAGACATCCAGGCTCGAACATTTTTTCCCCAATTTTCTGTGTAAACTTTTAAAAGCAAACCGTTGGAAAAAGAACGCCACCTAGTCTAGGTTTCACCAAACTAAAATTGACAGGCTATCAAACTCAAGGTGGGAAAGTGGCGCCATCAGCATACGATTCACCAAAACTATCGGAAACGAGCTGCAATTTTAAAATGCCAGTTACAGAAATTTACACACGGTGGGCACTCCATCTTGGATGTCTGTTCTCTGTGGTACTAGTGCCTCCACTTTGCATTCATGTTCACTATTTTATGCGATTCTCTGGTTGCTCAGTGAGCATTGGGGATTGTGACCAGGTTTGAGGTTTAGCTAACTGCTGTGACAATTGGGTGTCGATGAGACAAAATAATCGGACATGCGACAGCAACCACACGGGAATTGTTAAGCACATGCAATCGTGGTTATAGGGAAGCGGAACCTATTCTCACCATAGTGTGTGTGTGTGTGTGTGTGTGTGTGTGTGTGTGTGTGTGTGTGTGTGTGTGTGTGTGAGAGTGTGTGTGTGAGAGTGTGTGTGTGTGTGCGCGTGTGTGTGTGTGTGTGTGTGTGTGTGTGTGTGTGTGTGTGTGTGTGTGCAATCCAACGCCCACCGTCCGGCAGTGATTTTATGGAAGAACTGTTGTCGACTTGTCAAACATTTTTAGCCCGGGAGCTGGAAGCTGAAAGCTCTGTTGAGTTCCAGTGACCCATTTCAGAATGCCTGGTTACTCACGTCCATTCCGAGGTCACTTTCACTTACAACAAGCGCCGCATAAACACAGTACGAACATCAAATGAATATAGGTACTGTGCATACACATCCATCATCAAATCTTATTGTTTTGAGGATGGCACGTCTTTAGCAGTATCGTTGTAATTCAGAAAGATCTAAAGGATCTAAAGGATACTAAAGGATGTTGTTTAAACCATAAAAAGCTTTGTGGATCATGATTGGCAAAATTGCCTTTTCAGAATCATGCGGATTTCTCAAGATAGGGTAACAGGATGTAATATTAGCCTAACGCCTTCATTCGGCCTATGTACCAAATATGTCATTATTGCGGCGATAATCAATAAAATCATGTTGCTATCAAAATTCTTAAGATAGTTCAAAGCAATTTAGACATATTTATTCAATTTATAGTTGTTAACTTCCGCGTAATTTTCGATTTCCTCAACTTTTTATACACCATAGCTCTACTGGTTAAGCTGAACAGATTTTCTACGCGATCTTTGAATGATCTAAATTTGCCGAAATTTATACTATAAACCAAATTTTGCAGCCAAGATGTACAGAATGTAGTCACACGTTATAAACTAACAGGTCCCACAGGTAAAATAACTATGATTTAACATGAAAATCATAGACCCAATGTTAGGAACATATTTTTTACTAGGTTCCCAACTATGGCCTGTTGTATGGAAAGCGTAGTAAAAATGTTGTTATTGTTAACATTCACAATAAAGATGTCTGAGTTTCGGTTGAATGTTTGCCGTATGGCTTATCTTAAGCCAAAGTAAAGGAACAAAATCTGTGTAAAGTGAGTTATAATGTTTTGATTGACGAATGGCCGCTTAACTATATGTAAAAGTCACTAAACTGTTTCTTAGTAGTTTAAGTATAGTATGATTTGTGAAATTGTTTGTTGGTTGGGGAGAGCGAATACAGCTGGCAACGCCTTGAATCAGAAAATCTGGAAATCGTACGTAGACAACATCTAATAACAAATCTATCGAATGGGACGAACTTGCATCCATGATTAGACCCAATTTGGTAACCATAGACCAATATTACATCCATATTCCTCGCAAGTTTCTGACTTCATGAAATGAGTTGTGTAACTTTTCGTGATACATACTATCAGATGACTTAATGAACATATTTTATCAAGTGTATAGCTATTTAATTATGCTTCCAGCTCAACTACCTTATGAGTTATAATACAAAATGTAATCGATTGTTGCATATTAGGCTGAGTCAAGGGACACATACCCTATGATTGCGAAATCTGCAACTGCAATACCCCTCGTGTATATTGCCGCAGCTCCGATAGATGCCCGCATAACGAAAGTTAGGTGAATTTCTAGTGGATACCAGAGAAGAATGCTAAGACAGTTTTTTTTCATTTCAGTGTCCTCCTCAAAAAATAATAACGGGCCCTTACGAATGAGCACTCCCCCGTAAACGGAGTGCATCTTTTTGTGATCATGCCATTCCCTCGTTGTTTGCTAAATCAATCGCACGCTTAGATGAGAATACTCTCACGAGTATGTAATCATTTATCGTTGGTTGTACTGAAAACATTTGAAAAGTTTCGGCCATATCTAAAATACTAAGGTTTGTCATATACTGATTTGGCGTGGAACCGCTCTATGGCGCAATCTTGTCCAGCTTCTGAAATACTGAAATATCTTTATTTCTCTCGTTCGATGTGAATGAAGCTTCGAAGGAAATTGAAAATTGTGATGCATTTGTATATAACGCTTATCATCCTGTATTTAAATTTAATGACTAGTACATCGCAAAAAGGCTGTTAATGTGGAACGTACTGGGATTTACCTGGGTATGATTTCGCTGTGGCCGTTTCTACCTTCGATTTTTAAACGGCAATTGCAATTTTTGTTTTATGCGTCTCACTTTGTGTTTGCTGTTTAAACTGCAAGTAACAAAAAGTGTGCCGAAATAAATTCGGTGTTTAGTGCTCTAAGCTTGCTCATTAATTGATGGTTTAACATGCTATTTCAGCTCAATTGCTTGAATAACAGTTTTTTATTACAGTTTTGATGAATCAGGCCAAATTATCTGCTAGTCAGAGCATCCTAAAGTTTTTGTGCCGTTCTAGGCATGTTCTTTAAGTAGGCTGAAAAAGGAGAACATTTAACTTTATTGCCGAAATCAAGTTCCTAATTTTAAATGTCTTCTAGATTTCAAGAATTTTTATGAGTTTGAAGAGGATTCGTATTACTTCATTTTAAATAAGTTGACAAAGCTCATGACGCTTGGTCCGATGACACTGACATTTTGTTAATTCTTTTTCATGACAATTATAAAACTTTAAATGCAGTACTTAGGGCTCACTTTCTTTACTTATTTTATTTTATAGTTGTACAACATCAGGTTTTTATTAGAATGACAATGCAATGAAAATTTTCCTTTGCAGACGCTAACATTTACAACCTTGATCAGAGCTAACTGGTGACCTAGGATTTTTACTGACAGTATCAGTTCATTAGACCCAGGATTTTGGACCACCCAAGTTTCTAATAGCAAAGGAACATAATTCAAAAGTTTTCAACAGGTTGGTATAATATTGTCCTAATAATCGATCTTGTTTGCTATCGTTTCTTAGCACATTTAGGTCGTTTCAATCAATTTCTTGCACTTTGCATCATAAAGCATCCAGCAGTAGGCCAGACGAGCGCCCCACCGAATCGATGAGCAAACGCATCCCCAATAGGTGACTGCTCATTGCTCATGTGTGTAATTCCTCGGCAAAAAAGAAGATGAAATAAAAAAAAAAACATTCACGAGCAGGTGTGTCGCACATTGCACATCTTTGTTTGCTTTCGTTTTGGGGTATGATTCATATGTGTGGAAGCAAAACAAAATCAATCATGCTTCAAGGGTGGCTCAATTTCTTCAATTTCAATTCGTTTCCATCGCTACACTGACAATTATGTTTCTTTAATTAACTTTCACTACTATAGAGTTTGAACTGTTTAGTGGAATACCTGTAACTAGAAATGAGAAGAAAAATTAGTTATTAGTACACGACACAGACGAAGTCTGCACATTGTAAACGAAATACGCGTATCTGTCAAGACAAGCAAAGGTAGTTCTTCTCATTTATAGTTAACTTTCACTAGTTTCGTGAACATGGATATTGTACATAGAACAAATATCTGTTTTGTTTGTTTTTTTGTTCTTTGATTATTGATTTGAGATTTTCAGCCCTGGGCTGGTTCATCTCCCGTCGTAGTCACTCAAATACCTTTTTTTTTGTCCTGGGGTGAGGTTCGAACTCGTGAGAGGTATGGGTGACCACTACGCCTGGGTCGCCCCTCCCCCCCCCCCCACGAGTCACCATAGCCTAGAGAGATCAACCAGATTTCAAAATCCATGTCAGAAATTTTTTAAAAATTGACGGGCAGCTACTCATGGTTGCTTTTTTTTCGAACTACATTTTGAGTCGATAATGTAGATCTGTCAATCATCCAGAGCCATGTTTTTTTTTATGTGTAACAATGTATTCGTAGCTCCTTGTAATATTTTCGTATTGTGTATGAAAGTTCTTTCTGTGTTTACAAAAGATTTGTGTTTTGACAGTGGCGCGTGTGGCATGAAAAACTAAAGTAGCTTAATAAATAATACAAATCAGTTTCATCGCAACGATTAAATTCATGAATCCAATTTTTTTATATAAAATTAATGAAATTAATTTTATAGAATTTTAATTTTATTTCCATTTTAACTGCATTTTATTATTGTACTCTAAAATGATTTATATTTTTAGTTAGTTTAAAGATAAATGAGAACGAATAATAGCGATCTTTTTTTATAGTTTGTGTTGTTAACTAATGTCTAACTACTTTGTACTTCAGTAGTTAGGTGGTTCCTGCGACCTGCCGTTGGTCGTTTCACCATTTCGTTTGTTGGAGATCGAGGACAATCTGGGAAGCTGCCATGCATACCGTGCCCCAGATGTCCCGGTCTTGACACATCCTCTGGACCAGGTTATCCGGAGTCGGGTCGTGACCACTTACGGCTATCATACCGGATCTTTCGCCGTCGAATCGAGGACATGCGAAAAACACATGTTCTGCGGTTTCCTCAACTCCCGCGCACTCGTTGGATGCGGAGGACTGTGCATGCCCATATTTGTGCAGCTATTGTCTAAGGCAGCCAGTGCCATGGCCTGACAGAATCTGCGTTAATGTGTTCATTTCACTCGGTCACCTACCAACCCACTCGGATAGTTCCGTTATTAGTCGGTGGGTCCACCGACCTTTAGTGGAGTTGTTCCATTTCCTTTGCCACTTAACCATGGATGTGGCTCTAGTGGTCTTTCGAATACCTCTTGTTCCATTTGTTCACCGTACCTAAGTATGGACAGGGCGACACTGGCCAGGAGCTTATGCTTACTCCCTTGCACCGCCAGTTGACGATAGCCACCCAACTGGCGTTATTAAACGCATTTCTCACGTCAAGGGTGACAATTGCACAGTAGCAGAATGGCTACCACCGTCGACTTCACTTTACTGAAACCTATACCCTCCGTGTATTTTGTCAGTCTGTTCCAATAGACATATTGTTATATATGCGGATGGATCCCCAGGTGGCTTCCCGGTCTTAGGTAGCAACACTAGGGTCTGAATTTTCCAGGAGTTCGGAAAGACGCCCAGCAAAATAGCCGTCTCTTTGCATCCTCCGTCTAGCGTGGAGGCATGTTATTCGGAGGTTGCCGATCTACTCCGTCTACCTATACACCGGCGATCTGCCATTCCTCGGTTTGACTTCCCTCGGCATGGTCGCATCGCACGTTCGTGTAAGTGACATAACGAGTCGTTCCCGCAGGGTTCCTGGGTTTAAACGTAAGATTCGTTCCCTCGCAAGTGTCTCTTTAAATGTCTCTACGTAAATGTAGGACGGCCTGGAGTGAATGCTTCTCATTCCACACGCTGCCTTGTATTGTGGACGATACAAGAACGAACCGCAAGATGATCACTATGGGTGTAGCCATCATCCATCCTCCAATTATTAAGCAGCCTAGAAATGCTGAAGGTTACATCGATTATCAATTCAGCTGCGCTTCTACTGTAGATACACAGATAAAAAGAAACATTGAATTTTATGCGTTTTCTAATGCACATAAATGGAATGCTAGATTTGGCAGAAATTCATAGGATATTTCATGTAAATTGAAACCAGATAACGCCTGCATCTAGCTTTTTGCATGACAGATTACAAACATTTTTGTATGTTGTATGGATGATTGCATACAACTTCGCTGTTTACGCCTCCTTCAGGTTGAAATTAAACGAGAGGAAATTTTACGCGCTTGTTAAAATTAATTATTTTTTTCTGTGTACTCTTGTACCTACGTTGGCTAGGTCCACATTGAGCCTTGCCAAGGCCTACAGAGGAACCTGGCCCGTAGGGTTCGTCAGGCTGCTTCCTCACTCGAGCGTATGAGAATCGAAATCCTCCGCTATTACCAACCGGTTGAGGCCAGTTAGGTCAGTTGTCAAACGACCGAGCATATTGGAAAACTGTTCAATCCACCATCTTGGCGTAGCAGCGAAAAGTGGAGGCCATATACGTGCAAACTCCATTGTTTTCCTAAACGAGTTGATTTGATATCGTATGCGATTGAATTTGTTATAACAAATTCGATTTAAAAAGCTTTGCGATGTTTATCCGATTTAGCAGTAACGCAGTACGATGAATAAATGACACATCGTATATAAGTCGAAAATTTGCAGTATTTACGATTTAACTCAAACATAACGCGATAAAGACCACAATTAATTGCGATGTTGACTTAAAATATAGGAATTTACGATATTATTTGAACACTGTTATACAACTTGTGGTTGTCTGGGTAGTTGCTAGGTGACCTCACAATGTTTCAGGTTTAGTTGGGTTACCAGCATTGCGATTGGCTCGTTAAAATACCCTTAGTGGCTGAGCACTTGACCCCGCCTCGTCCCCCCCCCCCCCCATGAAGTGCTTATCGTCCGGTTTTTAGGCGCACATCAAGCATTTGGAATCCCGCGCCTTGTGACTAGTGCTGCCGCACATGTTGCTCCTGCCTGGACATTTGCACTCCCAGGACATGTGCCCGCTCTCTAGGCATCTGAAGCATGCATTCGGCGGAAGATGTAGGCTAAGTGGGCATATAGACCATCCCACATTTGCCTTCAAAGCCGCGTCCGCGTCGACTGCCGTTACCCTCATGGTTGCCATCTGAGTCCCGAGTGGACCCTTCCTCAGGCGTATGTCTACGGCAGCAACCTCGACCTTGCACTTTTGCTTAAGTGCAGTGGAGATCTCGTCTGCCTCGGTGATTTCATCCAGGTTTTTACACTGGATCGTCACCAAGGCTTGTCTTGCCAGGTCTCTGTACGCCGGGTCGTTGAGCGCTGTTGCCTTCTTCAGCTTCAGGAGCATCTCGCCGGTGCGGGTACGGCGTATACTCCGCACATCGGCGCCTAAGCCTGCCAATTTAGCGTCCCCGCGCATCGCTTTCAAAACCTCCGAGTACTCTGACGCCACGACGTTGACGATGACAGCTTCTCCGCAGTTATGCCTGCGGGCCACCTGTCGCTTATCGTTTTCTTTTTTGTCCTATTTCCCTTTTTTCGGACCTTATTCCAGTGGCTTTCCTTGCCACGCCTGGGGTCACCACTCGTCCCCCTCTTAGCACTAGTGTCTGTTTCTATGCTAATTATGGTTGTTGTCGTTTTGGCCCTGCCGCTCGGACCCCTTTCGGCGCTTGAGACAACACGCGAGCTGGATGTCGCGCCTTTAGCGCTGGGCTCTTTTGCGGTTATCCGGAGCTGGTCGCGAGGATGGACCCTCTGACCCCGCAGCCACGTTCGCGTAGGATCGCTTCCCTACTACCGACACTATACGCTTCTTAGAAGCACCAGGTGCCGTTTCGCCCGGGGACTGCCTAGCCCGCTTGGAGGTCCCCGCCCCATGGTAGATGGGGTGGACTCTCCGACCGAGACGGATTCTTCCGTCTGGGTCTGCTTTGAGGCTATCTCCCTCACCCTTTCGGCGGCTGCTAGCTGTGTCAACTCTTTGGATTTTTGCTCAGCTAGGAGCTTAGCCTCCAGCTCTTCCCTTTCCTTGCATGCAGAATGCACTGTCATGCGTAGCCTAAGGAGGCTCAGTTTGAGGTCCTTCGCAATATTGATACGCGATGACGTAAAGTCAATAATCGCGTCCAATTGCTCCTTTAAGAAGGGTTTCTCGCATTCTATCTATGGCCTGGATGTGTCCTGCCCCAACCATGGCAACGCCCAGCTTTGTGACACCTGCTTCCGATGCCGTAGCACTACCGCACGTGACGCTCACGCCAGATCCCACCGTTTTACGCGGTGGGGACTTCGCTAGGCCAGCTTTAGCGAACGGATTCCTGGGTTTTCTTGGTTTCCTCCATTTTGTTGGGCCCCCCTCCAGCCGCTATCCAAGCCCACGTGAAGTAGTCGCTATTGTGATCCCATGGTTGTCTATGCGAACAGGGAGGCCATGCGAGGGTTGAAACGGCTCTTCATGGGGAACCGTGTTCAGAGCCGGATCAGCGTAAGACAGGTATAGGGTCATCTGAGCCTACTCCCGCCCGACTGGCGAGGTTGGGCGGTAGATAATGGAACGTACTGAAGACCTGCCAAGGTTTTTGTGGGCCGGAGACGACCTGTGCCGCGGGAACCTCGCCATTTCCTGCTCGGTGTCACCCGGCAGTACTGAGGGAGACGACACAGAAGCCAGCTCGAATACAACGGTACCATTCATTTTTCTTTTCGCAGCCAGTTGTTATAGGTAGGGTTTTACTGGCATCTACCCCATTGAGCCGTACGGCGCTCCCTCCGTAATTCGTTTAGCCGTTAAGGGGAGCTTAACGTTTCCAAGGTGTACCGCGCGGACGCGAACTACATTCACACCCCAGAGTTAACCATCTCGTCGGTATTAATAGTCATCCGCACATCCGATTGCATGTCAATAATAGCCTAACTGATAACCCATCCACTGAACATTTTGCACATCATTTCGCCCGGGTGTTATCGTCATCTAATTATTCATCTTAATTACTGGCATTCAAATCCATCTCGAAAACGTCCTCTGTCTTTGTTTTGATACCGATCTTATTGCTACATAATGGCTTCTCTTATGACGCTCTGAATTGCGCTCTTAGTAGGGTACAAAAATCTTCCCCTAATAAATAAAACTGCCTGCTTTCCCTGTACAATAATATTTGGGAACTATTCCCAACGATTGAAAAGAAGGTTTGGTGGTTCTTATTCCCAATCCCGGAAACGACAGGAAGTATGCGGATATCTACCGGTCTATAAATTTGGTTAGCTCCATTTAAAAAATCATTGAGAATATGGTAAATGAACTTCTTATTACTCAGATGGAGTCACTAAATTTCCTCAGATAATCGGCAGCTTACAGGATCTTAGAAAAACGGCGAAGATGACTACCTTACCGCACTCGAGACCTTCCCAAGTAGCACACTACGATCATAATTAATTGTAGTAACTTGATCATGACTTAGCAAATCATATTTATGTTATCTCAACTGAATGGCAACAAGTGTGCTACTAGGGTTATTGATGAACACCTCGAAATGGGTGTGCACGCCGATTATGACTGATACCTTACTTACATTACACAGATAAAAAGAAACATTGAATTTTCTGCGTTATCTTATGCACATAAAGGGAACGCTAGATTTGACAGAAAATAATTAGATATTTTAAGTATATTTAAGCCAATAACGCCATTATCATACATAATAACAACATACACGAACGGGGTCCTACGTCAACCTCGCGGGCTCTGATATATCTCACCTCAAAATTTTAAGCATATAATTGAACTACTGATACTAAATGCAAGCAATTCATGTTTCAATGCAAAAGATCGGACTTTTTTTTCGATTGAATAAAGTTATTCTCTTTAGTCAAACGAGAGTTGGCTTTTGGAACTTGATCAGAAAATGTTATTCGCTTCATACGAGCTACAGAAACGTTCTTAACCATTTAATATAAAAAAAAGAGTCATTGGGTATTCCATTGAGTAGAGGCTGTCTAATTTGAACATTTTGAAACCCATTCAATAATCTACTGAAAATTGAAAGATCTAGTTATCTTCAACTCACAATTCGATGTATTTAACAGACTTGCCTAAATGCTTACGATGACTGTAAGAGTGCAATAAACAACCCGGTAACATCTTGACAACTCCAGAGTAAAGTCAATGTACCCCGATAATTTTGGCTCACTGGTTCTGTCAAATCGAATGAATCCTAGAACAAATTATCAATTGAACGTATTTGCATCGACTGCTATTTTCAAAGCTGTGGAGCTAATATTCGTACTTGATGAACTCTATGAAGATATGTTGTAATTTTTCTTGTAATGTTAGTTTGATTTGACTATCAACGGTGGATAAAACAAACTAAAGTTTTGAGTAATTGATTCGGGAATTAAGCAGCTAAGTTCAACTGCCATCTGTTAATTCACCATTATGTTGGTTGTATTATTAAGACAGCTACGAAAACAAACAGATTTGTTGGTTAATTCGCTTATGGTTTGTTTTAAACAAATTTAAGTATGATTTAAACTTAAATGCTGTTTGAAACAAACAAACAAACAAAAACGGTTTGAACAACGAACATTTCCATTTACAATTACCTTAAATTTCTTTTAATTTTAATTATTTGAATAAAATGCTAACAAACATAAGGGTGTCCACGATGAAATTGCCACACACAAAATTGATTCGCAAAATTCGAGTTTTCATCCGATTGCCATCAAATTTTCAGGGATTGAGAAATAACTATTAAACCTCATTTTACCATTTTACTCGTATTTTATTTATACTTCATACGCAAATGCACGTACCTTGGCCTTAACCCCGGCCATAAGATTCTGCACAACCTGTGAATCAACCGTTTTTTGCATGTAAACCCATACTTTCTTCAGTTCCTCGACTGTCTTCACTACCTTAGGTCGTTTAAGAAGGTGCTGCTTCATAATCGCCCAGTACTTCTCGATAGGGCGGAGCTCCGGAGTGTTGGGAGGGTTGAACATTTTCGGCACGAAATTGACCTTATTGTCCGCATACCACTTCAGCATGTCCTTGGAGTAGTGGCATGAGGCCAAATCCGGCCAGAAGTTTGTTGGGACGTTGTGGGCCTTCAGGAGAGGAAGCAGCCGCTTCTGGAGGCACTCTTTTATGTACACCTGTCCGTTCATCGTGTCCTGGGTCACGAAAGGTGCGCTCCGCTTCCCGCACGTTGCGGATAACGCCAAACCAGGAATTTCTTCGCAAATTTGGACATCTTCTGAGTGCGGACATGCTCCGGAACGTTGAACTTATCCTTGGCCGTGAAAACACAGGTTGCCGGGGATCTGTTTGAAGTCGGCCTTCACATATGTTTCGTCGTCCATGATGCAGCATTCAACATTCGTCAGCATGTTGAGGTACAACTTCCTGGCACGGGTTTTGGCGGACTTGTTCTGCTTCTCGTCGCGATTAGGGGCCTTTTGTACCTTGAACGTTCGAATCCCAGCCTTAGTTTTGGCCTTCTGGACGAAACTTCGGCTTAGGTGCAGCTTCTTAGCCACATCCCGAACGGAGGCGTTCGGATTTCGGTTGAAGGCCCCAACTACGCGGTTGTGATTTTGGTGTTGTACGGAATACTTTTTCCTTCACTTCTGGGCTTCCGATCGGTGGTCAACCGTTCCTCGAACCGCTTAATCACTCACGACACCGTGGAATTCGCGATTCCCAACGTTTTAGCGATGGAACGATGCGAGAGATCCTTGTTCTCGTGATGAATGCGCAAGATTTTATCACGCACGAGCTGTTCTTTCGACTCCATTTCCGCGAGTTTTGATCACAGGACTTTAAAACTTGCAGGATGTAAATAATGCACTATGAACTAAATCCACCCAAATTTTCATTAAATTCTACCCAACGGTTAAAAAGTTAGAGCAATTTCATAGTGTGGCAATTTCATCGTGGACACCCTTTAAAAGTGCACACATACATTTATAGACTTATTTCAGTCTACTTGGAATCGACAAATGTTACTGTGAGCGTTTCTACTATTTTCTGTTAAGTTTCTGTTCTGTTTTTTAAGTTAGATATTATGTTTTCACCTATTGGTGAGTGTCAGTGTCAGAGCATGCAGCGGGACTGGATGACGGAAAATGTTTTTTATTTTTTCCCTAATCAAAATAACAGTCTGATTTAACCGCCGCTTTGGTATAATCAATTTAAAACTTTCATTAGTTTCCCTGGGCCAACGCAACCTGTGTTTTGGTAATAATATATCACTTTCAAGGTGGAAACAACAAAAATACTCGGGCTTATTACGATTCACTCGTTAGTTTTTTCGCTGATATTCGTTTTCACCCGTGAAGTGGCACTCGTAATAAGACCAATTAGTTTTGAACAACCATGATTTGTGTTGTATTGTGGTAATATCTTCGGGTAGAAACAACCAACCTGCCTGTTTATTTCGAAACAAAATCGTTGGTTTAAAATAAGTTTTAACTTTTTTAGTTTGGATGTCAACAAACAAGTTAGTTGAGCAATGGTAGCATTAGAACTTCCTCTCCTTTCTCTTTCAAGCAAACATCATGGATTGGATTTTTTTTGCTGGTTTGTGCTTTAAACAGAAAGGTCAAAAGATTTCATCAAGTTACATGCTTGGTGCTGAGAGAACTGTAACTTATACATTAAATAAAAGAGAAACTCATACATTAAATTAAAAATAATCTCCTCTTCACTTCCCTCATTCCCATTCTCAAGTAATGATGATTTATATTCGATACAAATGAAATCAAATTGATGGAAAGAAAACTGCATCAACAATACGCCGCAACTGTGCAGGTGCACATAGCTGAAGACGTAGTAAATAAATAAATAAAAATTTGATCTTGTACTGTTTTTAACATCCACGCATAAGGAAACGAAAACATGCAATTCAAAGCTAAAAAGCGGTAGTATCGATAATGGATGGCCCTTTTGTTTATGCACGGTAGAGACATCTACAATTTGTAGATGGGTACGTGAAACTAAGCTCATCTGTCAAGATGCTCGGGGGTTGGAAATAAATGATGCTTGAAATCAATGTACGGGTGAGGAAATCTTATCCGTGTATTTTCTCTCAGTGTATGGTTCGTATTTGACAGATGCTAAAATGAGCACACCTACGGTGAATTCTGCCTTGTTTCATTACAAACAAAATCACACGATTCATTCAGGGATGCCAGATATACAGACATGTATGTATATACAGACATTTGACCATGCATACAGATCTCATACAGCTTATATTGTTATATTGAAATAGACCTTAACTTAAGTCATGATTTTTAATACTTTGAAAATTTGCGAAACCTTTTTCGAGCACCACCATACCTTCTATTGATAGCGGACTGATAACTTGAGAGTTATTCAGTTACGCAGAGAATATTGTTGGCAAAACTACATTTACAGTTTATTCGTTTTAAAGATGCCAACACATTCACTTCAAATTCATTTACCGTTCTGGAAAATCCCATAGAAATTCAGGAAACTTATCAGATAATCAAGAAGTAGAGGTGATTTGATATTTAAGAAAAACTTAGGTTTTGGTTTTAAGTGTTGTGGAATTTAATCAGAAGTTCAATAATATTTAAAAAGCAGATTTGTTTAAAAACAATTTATTTTTTATCAATGCAATTTTTCTTGAGAATCTGTAGAATCTTTACTGATATTCAACGACTATTTTCTTGTGAATCAGGACTTTACTATGTACATTTAGACATCTGTTGACTAGTTTGCCCTGTATTTTTGAGAATTTATTAAATCAATTATTTGTTATGTTACTTATAATACGTTCGCACTACTACTTATATAACGTGATATAGAGTATCTTGATATCAACAACTATATATCTAGTTTTCACTGGAAATAATGTCATTTCATATCAAGATACTCTATATCACGTAATATAAGCTGTAGTGTGAACGTACTATTAAATAAAATCAAAGGACTGCCAAACATCTTTAACTAAATCAAAATCAAACTGAGGAAAACTTCAGTTAATTATGTGAGATTTCAAGAAGAAAATTTAATAGGAAGCATAGTTATGGAAGGTTTTGTAAATGAGCTTAAGCTATTCATCAAATGGTCTAATATTTTCAAAAACATTTAAGAAGTCTTCGATACCGTTCTGAGCATCTTAACAAAATGGGTTTCAAGTATGTTACATAATTTTAACGATTTCCAGTACTTTTCAGAATTTACATATACATTAAAAAAAGGATGAATATCGAATGCCAATGCAAACAAAAACTACAAAAGGTAAATCAATTGCACAAAGTTTCGTAGCAGAATACGTTTATTGAACTTTCTTCCAAAATGCTTCTGTCGGTTCGTTCCAATGTATATGAAACCTGAAGCTGTCAAAATACAGTTTTCTATCGTTTTTGCTCATTCTTGAATGTTGATCGCCATTTTTATCTGTTCACATTGCTCTTCACAGAAGCAGATTTCATTCCCTGGTGTGTAAGAGTAAACTTGTAAGTTTCCACCACAACTAGAAATATATGTATATAGTTTTGAGGGTTATATTGCATATCTCAGTATTTTCGATTTGTAAGTTATTCTCAATTTAAAATTTAGTGATTTCCCTACAAACTCGCCGAAATCAGTTCCAATCTGTACTTTCGCCCAAATATCTGTTATAAGTACTGTCCAAAATACCGAATAATGTAAAAAAAATTGTACATATCCAGATAAATCTGTACCTGTGAAAACAATGCTTGCAAGACGTGTTGACATTTGAATACACTCCACAAGCAAAAGATGCAAATATTTCTGTAATTAACTCATCCAAAGTTATACATGTTAAACAAAAAACACTGACAGGAATTACCACCCAATCTGTAGGTGCATCGAAAGGCACGGATAGCCCTTATATCCTGCATTCGAAATCTTTTAGAGAAAAGCGGTAATGAAAAATTATTCAACCAAGTTATAACGAGAATCACTCCTTAGCAGCATGGATTTCTTAAAGGTCTTTCTACAACAACAAATTTTCTCTAATTTGTAAATTATTTATAAGAAGCAATGAATCATGGTAACTATGTAGATGTTGTCATACCCATGCTGCTTTTTTATTTATTTGACAACATCTTCGACACAAAAGTCGCACAGACTGGTTAGGCAATACTCTTAATCCTAAATTTAAAAACTGCTTTGCTAATATTAAAATCGAAACGGTCATACACTTCATTGAAACGTCTACAACATAAATCCAGTTGGTTGCTCAGGCTGTAATTTGTTTGATGACTGGGTATCCACTGCAGTAGCCGATTTCGGAGCTGACGAGTAAGTACAACTAATTATGACCGCAGTGTGCTGCTTGGGTCACTGCGACGGGAACAGACAGCAACTGGGCGTATTTTTTGACAAAGATGTGCGGAACGAGATCAGGACCAAGACCAAGGTTATACCATAGACTAACTCTAAGACCAGTAGGTCCCATACAAAAACGATTTTTTCTTGGCTCAGTCAGTACTAGAACATCGTCCGAAGCTCGGTCCCAAGCTCAATAATGCACCCCTTATAATGAACTCACATGAACACACTCTCAAATACTCTGTCAAAATAACACAGCAAATCAAAACAAAGGCGCAAATGTGTATAACAAGGTGCTGGCTTCAAGGTGTAATTCGGACCAAGGGGTTCTACAACAGTGAACCAATTTCAAATCGCTAGTTACATATTGATTGTTGGTTATACAATGAAAGACTTTCCAAGTATTGCTGCGACATCGGAGGTTGGTTGTCGTTATGTACGGAGCGAAGAACTTGACGAATATATTCGCAGCTGTGACCGACCTGCAAGAGCTATGAGACTTGTATGAAACATCCACGAGAACTCTGAGGCAGAACGCTTTTGATTATTGATGTAGATTCAGAAGGATGAAAGATGTTGTCTGAAATTTGCTTGATACTGTCGGTATACTCACAGAAACGAATCTGTTGCAGATGAGCAAGCAGCAAGCTTCAACTCTCTTGGGTTCATAGAATTCTTGTAGCGGAAGAACCGTTTCCTGATCTTTCGTAGGCGGTTACCACAATTGCGGAGTTGTGGCGTGTTCACCAAGGTTGGCTAAACTGATTAGAAGGCCTACGAAGTTTTTCAGGAACAGTATCCCAGATTATTTGATGGATAGTTCTATAGAAAGTGGTAACGCAGGCATCGATAGAAGCGTTGTTCAGTAGCTGGTTCCAATCCTGGGAGGCGATCATTGCATTTAAGGCTTGGTAATCGCGGCGTGATGCCTGACAGACATTCATCCTCGCGAGAACGAGTGTCCCCAGCTTAAACGAATGGGTTATGATGAGCGACAATTTTTAGAAGAGCATATGGAGCCTCAAATAGATCTATGATACATGGATCACTTACACACTCTGATTATTTAACAGAATTATCAACAGCTGAACGTTCGGTAATCTAATTTTGCGGATTTCTGTAAAATTTTACCGAAATCCGGTAATTTTTTTACAGATAACTGTAAAATGTCACCGAAATCCGTTAGATCGGATTACCCAACGTTCAGCTGTTGAGAATTTGGTAAATATTTACAGATTTATGCAAAATAATCTGAGTGTGTACGAATACCACATCAAGTAGCATACCGTTCGCGTTCACAAGATCATTCACCTGATAGAGGCCCACTGACAACATAGACTCAACTAGCGTAAGCTCCTGTTCTGTTGACATAATAGTTGGCAAAAAACCCAAAATCAAATCGCCAGATTAAATTCGGTAGATTGTAGTCTTCAAAGCATACGATTACATCACGGGGGTCGGCTTGACTTTGAATCTGGTTGACTGATTTCACGTGCATTGCGTAGCTCTCTGGGCAGCTGATTGGTCGAAGATAAATGCAGCGAAAAAGATGTGTTTCACCAGCACCTTCAGCCGCTCAATTTGGGTGATTGATAACGTTGCCATTTCTTTCGGCCACCTAATGGCAGGATAAGCGCATGCAGAATCGCTAAAATCAGCTCGTTTTTTTAATGCATACGTTAAATGCCAAAAAATAGGAAGGACTTCAAGAATATGTGTAAATTTGAAAAGCCCAAGAACCCTTAAAATATAAGAGATTCCCCAGAAACTTCGTGACAGTTGAAAAACGGAAAAAATAAATGAATTAGGCTCTCAACACTAGCCGTATGAGAAAGGCGTCAACATCAATTAATCAGTCTACCAGAAGCATCTAACGGACACTGTAGCACTATGGGCACGGACACATTTTGGTAAGAACAAATGGACGTTTCAACAAGATTGGACACCACCACATTGGAGCCAAAAGGACGCTTTCCATCTCTCCTGACCTGAATCCAATGGAATATTCCGTCTCGTCCACATGAGTCCAGAGCCGATACTAAGCCACACACATCGTTGGATCATAACCATAGGTACAGTACACAGCCCATTTCACGCCTGTGTGGTTGAACAAACGTAAGAAAGCTCGATCAGGGCAATATGTTCAATATAAGATAAGTTTTGTATACGACATACATCAACATTAAATTGCTGGAAAAACTGCCCTACCCATGCCTACTGTTTACTCTGGTGTTGTATTATGTTATACGAAATTGTAAGTATAAACGTAATAAGATCTAAACAACAAAAAATATTTACGTTCATCTGGTACACTACAATAACCCCTCTGGTTCGTAATGCAATAATCAAAACGATCACTAACGAGTTAATCTCTTTGGTCGTCTTCAGTAGATGAGCTCCCTGTTTTTTTTTTCTGCCCAAACACGTGCACTATTCGCTCCATCAAGCACAGGCCTTCTGCAAAACGAATTGCTTTGGCACAGACGGTCGTAAACATCATTTCCCCCCACATGCCCGGGTCTGAAACCTTCACCGGAGATACATTTCATCTCACAGTAGTGAATTGAAATGGCACAACGTGACACAATGGCGATGCACGACGCTTGGCTGATGTAAACTTAATGGGATGTCCCAACAACAACAACAACGCACTGCGAATCCAATAGACAACCAGCTTTAGAGAATGAGAAAGTCGACAAGTCACCGATGGATTGCCTTAGATATCGACACGTTGCCAAAATTTTACATGCTGAGCCCGCGATTGCGATCATAGTGCGACGCAACGACGCGTCGCTTAATTATAATTTTTTTTTTCAACGCGTGCTTCGATCCCGGCTCCGAGCACTAGCCACAGCTAGCCATCGGCAAAATTTTCTAACAGTACGGACTCCACCCGGCACCGGCTCAATGATGATCATGTCAGGTAAATCATATTGAGATGCGTTCAGATGGTTATGCAACACCTTTATTTAGGTTGCGAGAAGAAATGCTCGCTTGCAAGAGTCGATCTCAAGAGTCTTGCTCAGTGACAAATGGCATATGATCAACTGCGCGTTAAGTTATGCGCCAAAGGCGTAAACGTGTGTCCTTACAACGATCTCGGTCGACCGTCGTACGGCTAAGGGTGATCCCTTCTCATTGAACGAAAAGTACGTCACAGCGAGTGCTTTCGCCTCGCCATCAATCAAAGTTAAACAAACAGCCAGAACTGGAAAGATTTGCTCAGCTTTTGTCAGCGAGTGCAAGTGCACGTGATTGCCAATCGCGGCACGGTTTGGTCTTTTCGCTCCTTCGCCATTCGTGGCAGGGTCAGGTCAGATAACCTCGAGATGCTCGTCTAGTGAGTTAGCTGTCTTACATCGTACTGAAGGTACCTCCGTGCGACATTCATGCATAATGGCATCTAGGGATGGATTTGATCGATCATGCTAGGACAAAGACGAAAATGACGATTTAAGAGGGAAGGGAACACATGGCAATAATGGTTTTTCAAGGTTTGTGGCTAAATAAAGATATTTATTGAGTACAGCCATGGGTCGGTTATGATAAAGTGTACATGGTGTAAATTGCGATGGATGCATGCATCGTAAAAAGGTTGTTCAACTCACCATATTTTCCATACTGCAATCAATGGGTGTTCTTTAAGAAATTACTGAAGTTTTAGTCTACAGGGTGTATGAAATTTATTCGTACAGACTTTGTCGGCTGCCTCAAAACAACCAAGCGGATTAAATTAAGCATACCTACATACTTTAACATTTTGTCTTTATACCCATTGTGTTTGTACGCAGTTAGTTGTGTGATTTCTGATTCATTCAAAATGTAGCCGGATCAGTTGCGCAAAACTAATTTCCATCCGATCCATTGGCGAAAACACTGAAAAATTCACAATCTTCCGTTGGAATCAAAGTTCACGAGGATTTTAAGCGTCAGTCATATCAAGTATGCAAGAATCATTACTTGAATGACACCATGAAAGCAAACCGGTTGAGAAAAGCTAAGGTTCTCCTGAACTTCCTATCTGACGGCCGCTATCAGTGCTGTTCACCGATGAAAAAGTTTTCACAATCGAGCAACATCACAACCACCAAAATGATCAGCAGATGCTTCCTGCTGCTTCCATAAAATCGTGGAAGTATTTCAAAGAGTCGTCATCCAGCTTTGGTCATGGTTTGGGTTGGAATAACTCATTCCGGCAAAACCCTTTTGATCTTCATCGACAAGGGGGTGAAAGTGCATCAAGCGGTATGTCAGAAGCTAATTCCCAAGCAACACAGCTTGTATTAAACAAGTGGAAAGTACTGTCAAATGACAAATACAGGTTATAAATAAAAGTGTGTTTCATACTTTAATATGACGTAAAGAGCGCAAAAAGTGAAGCCTTATTAAACATAGAATGGAAAAAAAACGCATGGGATTTGAACACTGGTCCTTGGCATGTTAGGTTTGCAACTTATTTGCTAAGCCAACTTCGATTGTTGACTAGTCATCTCTGAACATCTATGATTTGTTTCCATTTGGAAGTGAAGCCACAATCTTGTACAATAAATTCATCGTTATGAAAAAGAACTCGTTTTGTAAAACAAGGTTGGTGTAACGAATATGAACATTATTTGGAACTACCCATTAAATCTTGTCCTGTTCATGTTTTTGTGTAATACTATGTTTTTTAGAACAAAAATTAAGTAATCAATTGCGGCAGCGGAAAAAGTATGTTTAGCTCGATTGTTAGACAGAATACGAGAGATCCAAACTGCTCCGAACTTGAAAATGGATTTTTCAACAAGACTGGGTGCCAGCTCATGGAGCTAAAAAGACTATTAGTCTTTACGAATGCATTTTCCCAAGCTTTTTAACGAAAGATGAATGGCCTTCTAACTCACTGGGTTTGAATCCGATGGACTATTTGGTATAGTCCATTTTGGAGTCAAGGTCAAGAGCCTGCAGTACACCACATAAATTACTAGAACATCTAAAATCGTCTCTTTAAAAGGTTTGGGAACAAATATCTTTCGAAGAACTCGCGGCCATCATGGATAACTTCCCGAAACGTTTGAAGGCGTGCATCTGAGCACGAGGTGGCCATTTTGAAATGAACAAATAAAACTTTCATTAATTGTTATGTTATGTATTCTCCGTGCGTGGAGTGGAGTGCGTGGAGACTTTCAACACTTTCTCTTCATATCTATCATTCTAGCAAAACATTAATGTGCACTCTTGGTGCCTCATGGTGATGAGCGAACATCTCCTTCTACAAAATAAAAAATAGTTTAAAACCATTTTGTTGTACGGATAATATTGGGACACCCTGTACAAAGATCTACAACGCAACAAGCGATCTTGCACAAAACATATTCCGGAAGCTGCGAAGATCTTCGGTAACATACTTCACAGGGCTTTGCTTGAACATACGTCGGTATCGAATTTTCAATAGGATTCAAGTCACAAATGTTGGGAGGTCAAAACCGTTCGGCCAAAACTTCAGTTATGCCTAAGTTTCGCTAGAGCTATGACACGGGGCTCCATCTTGTAAAAAAAAATCATCCTCATTTTCATCAAAGTGATGATGTGATGATGATGTGTGATAAGAACCCACCATCAGTGCAAGGATTACCTATGGCTGCAGGCAGGGATTGTCGAAAAACACAGAGTAGTGCAAAATAGGCAAGTGCTTCACCCAATTTCAAGTGTGCGCATCTTGTTTCAGAAGAGCGCACAAAACGAAAGTGCGAGAAATTTCGTAGCAGCACGAGAAACAGATAGCCGCACATGCACTACTCTTTCAGAGACAAAGAGTAATGCACAGTGCTCTACTCAGTGCTCTACTCAGTGCTCTACTCAGTGCTTTACTCTGTGCTTTGGCTCATGCTTTGGTAAATGGAAGCAAAATGAAAAGTTTTTATGCTAGTAACAAAAAGGCATTGTATGGGTTCATAGAGGGAATTTTTTTTATTAAAATTCTTATTCACATACTAGTCCGGGCCATGCCGCCGTGTATGTTTTTTGCACTTGTGTTTGCACAGAGACGACAATGGAAAGTGCAATCGTTAGCACCCAAAGAGACGAGAGCAAATTCAAAACGAGATGTGCGGCTATGAGCGCACGGCACAACAAGGGTGGACGGGAGTACAGACTGCACTTGCACGTCTCTTTGAAATTTAATGTGCTGTCTCGTAGCAGCGCGTGCTGCACTCAAAGAGATTTGAGTCGCACCTTATCCCTGGCTGCAGGACTATTCTCAGCAGGTTGTTCTGAGCGAATAGCCTACGTGATGGCTTCTTGTAGCAGGGTCAGCTCATCTCAGTGAGGACCTTCGGAAGACTACGGCCAGAAGGCCGCGTGTCTTCGCATGACAAGGGACTGGCGACTCCACGAACCCTTGTCCAGTCAACAAATCCTTCAACTGCCTTAGGCTACCCCCCTAGGGAATCCCCGTTATATAGTTGTTAAAGGAACAGTGGAAAGTTTTAGCATAAATGATTTATAAAAACAAAGTTAAGACAAAAAGAAAATTTCACGGCTATACTGAACTTTAGATTCAATAAACATTTGTTTATATTATTTTTGTTTTTATTTGCACTAATAAATGTACTAGGATATTGCAAATTTCTACAGTTCCTAATAAAATAGTTATGGGCAATAAAATGAGGAAGGATCTCACCAAAAAAAAATAACAATTCAAATAACTTACCATAAAAGCATATCAGTCTCTATGTTACATCATAAAATCAAGGAATAGGGTATGTTTCCCTTGACTCAGCCTATTATGCAACCATCGATCACATTTTTTATTATAACTCATAAAGTTTTTAAGCTGTAAGCGAGATTCAACTAGTTAGACACTTGCAAAGATAAGTTCGATAAGACATTTGGTAGCCTGTTTCACGAAAAGTTACACAACTCTTTTTATAGAGTCAGAAACATTCGATGGATATGGATTTAATGTCGGTCTATAGGCACCAAATTGGGTCTATTCATGGATGTAAGTTCGTCCCATTCGATAGATCTGTTGTTAAATGTTGTCTATATACGATTTTTTTTCTGATTTTCTGATTAAAAGCGTTGCCAGCTGTACTCTCTCTACCCAACAAACAATTTTACAAATCAAACTTAAGTAAAACTGCCTCGAAGCACTTAAGTGATGTTCATATATGATCAGCCATTCAATAATGAAAACATTATAGTTCACTACGCAATGATTTTGTTCCTTCGGTTTGTGTTGAGATGAGCCACTTGAATATAAACTATATCCACAAATTCATGCATTTCCACTTGAATTATGCATGTTATTTGTATCGGACTCATTTTACAAAATTATATTACTTGACCATGTAAAAGCAGCTACAGTAAGTCAATGCACTTCCAACCGTTCACTTACCGAAAACCTAACCTACCTTATACTTACCTTAACAATCAGACTAAGGCCGGCGTGGCCTCTGCTGTACACAGAAGTTGTCTCCATTCTATTCGGTCCAATGCTGTCACTCGCCAGCCTCGCTGTCTGCGGAGGGTCCGCAGGTCGCCTTCTACTTGATCGATCCACCTTGCTCGTTGCGCGCCTCTTCTTCTTGTACCTGTCGGTTCGTTTTCGAGAACCATTTTCACAGGGCTGTCGTCCGACATTCTTACGACATGTCCAGCCCATCGTAGTTGACCGATTTTTGCGATGTGTACGATGGGAGGTTCTCCCAGCAACTGATGCAATTCGTGGTTCATTCGCCTCCTCCACGTTCCGTCTTCCATCTGCACTCCACCGTAGATGGTACGCAGCACCTTCCGTTCAAAGACTCCAAGGGCGCGTTGGTCCTCCACTAGCAATGTCCATGTTTCGTGGCCGTAGAGAACTACCGGTCTAATTAATGTCTTGTAGATGGTCAACTTTGTGGTCCGGCGAACTTTGGACCTACCTAACCTACCTCTTGTTGCATTATTAAATTCCCCAAGTAGCACACGAAACATCTTTCACATTTATCACTTAGTGTTAATGTTTTATTTAAGTAATTCTGCAGTAACAAAACGCATATTCTGTTACAGCCGAGTTCATTTCACGTAAGCGAGATATTAGATATTTCATTGATGTTGCTCAAATGGCTTGCTAAGACCATTCAAAACAAACATTGGAGTTAGTCGAGACATGTTTGTCTTTGTTAACTTGCAGCTAAGTAAATTTTATCAACACGTTGCATACTTAGTATTTTCCAGTGTATGTGATGTTTATTATGAAGTAATTTTAACCTCCAGAGCAACATAACACATAAGGTACACTCTTGTTCTGTGTTTTGATGTGTTTTGATACTTCAGGTTTTCAAAATGCGTTTTTTGAGCCACATTCGCAACGTAATGAGAACGCAACATAAAGTCAACAAATAATGTTACGTTCTTGCAACGTTCAGTTGCACATTACCGCAACATTTGTGAGGATTGAAATATACCCAAATGAAATGCACACTGCCGACCACATATGTTTAGATATGAATGAAAAATGAATCAATACATAATCTAGACGGAGGTTGATTTTTAGAGTTTGTTGTTATTGTAAAGGCCTAACAAAGAATGGCTCTAAATGCTCATTGTGCAAACTCTATAAGCTATGATTTTTATGGTAGTGGCTATTTATTTTTAACTTTTAAACAAGTTCTACTCCAAGAGTGAAAGCATAATATTTTCTTTTTCGGTTATCTTTACTAATTAGTATTAATGAAATAGCTACCTTCCAAAAGTTGAAATAAATTATCTTCCCAAATCAGTTGTGAGATTACTAGTTGAACATAAGCTGTTATGTTTTTGAACTAATTCTGTTTACTGTTTACTGTTTACATAGACTTTATGTCAATGATTTTACAAGAATCCCGTTTACCTAATTATAAGGACATAATGTTTGCTCTGTTCCCAACAATAACCTAATGTATTAATCACATAGTAACATTTTGGTATTGGTAAAACTTTCAATGTATCAGTACTTGATTGTATATTTTTCAAATGGATTATTTAAATTTAAACCTAAGCAACAATATCTGCTTTCACTTTTTTTTTAAAACACTATTTTAAAAAACTTTATTGAGCGTATTGGTAGAACGATTGTGATTGGGAAACTAGGAGAGTTTAAAATTAACACTTCATTTGATAACTTTAAAAAAATAAAAAATAAAACATTGAAATACATTTTTGAAATTTTCGCTAGTAAAACGCGATCAAATTCCTTTAAATTCCACTACAAGCTTATCTTTTGACAGATAGGCCTATTTCGTCTGCTACTTACAGACTTCTTCAAGTCGAGCACTCGACACTGAAGAAATCTGTAAGTAGCAGACGAAATAGGCCTATCTGTCAAAAGATAAGCTTGTAGTGGAATTTAAAGAAATTTGCTCGCGTTTACTAGCGAAAATTTGAAAAAAATGTGTTTCAATGTTTTATTTTTTATTTTCAAAAAGTTATCAAATGAAGTGTTAATTTTAAATTCTCCTAGTTTCCTAACAATATCTGAATCCTAATGTTTTTAATATGGAATAATCGATTGATCATACGCGCAAACAACCATAGTTTCAAAGTTGTTTAATATCAATATTTTAAAACACCGTAGTAAAAAACCGCGTTTTGCAGCTTCAGTTGTGGCAGCTTAAAAATTGTAAATTTAGGAAAATAAGGTTACCTTCTTGTGAAAAAAGGAGATCAGGTGGTCTTATTTATTCGTTGTTCCGACAACTGTTTCACAACAGCTAAGAATCACAACTTATATTAAGATGGTACTTTATCTTAAGTGTGTATAATATAAATTACCGCATTTCTGTGATACAATGCAAAGTGTTATAAATTGTTTAGTTACCCTCACTACCAATTCAAGAAATTTGAGGTTATTGAATGTCGATGCTAAAGCTAAAATTAGGAAAAGGCATATGAATTAATAAAAATAATTTATGCAAATTTACCATTTCTTCACCTTTTTCTATATTTTCTACTCTACAATCTATCTCTAGATTATTCCAATACTTCATTAATTTGTATTTGTATTTGTATTTGTTATTATTTTAACTATTGGAAATAAATGTTACAGCTAATTAACTTTTTAACTTCACTCACGTAATCTTGTATCTTCTTCTTTTTCTTGTTGTTCTTCTTTTTGACTTTAAATCTATCGTTGACACATGTCATGTGTCTTCATCAGTCGGTCGACCATCGGTATTAAGAATAATTTCCACTACGTCGATGTGTCCAAGAAGTGTGGCATCAAATATGTTGCATAAAATTTGGAGTTGAGTTAAGCGAATATGGATTCAAATGAAATGCTTAAATAACCAATAAAACGTTAATAAACATTATCAAAATTGGATTTTATGACCAACTCAAATGATGAGACGAAGTTTTTGTCTTTTAAAAGTAAGTTATATAACTTCTCGTGGTTCAGAAAAGGAAACTACTAATAATGCTACTTTAAGCAATCATACCAATGATTTTTTTGTAGCTTCTGAATTATTCTAATTCTTTGTTCCAAAGGATTGAAAACTTTTGTTGAAGGCGTACGGGGCATTGTTGTTTTACTTGTAATGCCAGTAAAGCATCCTCTTTTCAGGACGTTATACCTTGAACAAAGAAGCAGCTATTAGATTAATTTAATATTAAATTTATTTATATTGAATTATGTGAAATTTAGTAGTTTTGAATTAAAGGTAAATCAGGTAAACTTAAACTAAGAAAACCCACTTTCAAACTACAACTGTTGCCAAGATATCTGCGTAGGTTAATATCATAGAAGCACTTAACGTGTTAAGAATTGATACATAAATATTTTAGTCGGTAGTGTATTTGGTTTGTCCGTAGATGCCATATACCAAAATTTGGCAATATAAAATAAGGTGTTAAAATTGCACTTATTTCTCCATAGTTTGAGCCTTACAACCTGTAACGATTTATCATTCTTCAAATGAATCAAATATCTGATTCTCCCAAATGCAAACATAATTTTACACAAATTTTCCTCTCTCAAAATCTGAAGCAATGCTTGATTCTTGAGGATTTATTGAAGGGCGTTTATATTTTGCGTCGTAGAACAGAATATTGATGCATAAATCTGAAAGCGTTTTAAAAAAAATCTATTCCATCACGATTTTCAGTTCATTTTGCTTCTCTATATTTTGATCACTAATGTTTGGTCGATATCCATTAAAAAAAAAGTTATCCTCGCATTATTTTTAATATCGGTATCATCTTACTTTGTTGCAACGCGATTGACAATATTTGGATGTTTTGAAAAATGCTATTGCAACTCTGTGTAAACAATGTGAAGTTGCAAATAGGCTCCATCCTTGCGCTTTTTGCGTTGCTGTTGTGTGTGAATTTGAGGTTCATAGCCAAACAAAATTATCCCTAATTTGTTTCAAGAGAGATTATTTTGCTCTATTGAAACAAGTTGTATCTGCAAGATGGCTCTTGTCAAATTCGCATTTTTATTACTGGTTTTGGCAGTGGACGAAAGTACATTGCGTTTCACGTGGATGTAACTGTCATCGGTGCACGATTAACACGAACTGGACATCCATTTGAAGCAAACGGTGACGAAGCTCGGCGATTTGGCCGTGGTCCTTCGTCGAATTTGTGCTGGAGGCTGTGAGGTGCACGGCTGTCAACTGTTAGAGTGTTGTTCTCGACGACTGTGGTGTACAAGACTTGAGTCCCAAACAATATTGTCAATGTAATTTAACTATAGACTGTTCCGATAATCATACTACACTGATGCTTAACCGTCAATGTTCGCACGGAAGTTTGAAAATGCGTGGTGCACCGTCAGTGATCTTTCGATCAGAAAACTGGCGAAGGAAGACCCGCTGACCCTACAATCGACAGGAAGGTAAGGGAATGTTTCAAGCGTCATCCTTCAGCATCAGTCCGAGTTAGCATAGCATAGCATAAACCAAGTTGTACAATATCGTATGATCCTTCAGCATCGAACCGAGCTGTGGCGAAAAAGTTAGGTACTTCGGCTGACTATTATTATGCCGTGCCAAAGGCAATTGGCCTGCAGACTCGATGGGCAGAAGCAGCAAAACGAAGCACCAAACGAGCTGAATCTGTGAAATCTCAAAAGCTGTACGATAAACTGACCAAAAAATCTAGCTGTGTTATCATCGACGATGAAACCTACATAAAACTCTGCCGAGACAACGGTTTTATACCTCGCCGAAGGGAAAGGATGTTCCTGGATCAGTGAAAGCCATATACACCGAAAAATTCGACAAGAAGGTAATGGTGTAGCAGGCCATATGCGGATGAGGGAAAATATCCTGTCCATCTTAATCAAACAGCATAACAATCTTGCAATCTTTATGCCTGATCTTGATTCCTGTCATTACTCTAAATATGCGCTAGAGTGATACATAAGAAACAATGTCGTATTTGTACCAAATGAAATGAATAAACCAAACTGCCCTGATAATCACCCTATCGAAACTTTCTGGGCGTTGACGGAGGCAAAGCTGAGAAAACTTTTGAAAACAGCGGATAGTTTTGAAAAATTTAAGAAAGATTGACCAAAAGTGATGAAAATGGTAGGAGAAAGCACTGTGCAGAAGCTTATGAGAAGTGTTATGGGAAAAGATAGAGAACTTGCCTATTCTAAGAAAAATCAAGCAATTGAACTGAAGATGGAAAGAAAACATTGTTATTTACTATGTTTGAGAATGACACAATAAAAACCACAGTATGGTCTTTTTTATTTGAGAAAGAAAGGTATTTATATTTTTCGAAACAGTCTATAGTATCTTCTCAATGTACAGTTGTTACAGATCTTTGGTTTGTTTTTATTTTCATCAAATTGAAAACTCATACTGTTTATGGGATACTTGGGACCAGTAGGGAGTCGTCTGGTTGAATATCAGAAATGTTCTGGTTTTTGTCGGTCGGGCTAACGATAGTTTGAAGTCGAAAACAACTGCATTTTTAACTTTATTATTTTGCTGTATAGTAATGTAAAGTGATCCAACAGGCAGCAATCAATTACGCATTGTGGATAATACTCGACATGCCCATAGACCATTATTTCATCTTCTCAGGTAGTCTCAGTTCTACTGAGGCTCTGCAGTCGATGAATATAAAGAGACACTCATCTTACTTTCTTTCAAAAATAAGGAAGCAGATGTGTGCGATGGTCGAAAGATCATTTAGGATAACCTTTGTATGGGTCCCCTCACATTGCTCAATTCCAGGCAATGAGAAGGCGGACTCTCTAGCAAAGGTGGGCGCACAAGAAGGCGAGATTTCTGAAAGAAGAATTTCACATGATGAATTTTTCCCATCAGAACGTCAGAGTTCTCTTCAAAGTTGGCAAAGCGATTGAACAAGTAATTCTCTTGGGCGTTGGTTACATTTCATTGTTCCAAATGTTTCCTCGAGATCGTGGTTCAAAAGTCTGGATGGAAGTCGCGGTTTCTTTTCGTGTTATGTCAAGACTTATCGCTCACGCAGTTTTCCGTTGCCCGGATCATGATGCCTTCAGAGCACGACTATTGGATACCCTAGTGGCCCGAGGTAGACAACCCTTCCGAGAAGTAAGGGATGTTTTGGGAACGCGTGTTCTTCCTTACATGCAAGTGATTTAAGAATTCCTTTGTTTGCCTGATCTAAGAGTGTAACGTCATAAACACCCCCCCCCCCCCTCCCCTTTCCATCTACTCTAGTAAATTCCCTGCTGTTGTGTCCCGGTTATATTATCCCTTTGTTTTCGTGCTACTTGTACGTGCCCAGCAAGCTTTGGTCACCTATCCGGGGCTCAGGGACCGAGGATTTGGTAGATGTTGCAATCACGAGCAACAGTTAATAAATGAAATAAGTTACCTGTCTAGCCCCTCCCAAGCGTTAATGTGACCCATTAACCTCGAGCTAGCCACGAGTAATTGGCACCCCACTTTACTAAAATCGAAAAATAAAACATTGTTAATTACAATATTCAATATCGGCTCTGCAAAGTGTTACACAGGCCTGAGCCTAACAAATAAACGAACTGATAAAAAAAAAAAAAAAAAAAATTTAAAATCATCTTTGAAAGTAATCCGATCGTTTTTGGTTTTGTTTCGTGTGATGTCTCGCCTCACGTCCAATCATTATTCTGTAAACGCTCATTTATACCGTGTTGGGCTGAGTGACAGAAACCCTGTGTAAGTCAAAGTGTAAAAGGTTACCACAAGACAATTCACGTAGTTTGGTATTGTGCTGAGCATAGTGGAGTCAGATCTAAGCTTGATGATTCCCTTTGGGTTGTTTCAGACCATATAAATATTGAATAAGGATGGCTCTGTGAAGTTTATTCGATTGAGCATGTTCAAATAAATTAACTTGTTGTTAGAAAAAATCACATAAAAATATACGCACAACATCCTGGTAGAAACTACCATTTAATTCAGAATGTTTCTCGATCGCCGAATGTTCACACAACTTACGTACATTGATGTAACATCACATGTCATGTTTGTCTGATTTTCGTTTGTTTGTTGATTACATTCTTTGTTTGGTGCGCACTACGATATTACGTTCATGCTTTCCAAGAAGTATTTTTGCCACAACACTCGTAGAAACACATAACCAGTGACCTCTGGGAAAAGTGCATCTGCTCTTCACTTCAGTGCTAATTTCACCCCATCCCAACAAAACTATCCGAACGGCAATCTGAAAAGTATGCCATCGAGCAAAGCCCGGTTCACACAAACAAAAACAAACACTGTTGTCCCAGTCCCAGGAGTCCCAGTAGTAGGATGACTTAAAGCAATTAATTTTAATCATTGCTGCACTTTCAAACAATCAGACGGCTGAAGAAAGGCAGAGAATGCTGTTTTCAACGACAGAAAGCCGCCTGTGACAAGACGAGGGCACAGTGGCCAACGGAAGAAGCTGAGGCCAAATTAAATTTTAATTACTGACGATGATTCTTCGTGCATCGCCTCAGGTGGGAAATCGGATCGTGTGCCGAATCCGTGCCAATTGAGGGCCATCCCTCGAGAAAGTTTCTCCGGTGAGTAATGGGTCACTTATTCATCGGTTTAAATGGAAAAGTGAAAAATTCCCAATCATCGTTTTCTTCGAATGGAAACTGCTTGAATTATTGGATTTTTCTTCCTCGTTCCTGCATTGACAAATCAAACTCAATCATCAGTTTCGGTAGGTAGGTATCATGCCGGAAAACAATTCCAATCGCACAAAAGAAAACCCATTCGATCATAACTTTCCCGTTCAATTTTTCGTTCGACTTAGGCGCCACGCCGCCGCTATCAATATGCGGCAGCAGCATCCGTTGAATATAAACAAAATTGATAGCGATACTTTGGTTATTTATTGTTAAACTCTGTACCGTGTTCGCCTTCGATTCCGAGAGGTGAAACAGATCCGTGATACGGTTTGTCCTTCACCTTTCTCCTGCCATCGACCGGCGACCGTGTAAGCGTGTTTGTGCGTGCGTGTCGAACCGTAAGAGCATGTGTGAGCTGCTGAACGAAATCACGCAGCTGCCTCCCTCTGTCTAGGCCTAGGATGAAAGTGCTCTTTGTTGTGGAGGTTTAGGTGTATTTTACATCCGCTATTTTTTATTTTATTTTTTTTCGAAGTCGAATTGCGGCAACCGGATGTCTCTGCGGAAAAAACGATCACGCTATCAATAATATACATTCGATTATTTATAGAGGTGAAAGCGGTCTGAGATCAGGGCGATGCCGAAGTATTCGGTTGGATGATTTAGATCACTCTTTCTCGAGCTTCTTTCTCGATGTTTATGGGCCGGTTGAGTCAATACGTTATGATACCATGTAAGGACAAATCTAGACATCGACAAATCGTCAAAAGGTCGAAAGTAACAATTGTAAACAATGACTTAAAACGTAAATTTCCTAGAAATGCCAAGTTGGTAACATCTATATCCGCTACTGACGGGAAGGTAATAACTGTATCTATTTGTGGTGCTATTTTGTTTGTGGGAGCAAGCAGATTCCAGAAAAATACGCTAGAAGTCATTGTTTACAAATGTTACTTTCGACCTTTTGACTATTTTGTCTAAAAATGTTTTGAAGTTAAGGGTTTTGAATGCCATTAGCACAAAATCTCTCCAAAAGATGAAAATGTTCTGCTTGCCGATGGGGAAAGAGCTTCCATGTGCATATAAATCCAAGAATATGATCAGTACTGAAGGTATCACATATTCTGCTCATTTATTTCGCTGCCAGGTCGTAAGACGTTTATATCAAGGCATCAACATCATGTGTGATACTGGCGGGATATGCCGCAATTGTAGACTTCTCACTTTCAATCTAAGGGATACGACTAAAAGTACACTTTTGGTTTTTATTTATTCATTCATTTTATGGTACTAATAACCAAAATACGGTAACGGGATGTAACATCAGCTTAGATCCCTGATTCCGCATGTATTAAGACTGGAACACGCAAAAATTGGTCGACAAAAAATCTTTTCTTGCAATCAAAAATCATGATATAAAAATCTTCTTATTTCTTTTAGTTTGTCAAATCTGTACCGCCGTGCCTTCCACTTAACCCCTTCCATTAAATTTTGCACAGTTAAATATAAACTGTTGCTCGTTTTCCATGGATTTATTCGTTTTTTTTTTGACGTAGACTACGTCTTACGGCAAGGGTAGGGTGTCAAATGAAAATCTAAAATATTGCGACCGTCACGAAAAACCGTACGTTTTGTACGCGAATAACTCAAATAATTCACGATAGATTTACATGATTTCTTCTTCAATCGGTCGGAAATTTTACCGCGCTCCAATTTCATTGTCAAACATTATTCTCAAACAATAGTAAACTATTGAAAATAATGCAAATATAAGGTGATGTCTTATAATGTCATTTTGCAGAGTAAATTTACCAAATTTCCTATCACAGATTTCAAATCGAAGCAAGGAACGTCTTGCATCATCTCTTCTTCTTTGTGTTAGAGAGAGACTTTAACCTTCCCTTGACCATTGACCAATATGTTTCAATCGGACGAAGCTGTGGACAATTTGGTGGATTACAATCCTTGGGAACGTACATAACGTTATTTTGCTCGTCCCAAATGATTGTTTATTTAGCGTAATGACAGCTGGCCAAATCTGGCCAGAACAAGGATTAAGTCGCATGTTTTCTCAGGCAAGGTAAGAGTCGCATTTTAAGGCATTCTTGCTGGTAAATCTCAGCGTTTACGGTACCTGTGGTTATGAAAATCTGAGAATTTAGCCCACTGGAACATATTACTTGCCAGACCAGATATTTTTCAGGGAATTTGATTTTTCGGCTAGTTGCAGTGTAAATTCCTTTCCCGAGAGATATTTAATTTATTTTTGAAGCAGTATGTTTCGTAATCCATGACAACACAATGGAATTTTGTGAGTTAAGTTGTTCATAAAGCTTTCTGGAGCGTGTTTTTACCGATTTTTGTTGCTTTGCGTTACGATTTGGGTATGTTTGTGCTTTGGGTGATCTCAATCCAGCCTAAAACTTCACTTTTGACACAAAACCGGTTGACACCTTCGGGTTAACCTGAAAAGCAGCAATGATTTTTTTCTCCTTCCTTGTGTTGCTTTGCCCATGTTCACTACCACTTTCAGCTTTCCCTCTTAACAATGTTTAATCACATCTGCAACAGTTGATTTTGGCACATATAACGATTTTGCGATGAATCGAACAGTAGAGTTACATACCAGAACCAACCAAATACAACAACAATAACAGACCATCTGGACAACGACCACATCAGATCGCAAAGTCAGCAGTAAGGCCACCACAGAAAAACCAGCACATGGCAACACCGAGTCAGCATAATCGTCAACGACCGATCGAATGCAGACTCATCAATTAAAAACGATAAAGAGGTCTCCCGCACCTGGCACGCGGTCAGTAATTCTTTGTACGTAGTGTAGAACCTTTATTAAGTGTTAATTGATTAAGTGAATAAACAGTGAAAGTCGAAATAATAGTTTTTTAAAAAGCCTATCACGGCCACGATCTCATAATTGTAGAATTGGGATTTTCTAAATATTAGTGCAAGATAGACTTCCTGCGTGCTAGTTCAGACGGCGCCATCTTGAAAACAGAATGTGCTTTTGTGAACAATGTGTGTGATTTACGTTTGTCAATGTTATTGGTTATGTACAAAACAAGTTTCATTTCATTTCGTAGTGATTTGACTAAGAAACAGGATAAATACTTTGTCCGGATTTGGCTGTGAACGGCCTTTAGACCAACATCACATCCACATTAGGCACATCCCTTATCTTGAAAATTGCCAAGTCAAGAATTCCACCTCTGAAATGTTCGTCTTGACTAGAAAACAAACATACTTAAATTTGAAGATCGTACGCTGACATTAATGCGTCCTTCAACGAACCTGAAGAAATGGCAGTAGCGGGCGACTACCCATGCGGTGGCAAGCACGCTACTGTAGTGTATGGTCTTTAGCAGGTCGATCTATGATCAGTGTCGTCAGGTTGATAACATTTCATGTTCGTCTTTTATATTATCAATGTTGTTTATGACAGTTTATCATCAGTACAACCAGTCTTTAGGTACAACACAATAACGTCATCATAGACGTGGCCGGATAGCTCAGAGGTTATCCGTTCTGCTTACTGAGCAGATGGTCGGGAGTTCAATCCAGGTCCGTCCTCTTCCTTGTCATTTGTCAACTTGCCTCTTTCTATCATCACTAGATCACTAAATAACAAGCAGTCTACTGCGCTTTTTCATTGATCCGCATAACTTACCACAGTGAATCCCATGATCTAGAAATAACTCTACCTCACCTAACACAAAAACTATCCTATCCTTCCCTGACTAATTGTGGAGACGCAGAGGTGTAAACACACGGTCTCTAACCAACGATTGTCAAACTAATCATACTTCTCCCCCTCCCCAAAGACCGCGTGAGTACGTGGCCGGCGCCCGGTAGTGATCTATACATAGAAATAGTGAACTTGTACAATGAAGATGTTAAGCTACTCCCAAGCCCGCATATATGTGGTTCTCTCTGTGCAACTACGCTACGCACGGTCTTTTTTAACAATACCAAAAAACAAAACAACACAAAAGTAAGTGTAAGGAAGCTCCATTAAGTGGTTTTTTTATTATCAATGTAAGTTTGGGAAGTAGCTTTGCTTCTTGAATGTACAAGTTCACTAATTATATTTATAGATCAGATCAGTACCCGGCGCCGGCCACGGTCTTTGGGGAGGGGGGAAGGATGATTAGTTTGACAATCGTTAGTTAAAGACCGTGTTAACCTCTGCGTCTCCACAATTGTCAAGGGAAGGATAGATTTGTGTTAGTGAGGTAGGTTATTTATAGATCATCCTGGCCATTCACTGTGGTAAGTGCGCGATCAATGAAAGCGCAGTAGATTGCTTTTTATTTGTGATCTAGTGATGATAGAAAGAGGCAAGTTGACAAATGCCAAGGAAGGGGACGGACCTGGGATTGAACTCCCGACCATCTGCTCAGTAAGCAGAACGGTTAACCCCTGAGCTATCCGGCCACGTCTATGATGACGTTATTGTGTTGTACCTAAAAACTGGTGTACTGATGATAAAGTGTCCTAAACAACATTGATAATATAAAAAAAACGAACATGAAATGTTATCAACCTGACGACACTGATCTTAGTCGACCTGCAAGACCATACACTACAATAGCGTGCTCGCCACCGCGTGGGTAGTCATCCGTACTACCATTTCTTCAGGTCCGTTGGGGGAGCACTTAACGTCAACGTACGGTTTTGAAATTTAAGTATGTTTGTTTTCTAGCCAAGACGAACATTTCAAGAGGTGGAATTCTTGACTTGGCAACTTTTTTGAAAATAAGGGATGGCCTAATCCACATCCATCAAAAGTTTCCGTCGTAAGAAAGTAAGTTGTTCAACATTTCATGGTTCAGTACAGCGAACGTCAAATTTGCCTCATCTAAGTCAACGTTTGACTATTTGAATATCGTTTGCATCTCAAATACTTTATGAGTTATGTTTATAAATGTAATCCACCGCTGCATTTTAGGCATAGAGCATTTCTCTGCCAAATGAGCAAATGACTGAACTCGACCCTCTCCGATTTGGATGAAACTTTGCACATGTCTTCGGAATTGGTGACGAGGGATTTTCCGCGGGTTAAGGGAATTTTTTGACTCAAGACAAATTTTTCAAAAGGGCGTATGTGTTTTGTCATGCGTATTTTTCAAAAAATCATAACTCGAAACCCGTTGGTTGTAATAAAATTGCGTCTGAGAAGAAGTTGTAGTTAATTAACTTGACTTTATAAAAAAAATATGTACACTGTAGAAAAAAAAAATTTTCTTCAAAAATAATCAAAAATTAAGCTTAAAAACCAATTAGCAAATCTGTCCAACGTACGATTTTTATAATGTTTTTTTCAAAAAGGCTTTGAGTCATAATAGGAAGAATAGAAGTTGTTCTACGATGAAGCAACTTGAGATAAAAAGTTCTTAGAAGTAAGAAAAATTCAAGTTTTTTTCCAATTTGTTGTGTTTGCATAAATAACCATATTTTAATAATGTAATACGATTCTTCTAGTGATTTAAAACAAAACTGCTCTTGGTGAGCAACATTCTATAACTACCCGTTTTTGAGATAATTTGAAAGTAATGCCGAAAAAATGGCTTTTTCCATGAAAATATCCGTTTTTCAAAAGTTAGTCGTGATTGTCCATCTGCAAAAGTATTTTTTTCAAATTGTACATAAAATTTTCTACAATATACCTTTGATTACCTAGAATACTAGACAAACTGATTCCTGATATTTACTGTACGTAACACGACGAAATTTGCTGCTTTTACTAACAGTATATTATGAAAACCTAACACGAAACAAAAATAATTAGTATTCATGTTAGTGTACAAGCGTATTTTGTTCAGGTAGAAACATAATGTATTTAATTAGTTAAACTGTTTATACCAGTAAGAATACAATTGTTACGCCCATTTATACCTATTCATGCATTCTCTTTGGTGTTGACAGAAAATATAATTTACATGCATACAATATTTCAAAAAAGTACCTAAAGTGCGTACCTAGTACGTATAAAAAGGATTACATTACAAAGTCATGACATCAGTTTAACAGTGTCTTTCATAAGTAGCGTAAAGTGTAAAACGATTTGAAATGGAACTCGAAACAAAGCATTGTTGTAAACCTTTTCGTGAAATCGGGAGACGGTGTTCGCCTAAACTTAGAAATTCAACTGACAAGTTAATTGACAAACTTTTATCCATGCAGTGTACGGTCCATTTAGACACGTCATTAAGAATTTGTGATTCATGTCGGTTATATTCGTATCGTCGTAATCCTGTCGAAAGAGTAGAGCAACCAGAAAACGGTGGACATGACGAAGCACCAACCACATCACGGAACGATTTGGAGGAAATACCATCGGCAGCTTCAATTACCTCGACATCTTCTCAGGAAAGTGACCTACCGGATTATTCCAGGATACACAACATTGAGTTATTCAATAATGGAATTGCAGGAATAAATGTGTCTCTGATATCCATTAGAGAATTTAAATGCGATAAATACCGTTGGCAAAAATATGCCGAAATTGTAGCAGGTATTAGAAAATATCTATTCAGCTTACCACCACAAGAAGAAGTCAAAGAGCCAAACAACATGAACATCCAATAACAAGTGCGAAAACTTAATATGATTGGGCTATTAAGAGAAATCAAGAAAATTTCACAAAAATATCATTTTGCTATGTTTTACAAGAAGAATATGAAGAGGGAGCTGCAGAATGGGGTGGTAGTTATCAGCAAACAAAAATGATTCCTGGTACACAGAAATATCACTCCTTCATTCCACATTCAACTGACGAAATACTGAGTTTTCATAATATTTATAGGAATGTTAGGAAATAGTGTTTGTAAAAATGTAAATACAATTTTTTTTAAAATAGTAGAAAAAATAAATAAATCATGTATGAACAAAAAAAAAAACGTTTGAAGATGGAAAATTACGACTAACTTTTGAAAAAGGGATATTTTCATGGAAAAAGCCATTTTTTCGACATTACTTTCAAATTATCTCGAAAACGGGTACATATAGAATGTTGCTCAGCAAGAGCATTTGTGTTTAAAATCTAGAAGAATCGTATTATATTATTAAAATATGATTATTTATGCAAAAACAATATATTGGAAAAAAAACTGGAATTTTTCTTACTTCTAAGAACTTTTTTATCTTAAGTTGTTAAATCGTAGAACAACTTCTATTCTTCTTCTTATGACTCAAAGCCTTTTTGAAAAAAACATTATAAAAATCGTACGTTGGACAGATTTGCTAATTGATTTTTAAGTTTAATTTTTGATTTTTTTGAAGAAAAAAATTTTTTTTAGAGTGTACATATTTTTTTTATAAAGCCAAATTAGTTAACTACAACTTCTTCTCAGACGCAATTTATTACAACCAACGGTTTTCGAGTTATGATTTTTTGAAAAATACGCATGACAAAAGACATACGCCCTTTTGAAAAATTTGTCTTGAGTCAAAAAATTCCCCTAACCCGCGGAAAATCCATCATCACCAATTCCGAAAACATGTGCAAAGTTTCATCCAAATCGGAGAGGGTCGTGCAAGATTTTGACTTTTTCTGGCTGATTTCACCTGGAAACGCTCAATAACGTATAATATACTTCTTCATAAATCTGAAAATCTAAAAGTTTGTTACGTTAAGATGTTGGTATACAAAAATCAGAACTTAGGTTGATTATTATTACTAAAGATTTCGTATCCGCACATGTAAACACGATTATTTATTATGAAGCTTCCAATTCCAGCTATTTGTAATCACCTCAAACAATCTCCCGTCTCCGACAACGACAATCTTACTGCCGATTGAGCTGATTAGAAATCACAATCACCTCGGTTCCGCCAGATTCCCAAAAAGTGTCAGTAATAATTGAACATCATCTGTAATCATCTGTACCCACGCAGTAATCACATCAAACAACCCCTCCGTACGTGCAGGGCGTATTATTTGCGATTGTCATTTCTCCTGCTACCGGAAGGCCTGTTGCCGAATGCCTATCATAGCAAAACCGTCACGTCACCCCAGGGGAACGTTTACTTTGAGGCATACGCATCCCAACAACCCCCCCATTGAAGTTCTTGATTCTTGCTCAATATAGTGTCCCCGCTTTTTCCTGGGAAGAAAACCAAAAAAAAGCAGCAATAACGACGTGAAGTACAGCAAGGAAACCCCCCAAAGGCCAATATTCAAGCCAATATCATATTTCCTTTGCCCTATTTATGGGAAATTTCGCCGCACATATGAGTCGTCGTGGTGCGTGCCTGCCCCATTCTCGATGTGTGTAGTCGCACACGAACACCGCACAAAGTTGACAGGAAGGTGTAGCGTAGAACCAAGATGGTAATTCACGACGATATACCTATAGTGTCCCGCATCTGCCTTGGATGCGATGGAACATAAGGAAAAGGTGCACCAGCCTTGCGAGATTTCGATCTCCCGACGACCCGTCTTATCACGCGTTGGCGTAGCTCGCGATTTCCACCGCGTACATGCGTGTGCGTGCCGGAGACCCGAGAACCCCCGGACCACTCCGCGACGTCGTGAGTGGGTGGTGGTAAATCAATAAAATATTGATTGGGAAGTTATGGCCGAAATGGATGCCTCGGATAGCAGTGCCATGAATAGAAATGGTTCACAATGCCGAATCTCCGGTGTCTGGCAGCATCTGTGAGAGGGGGTGGGCTTTTGTTCCTGCCCTTCCATCCGGTCTGCCGGCAGTCGGGTGGGGCGGGGTGGAACTCAATCAACTGCTGGGGTGGGAAGGAAAATGGGAAAATTGTATCTCGTTTTGAAGTTTCACAATTGGATCCCTTTTTGATGGGATTCGATGATATGGGGTTGGACGAAGGGGGGTGGGGGACATCTATGTGCTTGTGTGGGTGGAGGTGAGCAGAAGATAGCAGTTTCAGAGAGTACGGAGAAGCAAATTGTTTTTTTTTTCTTTCGATTGTTTGATCCTGGAAGACTAACTTTTGAAGAATCAGGAAACGAGAAATGGTTTAAGTTCAGTCTTAATGCTGACAAAGGTCTGCTTGGTTGAGCACGTGTGTTGAAAAAATGTTGATGAGTGAACCTTACAGCTTCAGTCTTATTTCGCCAGCTTTATTTCTAACTCACTTGGAATTGATTTTTTTTACGTCTCACATTATTCGTCGAAAAAGTCAAGTTCATACTCCTCACTTTTTTGTTAGGGTTTTCATTTACTGAAAAGCATTAGACTTCAAATGTCACTGACGAAACTCACTTATCATGGCGATACTTATCACGAATAGCAACACCTTTTAATTAACAAGAGTGCTGATGACTCTCGGGAGTGTCATCCATTTTTATATATTTTTAATTAACTCGTTTATTTGTGAGGCTCAAGTGCCAACGGCATAACGGAGCCAAGTTCTTTTTCATTTTTATAATGACAATAACTTACTAACTGTGTTAATTTTGGAAAGCCGAAAAACTCGCGGCTTGGTCGAGGTTAGGGATTACAATAATGCGGGTAGGAATGGGGAAGTAGGAATCTTAACGTTGGCTTTCAACAGCGGATTGAAGATGCGATATTGTTGCTGTTGGTCTGGCGCAGATGTTGCGTTGCATTAAGCTGTAACAATACAACAGAAGCGGTACTGCGGGGAAAGAGGCGAGGTGGACATGTTAAAACGACAGCTAAGAGAGGATCAAACGAAAACATCTATTTGTTTCAAGAACTTGTAAATTAGCCCCATATAGTCCAAGTCCAGCTTTTCCAGCACATCTCTGATATCTTCCTTCTCTGGTTTCCAGACAATACCAGACAACATGGTTGATGTCCTGATAACCTGCACCACAGCCGCATTGATTGGTGTCTGAGAGCCCTATTCGATAGAAATGCGAGCCTAGCGAGTAGTGATTGGGCATTAGACGACACATTACCTTGATAAAATTCCGGCTAATATCCAACCCTCTATACCACGATTTTTTCGATACCTGTGGGAGAATAGGATGTAACCATCTGCCCAAATCCCCTGCATCCCATTTTTGTTGCCAACTGATCAAGGCCTGTTGACAGAAAATAGCAAAAAATTCGTTGAAGGCGATTTGTCGATCATAAATATCGCCTGCCATAGCGCCCACCTTGGCAAGCGAGTCCGCTTTCTCATTACCCGGAATGGAGCAATGAGAAGGGACCCAAACCAAGGTGATGGTGTAGGAATTGTTTGATAGAGCACTCAAAAGAGATCGTATTTCGCTAACGAAATACGGTGAGTGCTTTGCTGGCCTCATCGAACGAATAGCCTGAAGTGAGCTGAGACTATCCGTAAAAATGAAAAATTGATCAGAGGGAAGAAAGGCAATTCGCTCCAATGCATAGTGTATAGCCGCCAGCTCTGCGACGTATACGGAGCAAGGATTTTGAAGTTTGAAGGAGGCGCTATGAATTTCGTTAAAAACACCAAATCCAGAGGAATCATTTGTTTTGACCCGTCGGTGTAAAACTTCCTGTCACATCGGATATGGCCAAACTTACTTGCAAAAATTGATGGAATGTACTCCGAGCGGAGTGGATCTGGTGGAAAATGCGGGAATTCAAAATCATCGGGAAATATGCGGGAAAAAGGCCGGAATTTCAAAAGCCACCGGGAATTTTTGTCATATGGAAGGAACCATACTCACACCTTTTTCAAATGATTTGAGTAGCGTTTTTGTCATTTACTCGGTCCACCGATCTCATTGTTCAGCCTGTTTAAAACGTGCCGCTTAGAGCATCTTTAGCGGTGGTCCATTTTAACATCTTTATAGTTGATTTGCATCAGCAAACTTAAAAAGAACCAGCTAAAACAGACCAACTTTGCGTTCCCCGCACCGGTGTAGTATTTCTTGTTGTTAAACCCACCAACACCTATCAACTTGTCAATCATACAATATCCAGAGATCAGACTTTTTGTTTTCTTCAGAGACCGAGGATTTTTCGCAAACTTTTTACCATGGATTGGTTTGAGTGGTGGTGAGTGTGTGAATGCATGCATCTCATTTAAACGATATTAGATAGTGCTGACAGTGATAGATAGAGCCACGCCAAGCTATGACAAGAAGCACTTTCTGCAACGTTTCAACATGCCAAGGGATATGATCCTAGACATTATGCGACAACTAGAGTCAACTGATGACTTTTTCCAGCTGTTGCGATGCAGCTGGATATGTTGGCCTTAGTGTTACATAGGTGCACTACAGCTTAACGGATGTTGGCGTATGTCCTCAGCTAGTTCTCTCGACGAAAACTTGGGGGTTGGTGACCCTGAGGAATTTTTGCAAATCTGTCCTTAAGACTTACGGCCCGCAGTATTTACGCTCACAATACCGGAAAAGGTTAGGAAACTGATGGACAAAAATTATCTTCCAATAGTTCGCAAAAAATCTTGTAAATTCAGTGCACCTAGAAATTCAGGGAACTTATCAGAAGCTCGGTATACTTTTTAGATTTGACTTAGACTTTCCCAAGGTTAAGCTATTGTCCCTGATGCCAAAGATCAGGGAACTTTCCAGAAATTAAGGGTTCTTCCTAGAAGTTCAGACAACTTTCCTGAAATTCAGATTGTTTCCTAGAAATTCAGGGAATTGTCCACAAATTCAAGGAGCTTACCACGAGTTCAGGGAAGTTTCCAAAAGTAAATGGTTCTTCACAGAAGTTCAGGTAACTATCCAGAAATTCAGAGGGCTTCCAGAAGTTTACAAAACTTATCAGATTATTTTGTATTTTTCAGAAGTTCATAGAACTACTCAAGATGTTCAGGGAACTTCCAAAAAATTCAAGGAACTTGCCAGAAAATTAGCAAACTTCCAATGGAGAACAGTCAAGAAATTCATGAAGCTTTTCAAGAGTTTGCGGATCTTCCTAGAGGTTTAGTGAACTTCTTAGAATTTCATGAAACTTGCTAGACATATACAGAACTTCTTAGAAGTTCAGCGAACATGTAGGAATTCAAGAAACTTCCTTGAAGTTCAGGGTTTCTCATGAATTCAAAAAACTTCTCAGAACTTCAGGAAATGCTTATAAAGATCATGGAACTCCCCCAAAGATCAGGAAACTTTCTAAAAGGTCAGCAAACATCTCAGACGTTCAGAGAACGTCCCAGAAATTCAGAAAATTCTCCCGGATTTCTGGATGCTGAGGAGATGCTGAGGGGATTCTCACGGATGCTGAAGGGATTCAGCAATTCAGGAAATTTCTCGGTAGTCCTGCGATCTTCCAAAAATTTCAGAAAACTTCTCCCAAGATCGGGGAACTTTCCAGAATTTCAGAAAACGTCCCAGATAAGCAGAAAACTGGATTTTTTGAGCATTCGAAAAGTTTAGGAAACATTCAAAGGATTTTTCCATAACTTTGGGAAGCTTCCTAGAACTTCAGGGATCTTTCCAGGTGATCGAGAAACTTCCCAATCGTTCCGAAAACATCCCAAAAGTTCAGGGTATTTAAGTTTTAAGAAGAACTTAAACTTATTAAGAATAAAGAATAAAGAAACCAACTACTTTTTAATTGTTTTCATAGAATTACCACCTATTCACAATCTTGGAGATCATAAAAAGTTCTTGTACAGTTTAACAAAATTTCGAAAATGCTAACCATTCCACAGAAATGCCACGGCTTCCAAGATTTTTCTTTTTAATTTCTCGTTAGTTATTTAAATGTGTGATATTTTGCTTTTTATCACAGAATATGTACCTGCTGGAAGTAAAACAACTTCTGGGAAGCGAAATCTGATTTTCTAAGTTCCCGTCATTTGCAGAAAGTTGTTCCTATTCCATGAATGATCAGCAAACTTTTTGTTGAAGTTCATTTAAGTTTCCAGAAACGTTAATAATTCTTCGGCAATTCAATGAACTTCTCTAAAGTTTCACCATTTCTCTTCTCGAAAGACAGCGAGCAAACTTCATGATTATCTGGAAACTTTCAATTATTTTATTCAACTGCCGAAAAGTTGAGTCAACTTCTGGCATGTTCATTATAGATATTTCCACCCAATCTTCATAGATATTCCGAAGTTTATTGAATTAAATTTATAAAGAGTGCGTTCTGTAAGAAACTTAGAAGCTTATTTAAGTTCTGAAATGATGCAAAATAGATCCGGTATACAACAAAATTTACAAACACCAGCGATGCAGCGATGGTTTTGCGTTTGGTCTAAACAAATAAATCCAAACCAATTTGAACCACCGTTGAAGATGCCCTTAGAAGATCTGGCTACACGGCTGTAACAGGTGAGGCCAGAAATGAACTTATCTTTCATGTGGTGGCGAATGTGTTTGAAGTTTGGCGAATTGCGTTTGTAAGGGTGTTAACACATGGTGAAAGAAAAATTTGGGCAGCTGTGCTCAATGCCGTCTGACGTTGTTTGCCGGATTCCAGAGAAAAGAAAATGGTTTGGACAAATTTTGGCTAGAACCAAGAAGGAGTTACTAAATTTGACAACATTTGTTGAAAATTGGCTCATCCTGTCGAACAAAAAGGCGTTTTTTAAATAAATGGAAAGTGTCTGGTGGTAAATCAAACTGGAAAAAAATTGGGAACTCAGAGATTTAGCTACGAGTAATTTATATTAACTCATCTTAACAGTCGGGAAAATAAGGCAAAAATGCGGGAAATAATCGGGAAAAATGCGGGAATTTTTATATTAAGATTGTGTGGCCACTCTGCAAAAATTCATTCTTGTTGAACTTCTCAATTTTAAATTATTGAAAAACTTTTTTTTTTGCCAAACCTTCGAACAAGGCAAATCTGATGCCATTTTGAAGCCTGCACTTGAAAATTTAAAAATTCAAAACGCTTTGTTATTTTAACCTTTACGGTAGTTGTTAAAATTCTTTTGCCATGCCTTCAAAAACTTTCGAAAAATTTCCATGGAATTTCGATGACCTGGAATACTATCAATGTCAATCAAAATCTTAAGTTTAACCTCAAATTACCCATGGATATTTCTTTCGAACTGCCGTGAAGTTCTCAGTAGGTTTTTGATGAAATAATTCCCGGAAATCTCCTTCATATTTGTTTAAATTTCCTTAGAAAACTAGCTCGATAAAACTTATAAATTTTCCTTGTATTTTTCATAGTATTCCACGTTAAAACAACCCTGTTTGATGATTTGCTCACAGATCTTTCAAAGAGTTTTTTTTAATAACAAACTTAAATCGAATTCCATTGAATGGTTTAAAAATATCCACATTGTGGCAACTGAAAAATAATCTCTGAATTTTGAAATTACTGTTTTTTTTCATTCAGTAATATTTTGACTGAAGATAAATTCAGATAATTCGAGAAGTAAACTTGTTATGTTAAGAAAACTTGCATTTTCATTTTATGTAACAATTGATTTACAGAATTCCGTACAATCTGGACAAATAAACAAAAAAATATGAAAAAATAAGTGGCGAACCAGCCCAGGAGGCTGAAAGCCACCCTAATAGAGATAAAAAAAAATATGAAAAATTAAGAGATAGGTAGGTATATCCTAATACTTTATATATTTGATTTTTTTTTTTTCAAGAAAACGTAATCGTGGAACAGATTTCAGGTTTTTCCATTTTTTTTAGATCATTTTAGATTTTCTGCAAGGAGCAATTTTAAGCTAATAGCTGAATATCAAAACACTTAATTTGAAAATATAACTTGTCATACGAAAACCAAAGGCCCGATATTATATTGACAACATATTTACCTCTCTACTGTTCTTTCAGAACACCAAGAATTCCGATTCCAATCATCTAACGTATATAATTTCGGAACGATTGAAAGCAACGCTAGTGTTCTTCCTTAACTAGTAACTCCATCAGCTTCATCGGAAAACGATAGTAAGACAAATAAGATGGAATTGTCTGATCTTGGTACGCTTGAATCTGGACCGGTTCAACCTCGCATTCGTTTTCCAAAAACGGTCGTTCTCATCTACGTTGGAATACAGTCGTAGCAATGAAAAAGTGTTCTGCGATGTTTTGCGGCATGTTTTGCGCAAAGGCCTTAAAAGTTTATTTGCATTATTTTCAATAATTGAAGCAAACTAGACAAGAAAATAAAAGCTCATGACGATTGCTCACGACATTGCATAAGGAATGCTTCGAAAAATATCTACTTCACAAGCAATCGTTGTCATCTAGAAATGAACCTGAAAAGCTTTTGATGGTAATTGAAGAGCAACAGCAACAGAATAAAGAATACCGTAAGAAGCTGAAGGAAGTTGTAAAGGAATCAGTATCAACCGACATAATTTTGAAGATTTAAAACGCATTATCCAAACCAATCTAAATTTTGATATAAATTTAAAATGATCATTGACTCAATCCTGTTCTTTGAAGTTTTAAGACACTTAGTTCAAACTTGATTCTATATTGAGTCAAGTCTATTCTGCGCCACTGTGAGTCGAGATGCCTTAAAAGAATCGAGTAAGGTGAATAATAGGGTATGTGTCCCTAAACTCTGCATATTATGCAATGATCGATTACATTTTTTTATCAAAACTCCTAAAGTGTTTAAGCTGTAAGCGAGATTCAACTAGTTATACACTTTCTAAGATAAGTTTGATAAGACAGTTGGTAGTATGTTTTACGAAAAGCTATACAACGCTTCTTATAAAGTCAGAAACATAAGAGGGATATGGATTTAATGTTGGTCTATAAGCACCAAATCGGGTCTGTTTATGGATACAAATTCATCCAATTCGATCGATTTATTACTAAATGCAGTCCTTGTACGGTTTTTTTTTTCTAATTTCATGAATTAAGGCATTGCAAACTGTATTCGATTTACTTAATATAACATTTCACAAAACAAACTCAAGTAAAACTGCCTCGAAACATGTAGGTGATGTTCATATATCATATATCAGCCATTCAATAATGAAAACATTATAATTCACAATACAATGATTTTGTTCCTTCGGTTTGTGTTTAGATGAGCCACTTGAATATAAACAACCGCATACTCATGCATTTCTACTTGAAATTTTACCAATAACAACCTTTTTACTACGTTATTGATGCAACAGGCCATAGTTGGGAACATCAAAAAAATATGTCCCCAACATTGGGTCTACATGTTCTTGTAAAATCATTATTAGTTTATGTATAAGAACACCTAGTTTGTCACGTGTAACTATTTCCTGAACATCCAGACTGCATTACTTGCTTTATCGATTCAAATAAGCCAAATTAAGAACACTTGAAGATCATGTAGATCATCTGTTCAGCTTAACTAGCGAAATCATGATACCCTAAAAGTTCAAGAAATCGAAAACCACGCAAAAGTGAACAACTATAAGTTGATTAATATTGTCTCAATTGCTTTGGATTACATCGGTCATCCTAATAGCAACATGATTTTGTAGATAATCGTCAAATTAATGACACATCTGGTACCTAGGCCGAATGAAGGAGCTAGGCTAACATTAAATTCCCTTACTCTACGAGGTATATATTCAGCACACTAGATTCTCTTAAGGCATCTTGACTCATCGAGACGCAGAATATACCTAATTATTCGATTAATCTTGTTTTGATTTATCAATTAAAATAACCTGTCCCCAACAATTACGCTACTTTTCAATATTCCTAAAACACGAAAACATCCTTCAGGTAGGCCCCCTCCAGACTAATTGTCTAGCTCCGCTAATACAAATGTCACCGATGAAACTCACTTATCATGGCGATACTTATCACAAATAACAACACGTTTTAATTAACGAGAGTGCTGATGACTCTCAGGAGTGTCATCCATTTTTATAATTGAAATATGTTTGTGTGTTTCAAAATATCAATACTAATCGACTTATCTAATGCTTCCAGGCATTTATCTGAAACGCAACGCACTTTCATCCTGTTTAAAGGTTATAAGAAACGTTAATCCACTCACCGCCATAAGGATGTCCCCGGTCGGTCCCATCCTGACCGCTACTGGGACTCAGTTCCATCACTTTCCGGTGCGATGCCGGCTCAGCCACTGCACTCACCAGCCGCACATTGAGCGTCACAAGAAGCACGACCATCGGTAAAGTTCGACTCAGCCGGTTCTGCTGCAACCATCTCCGCCTGCCCGAATATGTCCTTGTTTTAATCGCGATAGTGAACGAGTTCATTGTTCCTTGCCGTAGACCAAGCCGTCGAAGTTGTTAATTCGGTTTCTTTGTTGTATGGTATTTCAGGTGTTCGGTTCGTGATTTGGCTTATTCTGAATCTCGTGCCGTGTGGAACTTTTTGTTTTCATCCCCCCCTCCTGAAGGCCGTGATAAATGTGTCCTCGTTAGGATGATGCCTATTCGGGTACTTGTTTTGCCACGGTGACACGCGTTTCGTGTTCCTTTCCGCGTCGATTTATTGCCCTCATTAGGAAAACTTCCCTCGCTCGTGATTCACGTTCACTCCGGCGAAGTTCGCGGGTCACGGGGAGCTTGGGGCAAGGTAGTTAACCGAAGGAAAACATAACGTTAAAAAATTAGGCTGAATACAAACTGGCATTAATAATGATATACTTTTTTCAAGCTTTACACTTCGCCGTCGTCGTCTTGGACGGTTTTGTTGGGGGCGTCGTCGGGATCGTCGTTTTCTTCTCAGACGGCAGAACCTTTTTTCTACGGCCCTTTTTAAAACTCATTTGTTGGGCCCACAGGCCCGCAGGCCAAATAGGCGAGAGAAAAAAAAAATTGTATACCAAAACCCGACACGAGCGTGAAAAAATATGAACACAAATAAAATAAATCACAATTTTCCTGCAGCTAGAATGGAGTGAAACGGACGACCCCCTTGAGTGGTCAGGTTTGTCTTTTCCAACCGTCACTTGATTTTCACCTCCACCCCGCGAGTCTCTTCCTGATTGTGACTAATGGGGGGCAATTCTTTCTCGTTTTGCCCCCTCCCGATTCGCCGGTAGATCCCAGCCGATGCCGGCACAACTCTTCTTTTCGTTACACACACAGACACACAATCACCAACACTATTTTTTTTTTCTTCTCTTCCTCAGCTCATTCGACACTTCCCGAGGATTGCCAGAGGACGATTTAAAATTCACTTAGTATCCTACTTGGGGTTTTTTTTCCCGGATGTGAGAGTGGATCAGTTGACCTGGAACGAAGCCGGAGAAGGAAAATAAATTAGCATTAAAATATCGGTTCGCATCGGAGTGTGGGTGGTTTTTTATTCGGATGGTTGTTTTGTTTTTCAAAGGGGAAAAATATGACGGTTTTACGAAGAAGTGAGAAAAGGGACAAGAGTGCTAATAAAGATTGTTGAGCGGAGTTTTCCGAGCTATTCCTTGTAGAATCTCAATTTTAAGAGCAAAACTCTCAAAAACTACGTAGCTAATAAAGAAGATTACAAAAGTCAACAAGCAGTAGCTAATGTCAGTATACCTATATAACTTAGCCACAAATATAACTTAGTGCGAGAGAACACTTTACTCGCTTTTGATCGAATCATTGATGAGGCCAGTCAGCATTGTCATTTCGAGTATAAGTAAATGGATTATTCTTATCGAGCGATCAACGAAGCGTAATTTCGTTAATTGTTAATTGCCTCCGCAATATCCAGTATAAATTGAATGTGTTCAAGCGTTCAGATAAAGGCTTACACCCCGTTCACACTACAAGCTTTATTACGTCATATAGCGTATCTTGATATCAAATGCCATGCACGTTATTTCCAGTGAAAATTAGATGCATAGATGTCGATATCAAAATACTCTTTATCACGTAATATAGGTTGTAGTGCGAACAGGGTGTTAGACGATAAAGGCACGGTATTACAGAGCTGAAGGAGACTATTTTGAATCCCGATTCGGGAACGATTCGGATAGGAAATTTTCTCAATTTCCCTGGGCAGTATCATTGTGCTTGCCACGCAATATACAATTTCATGCTTTGATCCCTTGGCATCGAAAGCCTCGATAACACTATGGAAGTGCAATTAGAATATGTAGACGTCCGTATGATCAGGGAATCAGTGGCGATAGTAGCAATAAGGAGTGTATCGAAAATAAGCTATCCATAAACTTTCTTTCAAATTATGTTGAAAACCAATATTTTATTCATACAAAAAATTGATCCGTTATTGTACGAGGTTAAACATGAACATAATGAAGACAGGATGAAATTTGAGTTATTCCTTCACGAATTTTCGAACTTTGGATCGAATGCTCTCATCGTTCGGACAAGTGTAGCATCGCATTTTTGGACGCTTGAGCCCAAATTTTTTTGAACTCCTGCATGTTCCCAGCTGCCTTACCAGTCTTCTTGAAGACCCTTCTCACGATTGCCCAGTAACGTTCGATGAGTCGAAGCTGAGGGCAATTTGGTGGATTGATATTTTTCTCAACAGAAATCTATACCCTCTTCCGCAAGCCAATTGAAAGTGGTTTTGGCATAGTGAGCCGACGCGCAATCCGGCCAAAACAGTGGAGGTGTACGTATGCCTCTTATACTCGAGCAACAATCTCTGCTGGAGAAACTCTCAGATTTCCGCATTTATGGTTCCGGTAGTGTAAAATGGTTGACTTCAAACCACAGGAACATATTGCTTGCCATACCAGTACCGTTCGACCAAATTTCTCCACTTGAATTGACCTGTCCGCATCGCTCCATCCTCCCCAACGACGGCAGTTAAGTATTGTGGACCTGAAAGGGGTTTTTGAGTCCTCCTTTACATAGGTCTCATCGTCCATCAAAACGCATGCATCCGGACGATGCAAAAGACGCGAATACAATTTCCGGGCCCTTGTTGCTGCTCGCTTCTTCTGTTCTGCACTTTGCTTGGAGGATTTTCTGCTTGCTTGTAGGTCTTCAGGTGGTTTCGCCTTGTCATACGCTGGATCATTCCGACACTCGTTCCTGCTTTTTGGCCAAATCACGTATTGACATTGATTTGTTCTTCATGATTAGAGATACCACTTTCTGCTCCAGTTTCGGGTTGGAAGAACCGGGTTTCTGCCTCTTCCTGGTAGCTCATCCAAAGAATAGTGTTCCCCAAACTTATTAATGATGGTTTTAACACTCGCATAATGAATTTAAACCGCTTCGCCAATTTTTCGCATAGTAATACCCTTCTCACTTAGCCATGTGTCCAGAACCTTAATTTTCGCTTCCTTTTCAATACGCGACATTTTGAAAACGCAGAATTTGAACCGCACAAACAAGTAAACAAAAGAAAGCTGACAGTCAAACGCACAGCAGTGTTCAGAGCATAAAAAACCATCACAAATACATGCGTACAACGCAAATGTATGTGGATAGCTTATATTCGATACACTCCTTAGTTGCCGTATTTTGATTACGATTATAAGCACAACGATACAATACGTTGCATTCGTTTAGCTACTCGTTTTTTTTTTGGTATTTTTTGTTGTTGTTTTACTATAATTTGATCATATCCTCAAACTAAAACAAACAACAAAGTTACTTCATATAGCTTTAGTTGACAGAAAACAAAAATATGATGTTGCAATCGTTTAGCTGCATGCTTGATAACATCGAGAATTCTGCGGGCCATCGAGTTTACAAGTTTTTTGATGGTTTGAGAGTCAATTTGCTCCCAGCACTGCTTGATGCACATTTTCAAGCCCTCCACAGCATTGAATTGTCGTTTATTCGGATAAATCTCCGAAGCCAAAATGTCCCGCAGTTTCTCAATGGGGTTACAATTCGGACTACAAGCAGGCCATTCAAGAACAGTGATGTCCTTGTCCACAAACCATGCTTTTGTTTGGCGTAATACATGGATAGAGGCATAATCTACTCCAAATGCGGAATCAAAACATCTTCTAGGAGCTCAAAGTAACTGCTTGAGTTAATTTTCGTTGAGATCAAGTGAATCGGTAGCTTAGAATCATAACTAAATGCACCCCAAACCATTATCGTTCTTCCTCCAAAGTTTTTCTTGGATTGTGTGACATAATTGTCTGTCAGATCGAGCCAGTAGTAGATGTAGCAATCAGGTCCATCCAAATTAAACTTTTTTTCATTGGAAAACAAGTACTTAGCGCCATTCATCAGTGTGGTTCTGTGCAAACTTTTAATCGGTTTGATTTGTATATGGGTGTCAGCTTAGTGTTAAGGTTTGCAGATGCTCTGAGAAAGCGGCTAACGGTGCTTTCGTGAACATAGAGATCAAGTTTGCTGATTATTTGCCGAAAGGTCAAGCGATTTTTGGCTGCTTCATGCTGAATTTGGTCCTTTTGCCTGGTTGTCAATATAGAATTTCCCTTGGTACGGCACTTGATGCCGTAATTTTTTAGGGTCTTTCGAATAATTCCTCACCACCTTCTCTGATCTCTCGATTTGCCTGGCGATCCCACGAATTGAACAATTATTTGCCACCAGAACCTTGATTTTGCCTTTCTCTACCTCACTTAGTCGTTTTGCCTTTTTCATTCCAAGAGAAAATAAAAATTAATGATGAAAATTAAGCACATCCCAAAGTTTTATTTACTTTGACAGAGATGCAGCAACAACTTGTAAGAAATCAATTTCGTTTTATGAAGTTTGTCAGAAGCAGATAATTTCTTATCTCCATGCGAAGCGCTAGGAGTGGACGGTAATTTATTGAACGAATAGACATGAAGAGAAAGTGTATTGATAGTTCCGTATAGGGCAACGGCAAGCTTTGAAATTGAAAGATACAAGTTTGAAAACGAGTGGAGGGCACTGAACGGTAGTATCCGAATCAGGCACATAACCCTTTACCATACTACCCCATGCAGGGTAGGCAAGGGGGAGAAAATCCCCTTGACTGGTAAAAGGTTATGCAACCGATCGGGCTCTTATACTACCTATTGCTTTTTTCTGGTTCTAGGGATTTGTCCCTCTCCCAATACTGCCTAACACGGGTGAGAAATTATCTCCCGCTGTTGGGTTCATTTTTAGCATGCACTCCGCCTAATTTCGTTTTGTTAGAATTAGCGATGAACACTCTCAGGAAATAACACAAAATAGTGTGAAGGGCTTATGCTGAATCATTCTTGATGACAGTCATTACCTCAATATTTAGAATTGGTATAACTCAGAGTCGGTACTAGATATTGAAAATTTAATCACATCAGTTTGTATGCTTACTTGCTGTGAGCAATCTGATAGAGTTCGATTCGATGTTCATTCACTAACAATCGAGATTTATCAATTTGAAAAAGCAAGGTGAGTTTGCGAGAGCGAGATAAGAGATAGGAAAAAATACATGGAGCAGCGATTCACCTTAACGCCTTGTCAACAACGCTAGAAAGTCGTTGCAGGTAGTGTGTAAGCGTGTTAGCAGGTGCCACTACAACATGCATAAATTGTCATATTTCTCACACTGGTACAAATCCGAGTAGAAACATTTTCATAGTACGGCTAAACAAATGGAACGCACTGTAGTATCGTCTATGTATGAATCAACCATATCGTCGAGAAGGTAGATATCGTGCTTGCCACGTGGGCGCACATTTGTCAAGGTCGACCAGCAGTCACAGTTGACCGTGGTTCTCCACGAACATTGTTTATGTTTTGTGGCCGCAGAGGACTACCGATCAGATAAATGTCTTGTAGATGCTCAGCTTATTAGCTCGGTGAACTTTATCCTTCGGAATCCAAAGTAAGCGGCGCCTTTGCACTTCCCTGCTGGTATTGTTAACGATGATCACCAATGAAGCCAGATACACGAATTCGTCTACCGCCAGGATTTCATCGCCGTCGATCAGAGCTCGTGATGGAAGACTAACATTGTCTTCTAGTGAGTGTAGCCAAAAAGTTGGACGGACTTCCTGAAGATATATTAACGGTGTCAGTTTCTTTGAAAATCCATATTCGTGCATAAACGTGGTTAAAAGTAACGTCTTATATTTGGGATACACTTTCTTAACAGTTCATGGTGTTTTCCAGAATTGACCCGTACTACTTTAGGTTTGTTGAGACGTTTTAATGATGTGGCATTTTAACTGTCACACCCCCAATATTAAGATTTATGTTTGAAGTTTTAATCCAGATCCAACTGAATCTACTTGGAACATGCACCGACGTTGCAAGATCAATAAGTTTAATATGTCGCAAGTCAGGTTTTGGTAAAAAAACTGATAATTGGAGGAACTCAAAATCTCGCAGGGTTACCTCAAATACGGTCAGACATCCTCAGCATGTCTTCTAGAAACAGTTTTGTAAAATCATGAAGTTTGATATATCGCCAGCCAGGTTTTGCTAAAAATTGTGGGGCTTATTACAGCCACCTTCACTATCACTTCACTTCACTTACACATCACCTCACTTTTTTATGCTATTACTGGTACCACCGTGGTTAAAAATGAACTCCGTGAGGTGGGGTGATGGTGAAGTGAAAATTGTAGAGTCCTCAGAAAATCTATGATTTGCGTCGCTTTTTCGGTTGCGTGATGATACTGCGGCAACCATAATAACACCGAGTTCATTCGAATTGTCATTGAAATGTTCTATATTTTTTCATCTGCGACATTCGTAATAAGGTTTTTTTTTGTTTTCGGGGCTTATTACGGTGAAAACGAAGTGAAAACAAAAAACCTTATTACGAATACTGTCACCTCATAGTAAAAATATGAAAGAGTTCATCCGAGGTGACGATTTGAATGAACTCGGTGTTATTATGGTTGCCACGACACGCAACCGAAAAAGGTGACTTAAACCGTAGATTTTCTGAGGGCTACTACGATTTTCACTTCACTATCACTTCCACCTCACGGATTTCATTTTTGATCACGGTGATACCAGTAATATCGTAAAAAGTGAGGTGATGTGTAAGTGAAGCGAAAGTCATAGTGAAGGTGACATCCGTATTCACCGGGAAGTGAAAACCATAATAAGGCCGTGTATTATGGCCACTTTCCCGGAGGAACTAAAATTACTGCAGATTCACCCCAAGTGGCCAGTATGGTCAGACACCATTAGAATGTTCTCCGAAGACAAAGTTTTGCAAAATCTTACCTTTACCTTACCAATCAGACCAAGGCCTGTGTGGCCTCTGCTGTACACAGAAGTTGTCTACATTGTAATCGGTCCATGTCTGTACCTCGCCAGCCTCGCTGTCTGCGGAGAGTCCCAGCCCATCGTAGTCGACCGATTTCAGCGATGTGTACGATGGGAGGTTCTCCCAGCAACTGATGCAATTCGTGGTTCATTCACCTCCTCCACGTTTCGTCTTCCATCTGAACTCCACCGTAGATCGCACACAGCACCTTCTGGGGGAGGTATGAGCAATTATTCGAAAGATCGGGTAACCAACCCCGGTGGGACCTTGGTGATATGCTGATAGGGAAGGGGGGTCGCCCTCTTCAAAGGGTGCAGTCTATCTGAGCGTATGTTCTCCATGTCAGGGGCGGCTCAAAACAGCGTCTTTTCTCCATGTTAGGAGCGGCTGATCATTGTCCTCGTGCCAGCATGGAACTCCTAACAGTGCTGTGCACGATGGTCCATCGGTGAGACAGGGGGTTGGAGAAGGCCAAACAAGCCACCCATAAACAATTCAACGTTACTAATAATACAGAAGACCTAGGCGACGAAATAAGGACTACGATAGGAAACTCGGAACATGCAATCGGAGATGATCTCCCATAATTACGTTAACTTTCAAAACTAGAGGCTTGTGATGGCAGTCAACTTTCAAAATCGCAGAAGGTGGTTCGAACAGCTCAATTGATTCAGAGTCACTGACTAGCACCAGATCAAGAAGCTTACCATTCGTGTTGACAAGATCGTTGATGTGCAAAAGTCCCACAGACAGCAAGGACTCGATGACGACAAGTGCTTGTTCGGATAAAGCATTGCGAGACAAAAACCTCATGTAGCTCCTAGTCAAAATCCCAGACTAGATTTGACAGGTTATAATCACCCATAACAATGGTCGTATCATGAGGATTATCAATTTTAAGGAGCTGCTGTACGGAGTCGGCGTGTTTGATGTTGTGACTTTTCGTTTCCTCGGGAGAGACACTTAGTTCCAGAAGGAGACTAGTCAAGACCCCAAGCGACTGGTCTAAGGCCACGGCCACTTTCAGGGTGGGCACATAAAGCCTCTTTTGTCTCCGAAGTCCCAGGGCGTTTGGATGGTCTCTGGGCAGACTTTGGCCTCACGAACATATTTTGAACACTGAGAAGAACAATAAACAAAATGGAAACTAGACAATTCGGTTCGGCAAGCTATACAAATTTTGGTCAATATAATTGAATAGCAAACATTAAAGGAATTTATTCAACATATAATCTTCTATTAATTTTCTTGCGGTGGGCTTCACGATGATGGTTTCGACAATGGGTGGTAATGGTTGTTCGATGATGGGTGAGTACCACGAGATGGCTCAATTGACTATGACCATTCCTGACACGTGAATATTTTTACACCGGATTTCCTCGGATCCCGGGAGCGGTACTCTGTGCGCACTATTGTCTTGGTCAGGAATCCAAGCGAGTCATGACACTACTACTACTGGCAGGTCTTCCCTGATCATCACTAGGCTTTCCGAGCGCCGGAAAAAAACCTAACCTGCCACTTGTGACCAATCACACACATCAGTCGTTTTACCACATTTGCTTGGTAACTTATTGTACGATATGAACTGAGAACCTAACGCGGCTTGCACGTAGAAGTTCGTGGGCGTGTCTTTCACTGTTCCATACAATGGTTCTAACTTGACCGGTGTTTTCTTTTTCTTGTGACGATACAGCTGTTGTACACATTTAAGGACACACTCACTAGGCTGTTCTATCTTCAGCCAACGCGGTACTACCAATACGCCAGTTGGCGGGGCGTTAAACGGCATGGTCACAAATCTTCACTACTCGGGATCAAAATTGATTAATACAATGTAATACAATGCCCTTTTGAATTCCTCAATTCATTTCATACTAACTGCCATTCCAAATTCAGCCATGCTTCTTCTGGGTAGGCAATCACATACAAAATACAAGCGTTTTAGAACAATATTTACATATGGCTGACTTGACGAACATTTAAATTCAAATTATAACCAAAAAATATATACAAGATACACGCTATATACAAACTTATTTATCAAACTGTCGTCTATGGTCAATCAAGGGCCAGGAAACATGCAATAAACGTTTACTCAAACATGAGGACACGGAGCATAAACATATATTCTACATTTGAACATTTACTGACAATTTTTATTTAAAAGAACTCATTAATGTGAACTGAATTGGCCTACGGTTCACGCAATTCAATTGTAACATTGTAGTTATTGATCACAATGTAGGTTTCGGGTTGGCTACAAGGACGAATGATAGATGCAACACAGGAAAAGTAATTGATGTGGAAGGATAACCTCCCTAGTAGCACACTTGTTGCCATTCGGTTGAAATAACATAAATATGACTTGCTGAGTCATAATCAAGTTACTACATCAAATTGTGATCGTAGTGTGCTACTTGGGCTGCTCAGCAATTTACAATTTAGCTCCGATTTCACTGCAGTCAGGACGCCACAACCTCTTCGCAGTACACTGGCGCGAAAAATTATGGTAACAACGGTAGATAGGGTAGTTACCTGCCAGTTCAGCATTCGCAATGTTTGGAGCCAAGTCTCAGTGAATATCACAACGTCCAAATCACTGTAAAGCAGCGAGAGAAGTAGATCATTTGTTTTAGTCCACAGGTCGCGGACGTTTTGGTATTAAACGGTCAAGATTGTACGAGCGATGTCAGGTGTCGTTGGCAAAGTAGATGAGCTAAATAATTCGGTTGGATCTACGCAATAACTACCCCGGACCTGAATGTACGTTCAGAATCGGTTTCCAAAAAGTGCGAACCGCTCTCAATAAAGTTATTTCAAAACACATGCTGCTATGTAACTGGGTGACTGAGTGAATAATAATAAAATCTGAATTGCCAATAAGCTGGGAGGCCACAGACTCGGGAAAATCGGGAAATGCGGGAAAAAATGCGGGAATCCAAAATCATCGGAAAATATGCGGGAAAAAGGCGGGAATTTTAAAAGCCATCGGGAATTTTTGTCATATGGAAGAAACCATACTCACACCTTTTTCAAATGATTTGAGTAGCGTTTTTGTAATTTACTCGGTCCACCGATCTCATTGTTCAGCCTGTTCAAAACGTACCGCTTAGAGCATCTTCAGCGGTGTTCTATTTTAACATCTTTATAGTTGATTTGCATCAGCAAACTTAAAAAGAACCAGCTAAAACAGACCAACTTTGCTTTCCCCGCACCGGTGTTGTATTTCTTGTTGTTAAACCCACCAACACCTATCATCTTGTCAATCTCACAGTATCCAGAGATCAGAATTTTAATTTTTCAGAGACCGAGGATTTTTCGCAAACTTTTCACCATAAAATCAGGGAACTTTCTAGAAATTAAGGGTTCTTTCTAGAAGTTCAGGCAACTTTCCTGAAATTGATATTGTTTCCTAGAAATTCAGGGAATTATCCACAAATTCAAGGACCTTACCACGAGTTCAGGGAAGTTTCCAAAGGTAAAGGGTTCTTCGCAGAAGTTCAGGTAACTATTCAGAAATTCAGGGGGCTTCCAGAAGTTTACAAAACTTATCAGATTATTATGGGTATTTTTCAAAAGTTCATAGAACTACTCAAGATGTTCAGGGAACTTCCCAAAAATTCAAAGAACATTCCAGAAAATTAGAGAACTTCCAATAGAGAACAGTCAAGAAATTTATGAAGCTTTTCAAGAGTTTGCGGATCTGCCTAGAGGTTTAGTGAACATCTTAGAATTTAATGAAACTTGCTAGACATATACAGAACTCCTTAGAAGTTCAGCGAACATGTAGGAGTTCAAGAAACTTACTTGAAGTTCAGAGGTTCTTATGAATTCAAAAAACTTCTCAGAACTTCAGGAAATGCTCAAAAAGATCATGGAACTCCTCCAAAGATCAGGAAACTTTCCAAAACGTCAGCCAACATCTCAGACGTTCAGAGAACGTCCCAGAAATTCACAGAATTTACAAGAAGGTCAGGGAACTTTCCAAAAGCTCGAAAAAACTCCCAGATACTCAGGGAATTCAGCAATTCAGTAAATTTCGCAGCAGTCCTGCGATCCAAGAATTTCAGAAAACTTCTCCTAAGATCGGAAACTTTCCAGATTTTTAGAAAACGTCCCACGTAAAAAGGAAATTGAATTTTTTGAGCATTCGAAAAATTTAGGAAACATTCAAAGGATTTTCCCATAAGCTTCCTAGAACTTCAGGGATCTTTCCCGGTGATTAAAAAACTTTTCAATCGTTCCGAAAACTTCGCAAAAGATCAGGGTATTTAAGTTTTAAGAAGAACTTAAACTTCTTACTACTCGATAATTTTTCGAACCCAACCAAAATGAGAATGAAGAAAACAACTACTTTTTAATCAATTTCATAGAATTTCCACCTATTCACAATCTTGGAGATCATAAAAAGTTTTTGTACGGTTTAACAACGTCTCGGTAATGCTAACTATTCCCCAGAAATTCCACGGCTCCCAAGATTTTTTTTTAAATTTCTCGTAAGTTATTTAAATATGTGTGATATTCTGCTTTTTATCGCATAATATGTACCTGCTGGAAGTTAAAACAACTTCTGGGAAGCAAAATCTGATTTTCTAAGTTCCCGTCATTTCCAGAGAGTTGTTCCTATTCCATGGATGATCAGCAAACTTTTTGGAAGTGCATCCAAGTTTCCAGAAACGTTAATAATTTTTCGGCAATTCAATGAACTTCTCTAAAGTTCCACCATTTCTCTTCTCGAAAGACAGCGAGCAAACTTCATGATTATCTGGAAACTTCGTTTTATTTTATTCATCTGCCGAGAAGTTTAATCAGCTTCTGGCATGTTCATTATAGATATTTTCCCCGAATCTTCATAGACATGGCGAAGTTCATTAAGTTAAAGTTTTAAAGAGTGCGTTCAGTAAGAAATTTAGAAGCTTATTTCAGTTCTGCAATGATGCAAAATAGATCCGGTATAAAACAAAATTTACAAACACCAGCGATGCAGCGATGTTTTTGCGTTTGGTCTAAACAAATAAATCCAAACCACGATTTGAACCACCGTTGAAGATGCCCTTAGAAGATCTGGCTACACGGCTGTAATAGGTGAGGCCAGAAATGAACTTATCTTTCATGTGGTGGCGAATGTGTTTGAAGTTTGGCGAATTACGTTTGTAAGGGTGTTAACACATGGTGAAAGAAGAATTTGGGCAGCTGTGCTTAATGCGGCCTGACGTTGTTTGCCGGATGCCAGAGAAAAGAAAATGGTTTGGACAAATTTTGGCTAGAACCAAGAAGGAGCTACCAAATTTGAGAACATATGTTGAAAATTTGCTGATCCTGTCGCACAAAAAGGCGTATTTTTAATAAATGGAAAGTGTCTGAGGTAAATCAAACTGGAAAAAGTTTGGGAGCTTAGAGATTTTGCTACGAGTAATTCATATTTACTCATCGTAACAGTCGGGAAAATAAGGCAAAAATGCGGGAAAAATTCGGGAAAAATGCAGGAATTTTTATATCAAGATTGTGTGGCCACCCTTAATAAGGAATAAATGTAGTTTCGATTTGAATGAGAATACGTTGGACACGCTGTCAGTCTTGTCATACTCATTTCCTGGTGCAAAGACAGTCTTTAACCCAATGATTTTATGTTTCAGGAAGGTTCTCAGAAATCGATTTAAAACACCTTAAGCATTGTGGAGTGAATTTTTCAGAATTTGCATCAGTTTATTGCTAGACTAGTGAACTTTGCATTCCACGAAACGCCACTGCTCATAATAATCGCCATAAGCCAGTTTTGCCTAGCTTGAAGCTGTAATCTGGCTCAATTTGAAAGATAATTCTGAAAACTCATCCGAGAGCGGCAATATGCCAGCGAATACCTCGAAACTCGTCGTATGAGTCGTGTGCATAAATCCCAACGCCATGCAAAGGCACCGAAAGACAAACATTCATGTCTTTGTCATTCCTAAAAGTTATACAAAAAGGAACTCAAACATGATCCCTGGGGAATCTTAAGCTTCTGATTCCCGGCATGATATAAAATTAGTATCAATAAAACATCCATAAAAATACAAGCTCGCTAATCGAGCACCAACCTCGATCGTCCTCGATTCCATCCCTTAATTGGATTATTTTATCTTAAACTAGTTATTTGATTATACAACTGGGCCCGGATACTCATTCCAGCAATAAAAAAACTAGAAACCGGGAAGGAAAATTCTCTGTATCATATTTCCTTCAAAACACAAAGCCCAAATTAATTGCTTCCAATCAAGCTGCCCTCAGTTCACTGCTCCAATTAACGACGCAATATATTTATTCAAGGCCATACCCGGCCAGTTGATTCGATTGAATCGCAAACTGTTTTGCAAATCAGCACCACCATCACGAAGGAAACTCAATCCTTTCGGAGCGTTGTGCTATTTATAATAAACAGAAAATCTTGTTGATGAGTTGTTTTCCACTCCCTGCTTCTCCCCCCATACGAGCGTCAATCTTGCCCATCTTTACGAGCTGCAAATCAGAAAATCATCCTCCAGCAGCAGACGAGACGAGATCAACCATCAGCAACATAACATAGTTTTTGGCCCCCACAGCCAGCATCATCTTGCCAAAGGACATCCTCTTCCTTCGCCTCCTGGACCAACGCCCACCGATTTGGGGAGAAAAACAGCTAAATCATCTCGAGACACAAACAGCAAAATGAAGCTGTTTTGATGTGACTTTAGGATTAGCTTTCTTTCGCTTTCTCTCTGCGCTTTCCTGACCGTTTTTCGCTGTCGCGTCCGGGAGCTCGGATGATGTGGAAAAGATAGCACCACTACATGCATAGGCCCTGGCCCGTGTCATGCCGGGAAAAGCGATAAATCAGTGACAAAAAAAATATAATTTTCTTTTTATGAAGCAAGTTTCTGAGTGGAGCAGTCGAATGTGATGCATCGCGAGTTGTCACATTCCTGCATGAAGGGATGGATATAGCAAAAACTTCGCACTCGGATTCTTAAAAGACTCCGTCGAAAAGCCACTTTAACATGTCTTGCCACTTTATCGAGAACCTACTTGAATCCAATCAAAACTTTTACGTTTTGCCTACATTTGCCTTCGGGAGGGTGAAAGGGGGTTAACCGCCTTGAATCCGACCATTCTAAATCGCAAGAGTCAGAGCCAGAGCCGAGAGAGACAGGGGCATGACAAACCTTTCAAACACGACAGACTATACAACTTTTCAACCGAAGGATACACTTGCGTCGCTTCACTCGCTTCGTCGTCTCCAGTCTGGCGGACAAAGACGAGTGGCATTGAGTCCTGGGTGAATGTCTCTAAACGAGAACAAATTGTGTAAGAAATGCTAGTTTGCAAAATAAATATTCATTATTTTGTTTAGCGTTTGCCGTTTAGTTGGAACATCCTGAGATAGGTGTTTGTGGTGGAACGGGAGGGAGGGCACAAGATGCAGCAAAAGATAGCAATTGTGATACTTGAACGAGATAAGTTGGAAGTCCGAGATGTTGCTGGTTGTTGATTTTTCAACTTAGCCATGTAAACCCACAGTCGATGAGTAGAATGAGTAGTGCCAGAAAGGGATTGGACATTCCAGAACTTGTTTGAAAGTGTTCGACTTCGTTGAGCAGCGTTAGAATGTTAAGGTGAAACGACTCAGAGTCCAATAATGATCATCATGAGCCTCCAGCTTACGTTTTTAAAGTAAAAAATGTCAATAAATATTGAGGCAGTTCTTCTGCTACCCTTATTTTAAGCTTCAAATCACTGTCATTTTTGTTTAATCATTTGCCACCCATAGAAACTCAAGTTCTTCGGAAATGATTTTACAACTGACAAGACCTAGGATCTTCATACCGTTACTGGAACTTTTCGCTGCCAGTTATCAACTGTATCTTCATACGATAAATAATTGCAACAGATCAAACGAAAATTTAAGAAAACGATTATAATAGTACCTAGAACCTATGCATATTATTTATTGCTCTTCTTTCATGAGGATTTATTAATGGCTTATTTGTTTTAGGAGACGAATCAGCCGCTGGCTAAAAGTCTATCTAATAAAGAAACCAAACCAAACCAATTCCTTAGATATGCAACATTACCGAGCTACTGTCAGGGTGGCCACACAGTCTTAATATAAAAATTCCTGCATTTTTCCCGATTTTTCCCGCATTTTTGCCTTATTTTCCCGACTGTTAAGATGAGTTAATATTAATTACTCGTAGCTAAATCTCTGAGCTCCCAAACTTTTTTCAGTTTGATTTACCAACAGACACTTTCGATTGTGACAGGATGAGCCAATTTTCAACAAATGTTGTCAAACTACCTCCTTCTTGGTTCTAGACAAAATTTGTCCATTTTCTTTTCTCTGGAATCCGGCATACAACGTCAGACGGCATTGGGCACAGCTGTCCAAATTCTTCTTTTACCATGTGTTAACACCCTTACAAACGCAATTCGCCAAACTTCAAACACATTCGCCACCACATGAAAGATAAGTTCATTTCTGGCCTCACCTGTTACAGCCGTGTAGCCAGATCTTCTAAGGGCATCTTCAACGTAGGTTCAAATCGTGGTTTGGATCTATTTGTTTAGACCAAACGCAAAAACGTCGCTGCATCGCTGGTGTTTGTAAATTTTGTTTTATACCGGATCTATTTTGCATCATTTCAGAACTTATATAAGCTTCTGAGTTTTTTACTGAACGCACTCTTTAAAAAATTAATTTAATGAACTTCAGAATATCAATGAAGATTGGGTGGAAATATATATAATGAACATACCAAAAGTTGATCAAACTTCTCGGCAGTTGAATAAAATACTTGGAAGTTTTCAGATAATCATGAAATTTGCTCGCTGTCTTTCAAGAAGAGAAATGGTGGAACTTTAGAGAAGTTCATTGAATTGCCGAAAAATTATTAACGTTTCTGGAAACTTGGATGAACTTTCAAAAAGTTTGCTGATCATCCATGGAATAGGAACAACTTTCTGGAAATGACGGGAACTTAGAAAATCAGATTTCACATCCCAAAAGTTGTTTTAACTTCCAAAAGGTAAATATTCTGTGATAAAAAGCAGAATATCATACATACTTAAATAACTTACGAGAAATTGAAAAAAAAATCTTGGAAGCCGTGGAATTTCTGTGGAATAGTAAGCATTACCGGGGTGTTGTTAAACTGTACAAGAACTTTTTATGATGTCCAAGATTGTGAATAGGTGAAAATTCTATGAAATTGATAAAAATGTAAATCCTAGAGGGTTTGAGCTGTTTAGTGGAATACTTGTAACTATAATTTAGAAGAAAAATTAGTAATCTCCATTTAATTCCAACTACCTTTGCTTATCTTCGACAGATACGCGTATTTCGTCTACAATGTGCAGACTTCTTCAGTGTCTCGTACTAATAACTCGACTCGATAACTGAAGAAGTCTGCACATTGTAGACGAAATACGCGTATCTGTCGAAGATTAGCAAAGGTAGTTGGAATTAAATGGAGATTACTAATTTTTCTTCTAAATTATAGTGATAAAAAGTAGTTGATTTCTTTGTTCTCGTTTTGGTTGGGTTCGAAAAATTATCGAGCAGTAAGAAGTTTAAGTTCTTCTTTAAAATTAAAATACCCTGACTTTTAGGATGTTTTCGGAATGATTGGAAAGTTTCTCGATCACTTGGAAAGATCCGTGAAGTTCTAGGAAGCTCCCCAAACTTATGGAAAAATCCTTTGAATGTTTCCTAAACTTTTCGAATTCTCAAAAAATTCAGTTTCCTGTTTATCTGGGACGTTTTCTGAACTTCTGGAAAGTTCCCCGATCTTGGGGGAAGTTTTCTAAAATTCTTGGAAGATTGCAGGACTACTGAGAAATTTATTGAATTGCTGAGTCCCCTGAGCATCCGGGAGTTTTTTCGAGCTTCTGGAAAGTTCCCTGCACTTCTGGGAAATTTTCTAAATTTCTCAGACGTTTTCTGAACATCTTAGATGTTTGCTGACCTTTTGGAAAGTTTCCTGATTTTTGGGGGAGTTCCATGATCTTTGTGAGCATTTCCTGAAATTCTGAGAAGTTTTTTGAATTCATGAGAAACCCTGAACTTCAAGGAAGTTTCTTGAACTCCTACATGTTCGCTGAACTTCTAAGAAGTTCTGTATATGTCTAGCATGTTTCATGAAATTCCAAGAAGTTAACTGAACCTCTAGGAAGATCCGCAAACTGTTGAAAAGCTTCATGAATTTCGTGACTACTCTCAATTTTTTTTTGTTGGGGCGTAGAATCACTGCGTCCACTGAGTTGAACTTTTGTGATAAATGTGCTCTCTATTGGAAGTTCTATAATTTTCTGGAAAGTTCCTTGAATTATTGGGAAGTTCCCTGAACTTCTGTGAAGTATCCTTTAATTTTGGAAACTTCCCTGAGCTCGTGGTAAACTCCTTGAATTTGTCAATTCCCTGAATTTTTACGAAACAATCTGAATTTCAAGGAAGCTGACTGAACTTCTAGGAAAAACCCTTAATTTCTGGAAAGTTCCCTGATGTTATGGTATGTTCCTTCGACATCAGGGAGTATAGCTAAACCTCGGGAAAGTCTAGCTCAAATCTAAAAAGTATACCGAGCTTCTGATAAGTTCCCTGAGTTTCTAAGTGCACTGAATTTACATGAGTTTTTTCGAACTTTTGGGAGATAATTTTTTTCCATCAGTTTCTTAACCTTTTCCGATATTGTGGGCGTAAATACTGCGGGCCGTAAGTCTTAAGGACAGATTTGCCAAAATTCTTCAGGGTCACCAACCCCCAAGTTTTCGTCGAGAGAACTAGCTGAGGACATACGTCAACATCCGTTAAGCTGTAGGGCAGCTATGTAACACTAAGGCCAACATATCCAGCTGCATCGCAACAGCTGGAAAAAGTCATCAGTTGACTGTAGTTGTCGCATAATGTCTAGGATCATATCTCTTGGCATGTTGAAACGTCGCAGAAAGTGCTTCTTGTCATAGGTTGGCGTGGCTCTATCTATTACTATCAGCACAATCTAATATCGTTTAAATTAGATGCATGCATTCACACACTCACCACCACTCAAACCAATCCATGGTAAAAAGTTTGCGAAAAATCCTCGGTCTCTGAAAAAAACAAAACTTCTGATCTCTGGATATTGTAAGATCGACAAGATGATAGGTGTTGGTGGGTTTAACAACAAGAAATACTATACCGGTGCGGGGAACGCAAAGTTGGTCTGTTTTTTTTTTAAGTTTGCTGATGCAAATCAACTATAAAGATGTTAAAATAGACCACCACTGAAGATGCTCTAAGCGGTACGTTTTGAACAGGCTGAACAATGAGATCGGTGGACCAAGTAAATGACAAAAACGCTACTCAAATCTTTTAAAAAAGGTGTGAGTATGGTTCCTTCCATATGACAAAAATTCCCGATGACTTTTGAAATTCCCGCCTTTTTCCCGCATATTTCCCGATGATTTTGGATTCCCGCATTTTTCCCGATTTTCCCGAGTCTGTGGCCACCCTGTACTGTACTTGATTAATATATACATATATTTTAGTTTGTGGCTATGAATGCAGAAATCGGGAAAATGACAACAGACCTGCAGGAACACGGAAACCTACGCCACTGAAACGGTTTTTTCTGTTATACCTCTCGCCCTTCACGATGAGAACCGTCGCGTTTTGGCCCAGATTCTAAATGTATAGGCTTCACCAAATTCCCTTCGTAAGCGCCCTCAGGGTTGTCACAAGTTTCGATCTTCACAGCGTGTTTACCTCCATTTGCTTCCATTCGAATATAATCAAGGTGTCTACCGTGGCACAAAATCCGATCAAGATCATTATTAAACTCATCACTAATCGCTAAGCTTCGTTGTAGTTTCCGGTACAGAACGCCAAAAGGAGCGCATCAGTGAAACTTATTTTCAATGCAATCATCAATGCGATACGAGTTACAAATAAAACCTTACACGCTGACGTTTAGCACACAGCAAGCCGATCCAATTTGATACCTGATCCAATTTGCAACTGGATCAAAAACGAATTCGCTTTAATTCCACCAACCGGCAGCGTTGCTACCGCCGCGGCAGCGAAATCGCAGCGGAAAAATCGCCGCGGTGAGATTACAGGTGGCTTATGGAGCGCACAAACCAACGCGATTAAAAACGCATCGCGTCGGTTTGTGCACTTCCATAAGCCGCCATGATATCTCACTGCGGCGATTTTCCGCCGCGAATCTGTTGCCGCGGCGGCAAAAAAAACGCTGCAGTTTGGTGGAGCCTTTAAGTTTTGCTTGATAACCGTTATGGCTTAAATTCAGTTTTTGCAAACGAGTATAGCGTTTGGTTAAAACAACAATGCTATCTAAATACGGAGAGCAAAACAAATCTTTAAAAAATTGGAAATCACCATCGGAAAAGCGCTGTTAAAAATTTACAAACATCTGCTAAAATAATAAGTAAATAAACATTCTACCTGTTAAACGCCGAGACCGTAGCATCAAAGCCATCATCCGATTCAACCTCTATCTCTATCCGAACACTTTTCCATTCTCAGCATTTTCATTTTCGTCACTCGAATCATCCGATCAAAAATTATCACTTACACGTCACAATACACTCACGTTTAAAGCAATTTGTCACGAGAAACTCACCGAAAATTAATTTTTTTTCCACATTTTATCCCACGTGAACGATAAGATAACGGCCGAAAACTAACTGGGCTGAACTACTACACGGAGAATCTATACCACCCAAAATAAAGACATTTTCACTCATTCTTACAGTAAAGTAAAACCAGTCATAATTGAGTTATTTACAAAGTACACGCTAAGACAAGAAAACGGAAAATTCGGTAAAAAATACCGAAAATCGCACAGAAGTGCACATACTGAAATTATCGGTAAACATGCCCGCATAATCACAAACCATTACTGAACTATTTAACTTATTGTTGAGGATCGCATCCATTTTTGTTACGTCATTTACACTTATAGTTAACAACTATAAACTAACAATCTCCACTATAGTTTCAACAATATATCAGATGGTAAAAGGCCAAATAATAATATGCTGAATAGGCGGTTAAGTTAGGTTACCATAAAAAAATGGCAATTTTCACGAACAAAATTTTAGCTGTACTCTATGTCAAAAAGTTAGTATATAATCCAGACCGAGTGCAGACAATAATAGACCGTTCAATGACAATATGGCAAACAATAACAATATATGTTAATGTAGAGGTCGTATGGTGAAAATGAGATTAAACTATTCGATAACAATAACATAAAATGTGATAATATATCTTATATCCGAAATACAGTTTCGACTATATAGCAAATTGTTTTTCGTTATGCGGGTGGATTACCGAAATTTCGGTATTGCTGGAAAACCGGAAAAAAACATTAATAATTACTTATTTTTGTACGGTATTTTTTACCGAAACTGCTAGCAGCTCAATGAGAGAATTTTTAACCAAATTTAGGTAAAATATAACGATAAAATCTGTAAATCCACTTTACTGAAACATTAAGTAAAATCAAACGTTTTGTTTCGGTAAATTATACCGATACTTTAGGTTTTTCTACCAAAACCTAATTTTCGGTAAAACGAAAACCGTATTTTCGGTAATCTTATCTTAGCGTGTACTAAATTTTAAGTACACTCTCGCTTCACTTTACTCAATTTTTGAGTACAATTGTATGCTATCTCTTTTTCTCTCACGGAAATGTTACTCAATTTTCGTTAAAAAGTGGATCAACTCAATTTTTGAGTAGATCCACTTTTTACGAAAATTGAGTAACATTTCCATTGGAGCCCCTATATATACACGCAAAAAAAAGCCGCAGTAGAAACTACCATTTCGAGGGTTAAATTAAGCGCAATCACCAACAATTTTCAGCTGACTATAAATGCGTTTGATTTTACCATGCCTGCGATTAGATCAACCATGGTGCGGTTGATATCAATATGAGGTCTGTCAAATATACCACAAACGTTGAAGATTTTACCATAAACGTAGTAAATTTGACTGAAATTTCATGGTAGTTTTAAAGATAGGCGTGGTCGGGTAAAATGGTAGTTTTTACTACAAGATTTCTTTCTGTGTAGAGTCACGCAAAGAGTGAAACCAAATCTACCTATCGGAGCTACTAGTGATCCTCAGAGTACAGAGATATGCGGAAATTCAATCCGTTGGTTTGGCAACGGTGTTCGGTTTGTTTACAAAATCTGCTAACACTTCTGCAGAGTAAAATGTTACAACTTTGTGCGTGACTTCGTCGTTGTCAGCTTCCATTGTTTACATTTATAATGTACAAATAATTTGTTTATTATATATTTAAAAATGGACGAAACGACGTGGAAAATCATCAGATTGTGTCAACATAAGCTTTTTCCGATTTCCCAAGAATGCCGAACACCGATAAAAATATAATAGGCTTTGAGGGAATCTGCGAACCAAACAAACAGACAGAATTAGACACTGGAGTAGAATTTTCTATTCAAGACGGCACCAGTGAAATTAATTGCCAAAAATGAAAAATGGCCTTCTGTACATATTCTGACAAACTTTCATCTCAGCAACACAAGCAACATTATCGAACACAGATAATAAAAAAATATTATGTTATTATTACACCACGAGCTCTGCAGAATACGAATGATTAATTTTTGATTTTTGAAGCGTATTAAATATAAACCATTTATTTTAACTCCATTTCAATGCCTAGCAATCGAAACATTTCAGCAAACAGTAAACATGCTCGTTTGGCTCAGATTTTGACAGTTCTCGCTGCTCGATTGGCTCAACATGGCCGCTTCCGCATATCTCTGTACTCTGAGGATCACTAGGAGCTACCTATCGAGCATCCCATCTGAATTATACATGCACGCAGAATGAGAAATAATCGAAATAAATGTTGCATGTTCTTCTTGACTCTTTCTAGGGACTCTAATTTCCATGAGAGAAAAAGAGATAGCATACAATTGTACTCAAAAATTGAGTAAAGTGACGCGAGAGTGTAGACGATACACGGAGAAAATCAAATATGCTTAAAAACATAAATTCTACACTCAGCGAAATGAACTTTCGATATTCATAAGATGGCATTATGATTATTTGCTATAAGAAATCAGTATGAGTTTCATAACTTTACCTTATGAAATATAATAATGTTGCAAGAATAAAATTATTCAGCAACCGGGATTCGAACCTTGAACGTGGGGTTTATGGGTCCAGTGACTTGCCCACTAGTATATATCTACACTTGTAAACAGGAATGCTTACAGGCGTACAAGAACAACGTCGTGTGAAACAAAATCCGTTCATAAGGCAACCTTATGAAATTCAAAAGCATCGTTCATAAGTTGAACCTTATGAAATTCTTAAGATTATTTGACTGAGTGATACGAATAAATCAAATATATGCATTCCAATGCATACTTTAGATCGCAGCAATCTCTGACCACGAACGGTTGGGCTTTGGTAAGCTGTCACGTTTTTTCAGTATTTTTTGTGTGATGAATTTTATCCTTATTTGAATCTCAATGACAACCGCGTCGCGTGTGATAGTGGATACTGTGTTTATGACCAGAGTCATACCTAAACATCATTTGTGTGTTGAATAGAACTAAAATCCGGTGTAAATGGATTTCGAAAACGAATCGATTGGTACACGTTTGCTGATTGTTGCTGATTATCTGGGTGAGCGCTTTCCATTTTACTGATTTATTTGCCGTTTTTCTTAAGAAGAACGATAATTAGCTGTCGAAAAATGCAATTGACAATATTGACAACCTTGATCACAAGAGGTGTGTTCACGATTTCGTGGATGGAAAAAGGAAGGCTGTTTGTATTCAGTTATGAAGCAATTATACGCTTGGACCTTAATCCGATACATATTTTTATTCGAACTTTTTCGGTTATTCAGATTACCATAATAGGTTAAGGTAGCAAGTTTGACGAGCATTCCCAAGTAACCACAAGCATTAAATTATTACACTTTTTCAACCCAAAATCAACATCGGTAATGCGGGATCGCATCAATTAAACAGTTGTCAAGTAATAAAGCGTTATATAAGCTTGAAAAAGTATTGATGCATTACCAATGCAATAATGCTGCTTTAGCATTGTCTTGTGGCATTACAAAAGATAAAGTATTAGTTCGATTTTAGTGGGGCCCTTTTCAGCTTTAATCCAACTTCAATGATGCACTAGACGTAATACATATGCCCTATATATGCCTGCTATTACAGCCTCGTGGTTACTTGGGTTTTCTTCCGTTGTCCATTGATACGAGTAGTCAGTCAAGCTAAGCAAGCTAATGCCTTTTACAGACATACAACGTACAGCGTTGTACACAAACACTTAAATCCAGTACTAAAAACAGGTACTAGACTAAAGGAGTACAACTGTGTACGTTGTATGTCAGTCCCAGGCATAAGCTAAGCTATATGCATTCCAATGCATACTTTATACATACACGCACCGTAAAGTTTTTTTTAATATAAATGATATTCTGTATTAAAAACAATAATAAAAATGATCAATCCCCGGCTAATAATTTTTATTGTTGAATATAACAATGAATCTTAATTTATTAAACAAAGAATATTATTGTTTTCAAAATCTGCCAAAAGGCAAAAAAAAATCATTAACACATATTGATAATGTTTGCCATATTGTCATTGAAAGGTTTTTTATTGTCTGCACTCGGTCTAGATTATAAACCAACTTTTTGGTACAGCAAAAAAATTACCATCTGACATAATTTTAAAACTATACAGAAGATTGATAGTTTTTATATGAGAACTTTAAGGGTAAACGTTGTAACAATAACGGAAACGGTCGTCAACAATAAGGGTAAGGGTCCAGGAATGTTTTGGGATTATGCGAGCAATCATTTCCAGAGAATTAAATGGCATCCACAGGTACAAATTAAAATGTGCTTCTTGTACAATACATTTTATTTTATGTATTTGGAAAAAAAATCCCTAAAAAATGGTACATGCGTGAGGTTATGTTTTTGTTTCGAATTAGCTTGATACTGGGAGAAAGCCCAAACCAGCTTCCTCTTAATGGACATACAAGATAACGTAGCAGATCTCGTTCGAAATATCTGAGAAGAGAGCTGCGTTTCCAGTTTACAGTGCATATCTTGCCATACTACCCGAATAAAAAAATTTCATAGATTTACAATTAAAAGTATTGTAACCATACAATAGAATCTATAGTATGTAAATTAAACTAACACAACTGTAAGATGTCAATAGGAGTTATTGTTACCACAATAGAATCTAATGTAAACTGAGACATCGACAATAAAGGGCGATACGGTCAAAATTTGGTCAATATCAACTTGACGTATTTCTTTCAATTTTGCATTTAAATTTGAACACCCCTCATTTTGAAGGTGTGTGTGTGTAGAATGTTGCTACTATTTTGATTTTGGAATTCACTCTTCAGTTGTCAAAATGCCGTCCAAGCAAGAAGAGCAGCGTATCAAAATTTTGCTCGCGCATCGCGAAAATCCGAGCTACTCGCACGCAAAGTTGGCAAAACCGCTAAAAGTTGCCAAATCAACCGTTACAAATGTAATTAAAGTGTTTGGGGAACGTTTGTCGACAGCCAGGAAGTCTGGATCGGGGGGAAATCGAAAACCGGAAGCCGCTGAGACGACAAAGAGAGTTGCCGGTAGTTTCAAGCGAAACCCTAACCTATCTCTCCGAGATGCCGCAAATAAGCTGGGTGTATCGTTTACAACCGTGCATCGAGCCAAAAAACGAGCCGGACTATCGACTTACAAGAAGGTAGTGACTCCAAATCGCGATGATAAACAAAATACGACGGCCAAAGCGCTCTCCCGGAGGCTGTACACGACGATGCTGACGAAGTTTGACTGCGTGGTAATGGACGACGAAACCTACGTCAAAGCCGACTACAAGCAGCTTCCGGGACAGGAGTTTTATACGGCAAAAGGAAGGGGAAAGGTAGCAGATATTTTCAAGCACACGAAACTGTCAAAGTTCGCAAGGAAATATCTGGTTTGGCAAGCCATCTGTACCTGTGGCTTGAAAAGCAGCATTTTCATAGCTTCCGGGACTGTCAACCAAGAAATTTACGTGAAAGAGTGTTTGAATAAACGTCTGCTGCCTTTCCTGAAGAAACACGGTTGTTCCGTACTGTTTTGGCCGGATTTGGCATCTCGCCATTACGGTAAAAAGGCCATGGAGTGGTACGCCGCCAACAACGTGCAGGTGGTTCCCAAGGACAAGAACCCTCCCAACACGCCAGAGCTCCGCCCAATTGAGAAATACTGGGCTATTGTCAAGCGGAACCTAAAGAAGACCAAAAAAACTGCTAAGGACGAGCAGCAGTTCAAGGCAAACTGGCTTTCTGCGGCGAAGAAGGTGGACAAGGTGGCTGTACAAAATCTGATGGCAGGGGTCAAGCGTAAGGCCCGGCAATTCGGATTTGGAAAAGCGGAAGCCTAACTGAATATTTTTCCTGAATTTTATACTAATTGAACTTGAAAAAGAAATTTAATTTGATTTTTTAAATAAACGATTTCACCGATTTACACGCGTTTTCCCTTGACCAAATTTTGACCGTATCACCCTTTAGAAAAGGGGGATTGTTATGTATCTTAACCATAGAAAAAGTCATTATTTTCCGAACAAATTTGAACCAATTACTATTACTTGAATTGTTTCACAATTTTTTAAAAAACAAGCATATGGAGTGAATTGTAGATCTATTGTAATGACAATATGCATTTTTCTTTTATCTGATTCATGAACAATAAGATTCATGGTCGGCAATAGATTTTAATGTTATTTTATATTATTGTATTGTAATTGTAAGTTTATTTTTATCCGGGTATACTTAACATAACGTAGCAAACAATGTTTTCAACTGTTTGACTAACTTTTCAACCGGCTAACTTTTTCTCTCTAACGCACATATTTTCGCGACAAAAAGTAATTTTAATGAAAATCTTAACAAAACTCACCGCTTTTTGCCATTAATGTTGGTTTGATCATCACAGGCACATGAACGCCGCCTGTGTATCGTTATAACGTGCACGTCCAATTACTTGGAATGCATGTGATTTGGCATTATTGCTTCATATTTTTAAAGTGACACATAAGCTTGAGCATTCGCATAGATGATACAATGTTCTATAGTTTTTTTTTTCCTGTAACGTACTTTCCAGTATAGTATTTTAAATTCAACATTTAGTTTTCAATATATATATTCAACAGACTTTTTTTTCTTTGTCCAGAAATAAACATTGAATTACAATAAATTACAGAGTGAATATTCCGTTACATAAATTAAAAAGTTGAATTCAACATATTATTTTTATTTCATTTATGGAAAAAAAAAGTATGAAACTTTTTAGCTTATTGCTTACCTCGCAACTTAGTTTTGAATTGAAAATTTTCGATGCCAGGTACCATTTTTGCATTAGTACGATTGTGTGACAGGTACAATCATACGCTATGCCCAAGGAGTTGAGAAATTTTCCTCAACGAAAAATTCCTAGACCAGACCGGAAATCGAACCAAGCCACCTCCAGCATGGTGTTGCTTTGTAGCCGCGCCTTTATCTATAGGTATTACTATGATGCATTTTAAATTTTTGTTATATCGTGTACGTGTATTTAGAGGAGTTTTGAATGTTTTTTTGCGCATTTTTTATTTTACGCAGTATTTCAGTCTTGTATAAGAAACTTTTTTTTCAACCAACCCACTTTGGACTTATCAAATTGTACCTTATTACTGAGTTTATTTGATATCAGATACGGAGGCATATATTTTTTAAAGCTTTTGTTTATGGATTAGTTAATAAATAAAGTTGATTGCTTCTTAGTTGACAGGTGCAACAACCTATAGTTGTCATTTGAAAACTTTTTCAGTGCTCTCAAATGCCTTTATTTGCTTGGACGCTTGGAAATTGGACGACTTGTGCAAATTAAGTTAGTCAAGAGAGTGTTCTGAGTGAGCCAGGTTTCAGTGAATGCAAGAATATCATAACTGCAATCCGAGTCCCTGCCGCGCTGCCCATGTAACCACGAGGCTGTAATAGTATGCGTATGTAGGGCATATGCATTACGTCTAGTGCATCATTAAAGTTGGATTAAAGCTGAAAAGGACCCCACTTAGATCGAACTAATGCTATATCTTGTAATGCCATAAGACATTGCTAAAGGAGCATTCTTTTTGGTATATTTGTTTTTCGCCGTGTACTTGCATGCACCATTTCAAAATCGATAAAACAATTGGCAACCTTAGTAATAGCGACTACGCATAAAGAAAAAGTGCCGAAGTTCCTACTTTTTTGGCTCACTACGCCAGTTTTTAAAATTACTACAGCAATCCACAATAACTTCGCTATAAACTCCAGCATTTTCCTGAAAACTAGCATAAATTTTGACATGTCATAATATTTTCAACTGCTATGTTAAGATGTGTGTTTTTAATTTAACCCTCCGATCGGTAGTTTCTAGCTTGTTTTTTTCTGTGTAGAAGCATTTCATAAACAAACTCTTCAAACTACGCCGTATCCCATCAGTGTGAACGTCATTTCCTCTTGCATAACATTAGATTAACTTCTTGTGCAAAATGTACTACTGAGAGTGGTTAAAACATCCTTCTTTCTTGACTAAGAACGAGATCAAATTTCTATCAGAACATGCTTCTTACCTGAGAACTATAAATTTGGTGTTTCAATTCCCTGGGTAACTCTCATTTTAGTTGAAATTTATGTTTCATTTGTATGGAAAACAACCAACAAACTGCTTGTATTTAGAATTTCATTTGAATCGTTTAGAAGCATTTTAATTTTTTTTATCACCACTAAGTATCTTCTTCTTTTCTCAACTTGGATTCGTCCATTCATTGTCATCTCTATTAACTCTTGAGTAGCCATACTTTTGACTGATTTGAGTCAATCGTACTCAATTTAAGGTTGTTTTGAAATAGCGAGTAGAGTCACATGTCGAAGTTTGTTATTTCCATCTGTTCCACTTAAGCATTTTAAATCGACAAAGCTTTTTCATTAGGGCCTACCTGACAAACGTAAACAATGGCTTCTTCTATAAATTCTCGTGGCACAAACGCTACCCACGCAAGACTCTAATTCTATCGGATAGGTGAACTCTTTCTCTACATAGGTGACTCTAATATCACAGGTAGTCTATTTTCTTCAGTTGGTAGGAAAGACTGGTGGCGTAGCGGGGTATCAAATGAGATTAAGCAGAGTAGAGAGCAGAGTGCATTTTTGCCTAGGAGTGAGGATTTATATATTAATGAAAACGGTGTGGGCTAAACGTTTTGCTTACGAACATTAGCACGTGCACTTTTTCACCGAAATATTGGTAAATAAACCTTGCAGCCTGTCGCTTCATAATCCAATGGCATACACTCACTGAAATGGACTTTCGGTATTCATAAGATTGCTTTGTGATTATTTGCTATAAGAATTTAGTATGATTTTCATAAATTTATCTTATGAAATTAATGATGTTAAAAAAATATATATATGGAGCCATATGGATTCGAACATGGAACTATCATAACTCAGCCTTATACCTGGGACAAACATACAACGTACAGCGTTGTACTCCTTTAGTCTAGTACTTGTCTTTTAGAACTGGATTAAAGTATTTGACAATTCGTCTGTCCCAGGCATAATAAAATTCCAGAGCATCGTTCATACACGCTGAGATAAGATTACCAAAAATAAGGTTTTAATTTTACCGGAAATTCGGTTTTGGTAGCAAAACCTTAAATATCGGTTTAAGTTACCAAAAGAAAATATTTGAGTTTACTTATTTTTTGAGTAAAGTGGATTTACAAATTTTATCGTTATTTTTACCTTAATTTGCTTTAAAATGCTATCATTAGGGTGCAAGCAATTTCGGTGAAAAGAATTCTAAAAGAATAAGTAATTATTACTATTTTCCTTTCTTTACAAAAATACCGAGTTTTCGATAATCCATGTTTACCGATAATTTCAGTATGTGCACTTTTCTGCGGTTTAAGGTATTTTTTACCGATTTTTTTCGTATTTGTTCGGGACCTAAATAAAAATCGTATTTGTTCGGGACCTACTGGTATTAGCGTTCGTCTCTGATTAAATCATGGTCAAAATGACTTTTGCATATGATGGCTTCAATAACCATGAAAATTATCATATTCAGCACTTTCATGCCTAGCTAGAAAAAATGTTAGAACATTGTTCGACGTGATCAACATAGACGTTATAAAAAAATCGGGATAGATGTCAAAATAATATAGCGAATCAAAACAAAAACAAAGATACTAGTACCGAAAGGTACCGACTGGCGCAAGAATTATTGTAAGGTGCAGGCGGCAAGGTGAAATTTAGAGCAAGGGGTTCTAAAACAGCAAACCAATTTCGAAACGCTAATTTCATATTGATTTTTGATGACTATCAAACGTTATGTTCTATTTAATGTTTTGTTAAACTCTAGTTAGTAACTAAAAATAACAAAATTACGTTTCGGATCCTGTATTTATAACAGTTCCTAAAGTATATTTGGTAACCTCAAATTTAAGTCCGTAATGCGTTTAAAAATAGCCACTTGACTGAATACTTGGATTTGAAAGCCTTTAATTTACATGATGCTTGTCTTTAAAAACATCAGACCCTTTTCAACGCAGTCAGCTTCACGCGTAATAGATTACAGAATGTTTACTTCGTGTTGCTTGATATGCATAAAATATACACAACTTTATTCACGGAGTTCATTTGCTTATAATATTTATTATTAAGGCGACAAACCAACGACGTGGTTTTGCATTATTTTTATTTTATATATTCACAAGCATTTGGAGACGAAGGAACAATATAAACCCACAGAACAAGGTTGAGGTTATTTTCACGGTACGGTAGCCATCATCCTTTCTAAGATTATCTTATATACAGCTCTACTTAATAGAAAGATCAATTTGAATTATCAAGTTCACAGTACCGCTGTATGAAGGGCCAAAAACGCAGGCGGTAAACAGAAACACTTACACGAAACCCGCAGGAACATAAAGAATAAAACGATGCGATCCAACAATACTTATTAAGCTCTCGTCGGGGCGCATCACTGTCACTGTAAATTGATGGAATAAAATCAGCGGGTGGATAGTCACGAAGAAAAGAATATATTTTTTGGCTCCGGAAGTACTAGCACACCGGTCCCAAGCTCGGTCCCCAGGTTAATGATTCACCCCTAATAACGTAACTCACACCAACACAGTCTCAAATAATGTGTCAAAATAACACAGCGACTCAAAACAACTAAGATACTAGTACCGAAAGGTACCGAAAAGCGCAAGAATTATTACAAGGTGCAGACTGCAAGGTGAACTCCGGATCAGGGGTTCAACAACAGTGAACCAATTTCAAATCTATAGTTGCATATTGATTGTTGGTAAAATGCACAGCACCAAAAAGTAATCGCCAGGATAGAGAAATTGATACTGTTAATTCCCTCCTAGACTCTGCTTTTCATACGTCTTCGTCGTCCAATTATAGCTTGAATGATACTGCTGATGCTCCTCTCAACCCAGTATTCAATTCGACCATTCGTCATTTATATGTCATAGCACAATATAATCACAACCAATCAAGCTTGAATCTTGGCGTGTGTAAAATTCCCTAACTGTCAAGCGAGGCGCCCATCAAAGTGCAACCCTGTGGCATCTCATTGTACGTCAAACATCGTGTTAATATCGGGTGGCGTGGGTGAACATCTGGCATGATATTTTGACATGCTAGCTGGATCCATAACTTCACCACATCAGGTGGAAACCTCGACCAAGTGAACTACGCGGCGCTAGTGAGCCAGTGATTGCTAACGTATATTAATCTAAAATTTATACACAAATTTATCGACTAAATTTGTTCTGAAACTAAACTTGTTACTTGGGTAAAAAATCATTAGAATTTTTATCATAATCAAGTAAAAACAAGAGTCAAGACGTCGTTCCAATAGAAAACAGTTTTCTCCAACTAATGATTCACGCAGGTTCACTATCATCAATTTTATTATTTTCCAAATCATGACGGCTGTTGTTGAAACTCAATCAGGGCTGGTAGCGGATTAAAGGATAAATAATAGTGACTTTAGTGACCAAATAGTGACCAAATAGTGATCAAATAGTGACCAAATAGTGATCAAATAGTGACCAAATAGTGACTAAAAAGTGATTTCCAAATTTAAGTATTTTTCAATCTTTAAAACATTTGTTTTATAAGTTGTATAAGTACAGTAAAAATTAACTAAGTGATTACCCCCGTTTGCAAATAATGAATAATACTGCGGCGCAGAGTCACTTCTTGGTTTTTCTTTGTAAAGAAGCGACGTAATCAAGCGCGACTGCAGACTTCCACGACCTGCTACACTTGGTACGCAGCTTGTTTTTGCGAGGATGGGCCTATTCGCATGGTTGAAACGCCTTCCAGCATGGTCTGTGCTAAAATTACTTCTGACATATCTTGCTGAAGAAGTTCAGGAAGAAAAAATAAATGCCTTATTAATAGTGTAAAGCGTTGTTTCAGAAAATTGTACCTTTGCATACGTATTATTAAATTCTAGTTGATAAACGTTTTATATGTTTTTATCTTTCTGGAATATTTTAGGTTATCCAAGATGAACCAGAGCTCCGAACTTCAGATCTACAGTTGTAACAGAAGCTTTTAGAGCTGTATAAGATTCCGACAGATCAAACATATTGCATAAACTTTTTGGAATCAACAGTCATTATTTGAAAACTTGATGATGTTCTAGGTCATCGAAACTGACCTTGAGTTCGGAACTTAAGATCGACAGTAGTAACTATAGCTTTTTGGGCTATACAAATTTACGCTACGTGTTAAACCATATGTAATTTTCGAACGTAAAGAAAAAAACACCATGAGATGAACGGGGATAACCTAAGTAATCCAAACTATCCTTGAGTTCAGAACACAAGATCTACAGTTGTAACATTAGGTGTGTAGAGTGTGTAAAGGGACAATTTGTATTTATATTGATTGAATAGTGTGGAAGGCTTACAGACATAATGCGACAATCTTGGGATATTCTAGGTACTCCAAACTGTACTTAAGTTCAAGACATAAGATCTACCGTTGTAACCAAAGTTTTTTGAGCTATACATTGGGATTCAAACATATTCAATGAATCTTTTGGAAGAGCAACACTCATTATTTAATAACTTTGAGATCCTCTAGAAAATCCAAACCGTCCTAGAGTTCGTAATTTGAAATATACTGTAGTAACAGTAGTTTTGAGCTATACAAAGTAACGTCACGTATTCAAGTATATTCAGTGAATATTTTCGAACGTAAAATACATAAGAAGATAATCTTGGGATGGTCTAGGTCATCCAAACTGACTGAGGTTCAGAACTCAAAATTTAAGTAAATTTTTGGAAATACAAAGTAACAGTAAATATTAAAACCTATTCAATAAATATTCATAAAGTAAAAAAAAACATTACAAAGCAATATGACATGTTCTAGGTCATCCAAACTATCATTGAGAACTTAGGGCCAACAGTTGTAACGAAAATGAATATTTTGGAAGAACAACAGACATTAATCTTCTGTTGTTCTAGGTTATCCAAAGTTCCTGGAATTCAAAACTAAAAATCTACAGCCGAAGATTTTAAATATTGTAGCTTAAAATCACCAGCTTTTTTGGACTTAGCAAAGTAGCAATATGTATTTGACCAAATCAAGTGAGTCTTTTGGAATATAATGAGATATCTTGGGAACTGATCTTGAGTTCAGAACTTCCGATATACAGTAGCAATTGTAGCTTTTTGGGCTATACGAAGCTACGATAAATATTCAAACAAATTCAATGAATATTTTAAAACGTCCTCAGACGTCAAAGGATAACCTTGCTAGTTTCAGTTAATTCAAACTGTCCTTGAAAATTTAAGGTCTACAATTGTAACAATAGCTCTAAGGGCTATACAAAGTTAAGTTAGTTTGTTTGGCATAGAATATCCCACGATTATCTCATAGTGTCAGTTGGTCTTCCAGGACATTCATTGAATATATTTGAATACCTATCATATTATGGCAAAGCGAATATAGCTACTGTTACAGCTGTTCATCTTAAGTTCTGATCTCCTGGGCAGTTTGGACGGCCGAGCACATCTCAAAAAAATATTTCCTACTTTATTCAATCATTTGTTATTGAAATTGCTTATTTAAATAGGCCTGAAAGGGCAGGTAGAGAAAGTTCTTAATATAGCCATCTGGGCCGACTGTTCTCTGGAAGTGAAGTATTCGAAGGCCACAAATTATTGGGCCTACAAACTCAAACGACTGTGGTTTGCATCAACCCTTCCAGATCAGCGTACATTAGATGTATGAGTGGTTTTTCCCTCTAGAAGAAACCTTAGAAAATATGATTGAAATAGATCAGCATGCTTAACAATAGCTTGTAAACTTTATCAAAATTTTTTAGATCAGTTTCTACTTAACAAGTTTTACAACTTTGCACAAAAATATTCGGTTTAACAGCAGTCAAGCAAAGTGAGAATAAGCTTATATATTCGATTAATTGTGAATTTTTAATAAATAATAATATAAAAAATTAAGATTATTTGTCTCAGAAATATCAGCAAAATATAAAATTCTTGTGTACGAGTTTTAATGGAACTTTGAAATCATTACGCTTCCATAAACTGGTTGAATTGTAGTGTATCCCGATTTCATCTATGATGGAATTGAGTTTGCTTGACTAACAACAATCAAATCTAGATTCAGAATTACTACAGGAATAAAAGAAAATCAGCCCTTTGTCTGATTTTCAGTTCGTTCCCACTTTTCACTTTTCACTTTTGAAAAAACTGAATCGAACAAAATATTTTTGAAAAAAAGTGAGTGTAAATCAAATATGACTTGATTCTTGTATGTAGTTTCTTCATTGGACCTTTTATTTGTATATTGGATAAACGTCTTAAGTTGTCACACCTATCCCGTTCGGACATGGACTTCATTAGGTTTATTTGTATAGAAATATGAAAAATTATTATGAAATAGCTGGAACATTGTAAACACAATGAAATATTTTATACTATGGGACCACGTGCGTCGCATTCAAGCTAATCTAGAGTGCTGTGACCGACCAGCGCTCTGCATTTGACAAGTTCAATTGAGTTAGAGGCAGGACAGCGTTCACCAGGGCATCTAGTTTTTACTTCTCGACTTTTATGAGGTATGGCCAGATCGCCAAATTTGGTTGACTATTGTACAATATGAACAAGTGATTTTTTTAAACTTTTCACATTCGGCAGTGCGAAAATAGTGACTTTAGTGACCATTTTCCGAAAAATAGTGACTTTAGTGACTTTTGGATGCAAATAGTGACTTTTTAGTGACTAGACTCAAAATAGTGACCAAGTCACTAAAAAGTGACTCGCTACCAGCCCTGCTTAATTCTCTCAACTCGATATATTAAAATCTTCCCGCAAGTGGAAATCAATTTCATATCCCGAACGATTCTATCTCTTCCCAATCGCCCATTCCTGACGCTCCATAAAATTGAAACTCTCTTCCTTCCAAGCAGCAGTTCCAGCCCGAACAGAAAACTCCCGATTGCAGTAATTTCCATCGATTTCCAACCATTTCACCAGAAGCACCAAGTTTGAGCATTAAAGTTTCTGAATCGACCGTTCCTTTCCTTCTCCAGCAACGGCCGGAGGAGAGAAAAGTCATTGAAAACACACTTTCGGTGCTGCACTTGTTCGTTGAAAGTTCGTTTTTTTTTTTTGCGTTTTCCGTTCGGCTAACGACGATGGGTGAAAACAAAATGCGACGAGATAGTGACTGCTGCATCCTCACCCCCCCTCCCTTCCCGTCCTTCTTCAACCGATAGAAACAAAGGCACCTCACCTTGCACCACCATTGGTTTTTACGGAATGCTTGAAACAGAAAAAAAAGTGAACCACGCGGAAATAACAAATGTAGGAAAGCACTCAAGCTTACTGTCAGCCGATAAGCGTATCGAATTGGAATGGTCGGTGACAGGTGTGTGTGTGTGGGGGGGTTTGGAGGTGGTTTGCCGGAACTTTATTTTGACTGTGGCTGTGTGGGTGGCAAACCGAAAATGCACAGTCTCGAGCTTTCTGTGGTTCTGTAAAATCCGAGCTTCTATTTGCAACCATCATCCACCAAGAACAAGGAAACTTGGACCGAGCAAGATGCGATTCGCTTTCAGAAGACCCAGCCAATGGAAGGGGGATGGGGGGGTAATAAACAGGGAAGCATAAAGTTTGCTGGGAATGCCTGCAAAAACATTGTTTTTAGATTATTTTCCACCAGTCAGGAGAGGAAGGAACAGCAGCCACCTTGTGCATCATCACCCAGCGCAGAGTGAGCTCCGGGATTCTTGGAAGAAAAACCGTTCAGCCCAAAATGTAGCTTCCGATGTGAGCCACACAAACACGCAACCTTTCTTTGAGCTTCAGCATTTGTCCGTCGACCAGCGCACACGTGCAATGTGGTAACAAGGAAATGTTCATCTGGCCTGATCCGGATGCGAAGTGATCTAGCGGTGGTGGTGGTGGGAGAGCATGAATCGATCCACCAGGCAGGACCAGGATTTTGAATGGAGGTGTGTGTTTTTGCATTGATAGACGCTCAACAGGGGAGCATGATATCGATGGGAAATCAATGTTGAATTTCCGATTATTTGTTCGGAAATGGGAATCCGGTGTGTTTGTTGAGTGTTTGTGGGAAGAGATTGGAGATTTTATTACCAAGAAGGAACATGGTTTTTCTTACTGCTCTTGGCAACTACCGCGACAGGTGTTCAGGCAATGAAAACCACCGCCTCCACGTATGACGAAATATGATCATTCCAACGAATTCTAAAGCTCGATTCATTTAAAATCTGCACGCATCTCCTTGTTTCTTTTACAGCGCTTAAAGTGGTCTATTCTCGACTTTGAAAAACAAAGATTGTTTAGAAAGCTCTCCTTTTTTAGTGGTAGAAGTTTTTGAAGTAGGATTCTACTGGGACTGTTTACTTCAAATGGAAGTCGGATTATTCGTTAAATTAAGATTTACAAATACATAAGACATCCACTTAGCGGGTTAGCCCCTTTGCACGAATAATTCGGAATGCATATGTCGGTCACTTGGTTCATTTGTATTGCCAGCGTGATCGATACGGGTCGGAGAATCCGCCATACACGGTAAATCTGAAGTATGCAATGATGAGATGTAAGAGATAAGAAACTATGCATTTTTTAGAATGTGATTGTGTGTAGAAACTTGTCACTTTGGGCTTTGTGCACAAATTACGTAACGCAGAAATACGGGATTTTGGACCCCCTCTCCCCCCTATGTAACAATAAGTAACGCGTGATTAGACTCCCCCCTTAAATTACGTAACGCTCACGGACCCCCCCTATTTTCAATTGTTATAAAGTCATCACAAAAGCTGTAATTACGGTGGTTTTAATGTTGAAATCTCATTTGAGTTATTAGTAAGATTGCAAACATCGGACAATTAATGTCATTTACGTAACTTAAAGCTTTTATAAAGATTGCGAAAAACATTGCACTCATTGTACTGCATTTTTTCAGGTTACTGGATGTTTTTAAAACTGTTACAAATATTAGTTCAACAAGTTTTCTCAAATGTCTTTCAATTATTTAAAGTTTCACAAAAAAAGGTTTTATTCGTATCACTTAAATCTAGTTAAAGATTGCAACAGTATTTTATGCAATACATTATATTAACCTATTGCAATTTTTATAATCTAATTTTTTTTAAATATACTAATCAGAGTTTTCCTTTTGATCCGTGCAGTGCATGAGTTAGGGCTGTGTACGACTAATTAATGACGTCAAAAACATAGAACAAAAGAGGCAGTAACAAGTTTATTTGATGTAGGCTACACGCAGAGAATATTGGGGAATAATTTGAATAAAATCGGATTGCGACCGTCACGAAAACTGGTCAGGCTTTGAGCGTTAATGTCTTAGTCATTTCTCATAAGATTTTCAAAAATTATGCACCAACCGTTTGGAAATATTTCTACGCATTAATTTCAATGAAGAACATTGTAGATTTCGGGCCACCTAATATTGAAAAATTCATAAATGTTAAGCCTTGTCTTAAAAAGTACATTAACTCCTTCACGCCTAAGAGGTTATATATGACCCCAAAGGGAAAAAGGCCGTAAAAATCATAGACAGTATAAAAGTGTACAGAGTTCGGTTAATTTTTTTCTCAACCTTAAATTAATTTTTCTATCTGAGAAACATAAACAAATATGAGTATAAGACCTAATTGACGAAGGAGAATAACCTGAGTATGAAGAAGTTCAGGAAGAAAAAATAAATGCCTTATTAATAGTTCAAGCCGTTGTTTTAGAATAAAGTGCATGTGCATACGTATTATTAAATTTTCATTGATAAACTTCAAATATTGTTGTATCTTTATAGGTTATCCAAAATGTCCTTGAGTTCAGAACTTAAGCTCTACAGTAGTAAATATAGCTTTTTGGGCTATACAAAGTTACGCTAAGTATTCAACTATATTCAGTGAATATTTTCAAACCTTAAAAAACATGAAATACACTTGGATGATCTAGGTCATCCAAACTGTCCTTAAGTTCAAAACATAAGATCTGCAGTTGTAACTGTTGTTTTTTTTGGGGCTATAAATGATGACCATATGTATTCAAATATATTCAAGGAATCTTTTGGAAATTATTGTAAAACTTCATGACCCTCTGGGCAATCCAAACTGTTCTTGAGTTCAGAACTTGGAATTTACGGTAGTAACACTTATTTGTTGGGCTACACAAAGTTACGTCACGTATTAAAGCATATTCAGTTAAAATTTTCGAAAGTAAAAATTCACAAGAAAATAATCTTGAGATGGTCTAGATCATCCAAACTGTCCTGGCGTTCAGAACTTACGATTTACAGTTGTAACAATAATTTTTAAGCTATGCTAAGTTACAATAAATATTCGTGAAGCTACGATGTTTATTGACACTTATTCATTGAATATCTTGAAAGAACCATAGATATTAAGAGATAATCTTTGGATGTTCTAGATTATCCAAACTATCCTGGAATTTAAAACTTGAAATCTACAGCTGTAACTGTATTTCATCAAATTCAGTGAGTCTTCTGGAAGGTCAAAAAATATAATGAGATATCTTGTGATATTCTTAGTCACCAAATTTGCTCTTGAGCTCAAAAGTTGGGATCTATAGTCAATACATAAGCTTTATAAGCTATCAAAGATGGCGATATGCATTCAAACACATTCAGTGTATCTTCTGTTAGGTCTGTAAGGTAAAAACTGACCTTGAGTCCAGAATTTAAGATGTATAGGAGAAATCGTAGCCTTTTGGGCTATACAAAGCTACGATAAATATTCTAACATATTCAATGAATATTCTGAAACGTCCACAGACATCATGCGATAAACTTGTTGGTTTCATGTCATTCAAACTGTCTTTCAAAACTTAAGGTCTACAATTGGAACAGTAGTTTTATGGGCTATACAAAGTTAAGTTAGTTTTTTTGGCACAGAATATCCCAAGGTTATCTGTCCATTGGTTTTCAGGGCATTTATTGAATATGTTTGAATACATATTTTCCTTCTTTTAAATCATTTCTATGTTATTGAGCACCATATCAACCAGAATACACCAAATTTCTTCTATAATAACGCTTAATTAAAATTAGGCCTCAAAAGGCTAGTTCAAAGAATATTGCATTTTACAATCTAAATAGCCAACTTTAGTTGCGTAGTCCTACGTAATCAGTTCGAACAACCCAGTGGGGCTGTACCTTCTAGTTTTTTCAATTCAACCACTTTGGTCGAATCATTGCAAAGGTTTATTTTTTTTTCCAAAAATCTTATTTTTTGATTCAACAATAGGTGCTTTTTGTTTTCAATAGAAGCCTCCTCTACAGTGCTTTTAGAAACAACACAATTTATTGTTGGTTCAAACATAAAATCGGCATTGTTTGAATAAATGAAAATTATGGGTAAACCGTGAGTCAACAATAAAATTTGTTGAATTTATACAGAGCAATATATTTCTCGGAATGTAGATGTACCGCTTATGGACAATTGCGCCAATTGGTGATACAAATCGTCATAAGATACCTTTTGTTTAGAAGATCACATTTAAATAGTACGTCTCCACTTATCGAATCTTTAGAATTTGGTCTAAAATCAAAAGAAAGACTTCCATTTTCCCTAAAATTTCAGCTTTCTTGTCATAAATTTGGCCATAAATGTGTTTCTATTAAGGCCACTCCCATAAGGAATACATGCGATTGGCCATCAAAGGAAATTAAATTTAAAACTATCGCGCTAATTTGTGCAGTGTCCAGTTATGGCACACGTGATGCATAATATAAAAACAAAGCTTTGGCTCAACTTTGATATTTTTTCTTCAAAATATGGATTTAAAGCTTTCATTTAACGTATTGAAAGTAGGGATTTCGCAAAAAAAAATTAACATGTTTCTTAACTAGTATAAATTGACCCTTTGCTACTTGCTACTTTGCTTGGCAAACAGGAAATTTAATTGATTTTTAATTGGTTATTCACTTTTGATTTATTTTTCGAATTAGTTATTTTGTTACGTAACGATTTTAAAACTCCCCCTCCCCCATATGTCACAATAAGTAACGGTTGCTCAACCCCCCTCTCCCTCCTTCATGCGTTACGTAATTTGTGCACAAAGCCTTATATGAAATGAAGATGAAACAACTCAGCGCCAATATTTTAAAAGGGCGGATCTGCTTTTTTGTGATCAACGACATTCCCTATCGATTTATCTCAATAACCACACACGCAAATCAAATACACCATAATTTGAGAAAATGTTTCTTCTTGCAGTTGATATTGTTGATTTGCAGGAGAAAATGTTCATGTTCGAAAAAGCAACGATTGTAGCAATTGTTTACAGTAGACCCTGCTCTTTTAAAATGTTGTCACTTTACTGGACTTAGAAAATGACAGTATGAATACAGATTTGAGTATATTAACAACTTAAAAATGCACTTCATTTTTATGATCAATCTGATTATTCAATGTTTTAAATGATTGATAAATGGTTCCGAAATATGGACAGTGAAATTGCACAACGTTTCTCAAACTTGTATTAAGTTTGTGCTTATTTTTGGAGTGGAATTTGAGCTCCTGCACATCACCATCAATTTGAGGACACTGGATACCCTTTTATTCTACATTATTATTAAAATATAAGAATACTCAATTAATGACAACTTGCCTCGTAGCTTGTCCATGATACTCGCTTCGTGTTTTGCTTGCAAGAATCCCATTTTTGCACTTTTTTAAGGCAAAGCCAGTCGAACAGATATTTTTTTTATTGAGATGGTTCTAAGCATTTTTTCTGTCACACTGAAATCTAAAGGAATGACTTAAATTAATTCATTGTTTTTGGATTAAAAAGAAGGCATTTTTTGACGTATTGAGGATGTTCATTAAAATGCATAGAGTATCAAAAAATATCTACCTCAAAATCACCGTATACAACTCAACTTATACATAACTTGTTTGTTTTCCATTACACGCTCAACACCTTCTCTTTTGTATAAAAGGTGAACTAAAAGTAAATTGGTACGCCCTCGAGTGCCACTAACACGCCTCTATTGTTGGCAATCAAAAAAAATTTGATAGTCGTTTGTTTACACTTCTATGGAGAACGACTGGTGCTAGTGAGATTAAAGTAGTCGATTGCATTAAAAAAACGTTTCCACGCTGGCTAAAGCGCTGAAGATGCAGAAACCACAGTTTGTTGAGGGCCCAAAACCTCCTAGGAAAACTTGCGTGTGGAAAGGAATCAGTGGACCTACGAAAAACTGTAACCAGAGATCGTCAGGTGCGCAGCACGGTGTTGAGGTGCGTTAAAGCCAATCCCGGGCTTTCGATCCGAATTATGGCCAGAAGGTACAACGACAACTTTCAAACTGTGCGGAACATCGTTGCCAGCTAAGGATAGAAGTCGTAAGGAGTCAAAAAACATCCAAACCGGCACATGAAGCAGAATTCCGTGGACAAAAAGCGTGCAAGGCTCTTGTAAGATTGTGTTTTGACGAAACTCAAAGGCTGCACTTTGATCGATGACGAAACATAAGTCAAACTCGATTTTAAGTAGCTTCCCGGTCAAATGTTTTACATCGCGACTAGACTGCCGGGAAGATTCAAGTTCGGGTTTGGCGACAAGTTCGTGAAGAAGGCCATGGTAAGTGATTTGCAGTTGTGGCCTGAAAACGGAACCATTCGTCACATCTGCACCTGCATTACCGTTCATCCGCAAGCATAGGGGCAAAATCATGTTTTGGCCCGATTTGGCAGATTTTCGACCAATCGTAAAATGCTGGGCAATTTCAAAGCAGCGTGAACTGTAAGCATCGTATGCTGCAACTTAGAAGTTTTAATAACAGTACAGTAAAGCAATTATTAGAGGATGTTTTAAACTTATTGAATCATGAATTACAGGTCTTTTTGTGTGGACCAATTAACTTTTAGTCAGTCTACTGTTATTTCAAGATTATTTTTTGGAACAAAACGCTAACAAACATTAGAATAGCGCACATTTATATTTAAAGACTTCTCTCAGTCTGAGAGAAATTTGCAAATGTTAATGTGAGCCTTTATTCTATTTTCAGGTTTTTTTTAAATTAAAATATTAAATTTTCGAGTATTAATGAGTTACAGAGACGATAAAGCATGCAGCAGGATTAGATGACGGAATATGAAATAACCTGAAAAAAATTATTTTTTAGTTTTTTTTTCAAACAGAATATCAGTTTTCTTTAACCACCGCAATGGTTGAATCAAGCTAAAATGTTAATGTGTTGCCCTCAGTCAACGCAACCTGTGTTTTGGTAATAATAAACACCTTTCAAGGTGGAAACAATCAACATATTAGTTTAGAACAACCATACTTTGTGTTGTTTAGTGGTTTATATCTTTAGGTAGAAACAACAAATCTGACTGTTTTTTTTTTTCATAACAAAACCGTTGGTTTGGAAACAACAAAGAGGTTTTCAAAACAACTAGTTTTTTGGTTTGGGTGTCAATAAAGAAGTTTGTTGTTTTAATCGAGGGGCTGTTTTTCTCCGTGTACGAACTATCTTTACTCACCTTTTGACTAGCCATATTTCCGAAGATTTTACGTCAATTGTACACGGAGAAAAACAAATAAACTAAAAAGCATAAATCATATTCTAAAACCATAATTGGACGTATCCAGTTATTAGAATGAATAAACCAGGTTTATGCATTGATAAGAATAAATCAAATATATGCATTGCAATGCATTTATCAAATTAAAGCATATATGCAACATATGCATTGCAAAGAATATTTGTATAATTATATGCATTCCAATGCATAATTCAAATGTATGCATTGAAATGTATAGTAATATAAAAATTCAAGATAATTATTTTTCGATGTTTTTTTTTGTTTGATTTCATAAATATAATAAAAGCTAAACATTTTTGAAAAACAGTCTCCCAATTTCATTCTTACACTCATTTTAGTCGAGGCACACACTGATGGGTCGGAGGTGTGGTTTCTTCTAGCATGTCAAAATATCTTGTAGAAGATCGCTTCACGTCACAAGACTTTGGATCGATGTTTTGAGATGATATGTGATGCCCCACCTCCACCATATCAGTGGGCGCCTCAACTCACACTTACATTTTTACACACGACGGAGGAGCGATGCAAAGTTTGCAAAATACACGCGCTCTCAGGAGACAATAAAAATAAATTTGCACAAGTTGGCTCCCAAGGTATATAACGCCGATAACGCAATATGCACGGAAAATAAAAATAATCTAAAATATATTATGTAGAAGGAGATGTTCGCTCATCACCATGAGGCACCAAGAGCGAATACCAATGTTTTGGCTAGAATGAAAGATGTAAGAAAGTAGCCGTCAGACTGCGGCAGGTGGAAAATCAACAGATGTTTTGAAAATCGAGCGAAAGGGCATGTATTCAATGGTACTGAACTATGGACGTCAATCTTGCCTAGCATCCACTGCGGGTAGGCCAGCGACGGAACAGTCCGCCACTTCGTCAAGCAAAATTGACGCACTGGAAAGACGCTCATGTACCACTGTGGCTTGTATAGTTTATTCTTTGCGATCTATTGTGTGCACTCTGTTTACTGATGCGCACATGGGAGAGGAACTCTCTCCTTTTTTGGGTTTGTTTTGATTCGCACCGACTGACGATCACTAAACTATACAAGCCACAGTGGTACATGAGCGTCTTTCCATGCGTCAATTTTTGCCTGTTGAAGTGGCGGACTTGTTCCGTCGCTACAACCTACCCCGCAGTGGGATGTTAGGCAAAGATTGACGTCCATGGTTCGAGTACCATTGGATACATGCCCTTTCGCTCAATTTTCAAAAACATCTGTTAATTTTCCTACCTGCCGCACTCTGACGGACCTTTCAACACTTTCTCTTCACATCTTTCATTCTAGCCAAAAACATTGTTGTTCACTCTTGGTGCCTCATGGTGATGAGCGAACATCTCCGTCTACATCATAATCGTTACTCCTCGCACGAAGAATACATAACATAACAATTAATGTATCTAAAATATATTGCCAAGCATAAAATATATTGATTCAATGGACACTTTTTATGTATTGCAGTGATTTAAAAGGAATAAAGCGTAGATACCCTAATAAACATATACCATACAGAAACGATATTATAGATGGTGTGACCATACCGCTTACAGTTGGGATGATACCCCGAATTGGTGGTTAGGCACTTCTTATGGATATTGTTTATGCGGGTAGGAATATATAATATGCTTTTCAGCTTTTTCGATTTTCTCCGTGTAACCATACTTTTGATTGATTTGAGTAAAAAGTACTCAGTTTTGGGTTGTTTGGAAATAGCGAGTGCACTCTCGTGGCACTTTACTCAATTTTTTAGTACAATTGTATGCTATCTCTTTTTCTCTCACGGAAATGCTACTCAATTTTCGTAAAAAGTGAATCTACTCAAAAATTGAGTTGATCCACTTTTTAACGAAATTTGAGTAACATTTCCGTGAGAGAAAAAGAGATAGCAAACAATTGTACTCAAAAATTGAGTAAAGTGGCGCGGGAGTGTACGATACAGCGCTGGGGTACAACACGGTAGGAATCGAAAACCCATTAATGAGTAAAATATAAGTAAAATATGGGTAAATAAAAAAAAACTAAAATGTGTAAACTATTACCCATTTGGATAATTTATTATTTAATGATACATGAGTATTTTTGACCCCTATTTGGGTATTAAACATGTTTAAACTTTGCTTTCGTTTGCTTCTGCCATCTGATCGTACCTCTCAGCAGTTTTCCTAAAGTGATTGACTATGAATTGACCTCATTTCTTGTCCCGATTTTCAGACGCTGGTTCGTTCGTTAAAATTCTCACTATGGATGAACTCCATAATAAGCTCTACAGTGCACCGCTCGAGAGGGTATGCATGCAATGCATCAAAGGGTATGTTGGACTAGGTGTTATAAATACACCCAGGTGAATAATCTTAAGAATTTCATAAGGTTCAACTTATGAACGGTGCTTTAAAATTTCATAAGTCCACACAAAAAAATACGTAGTTATACCAAAACAAAATAGGAATCAATTCAACTAAAATTTTGGTTTAAATATGGACCAATAAAACTGATGAACTAATTCAACATAAACTTTGAGTTGAAATAAAACTTCATGTTTTTTAGAGCTGAACATCGTGTTTTATTGCTCAGAACAAAATGTTTTGTTAAACCAACTAAACACATTTGTTGAAATAATAAACAATGATGAAGTAATTCAAGAAAACCTTTGAGTTGAAACAAAACTTAATGTTTTATAGAATTGAACATCGTGTTTTATAGTTCAAAACAAAATGTTTTGTTATATCAACTAAACGTATTTGTTGATATAATAAACATCGATGAACTAATACAATAAAAAACCATTTGATAGAAATAAAAATTCATGCTTTATAGAACTGAGAACGTGTTCTATTGTTTTTAAACGCACCATTTTCCCCCAGCCGAACGGCGTGTTGGAAAGCATGAATCGGACTTTGCAGGAGTTGGCATCGTGCATGTGGTTGGAAGCAGGACTCAGGAAGCAATATTTGGGAGGTGTAGTCATAATGACAGCTTATTTTCAAAATCGTCTTGCATCGGAAGTTGTGCTGTTTTTCCAGTTATGTGCAAAGAGAATAACTCGTTGATAATCGGTTTTACAAATTATAATGCATAAACTTACATTAGAAAAACCGGCTGCTATCAAATGTACGCTCATAGAAATTTTTTATTTAAACAATAAATAAACCATTTGAGTTTAAAATAAGTGTGGTTGTTATAAATCAAATATTATTTAAATTAATATCACACTGCAGTGATAACTTTAAAAAAATATTTTGGTTTGATTGAAATGGAATTTTGAATTGATTTGGAATTTTTTTATGAATTGAAACAAACAGAAAGCTTGCATTGAATACCAACAAAATGTTTTGTTGATTCAAAGCAAAGTGATTTTTTAGGGTGGCAAAATACTTTGTTCAAGCAATAAATTAATCATTTGAGTTAAAAAATAAATGTGATTGTTCTGAATCACACAACGGTGATTACTTTAAATAATTTTATTGGTTTAATGTGAGTGCAATATTGAATTGATTTGGAACTTTTTTGTGAATTGAAACAAATTGAAACTTTGTTTGGAATATCAACAAAATATTTTGTTGATTCAAAGCAGAGTGATTTCTTTGCGTGTCTGACTTATGAATGAATTTTGTATTATACGACGTTGTTTGTGTACCCCTTTAAACTTTCCTGTTCACAAGTGTTGATATACTATTTGTCAAGTCACTGGACCCATAATCTCACACTTCAAGGTTCAAATTCAGGTTGTTACTTATTTATAGTGTTTCTACATCATTATACTTCATAAGGTAAATTAATGAAATTCATAAAGAGTTCTTGTGGCAAATAATCATAATGCAATCTTATGTCGAAATTTATTTCATTGAGTGTTAAGAATAATTCCTCATATTGCAGGTCTGAACGATTGCAGAAGAACACTGGATGGCCTTCATCCAAGTTTTTGTTGATGAGCTAAACACTCATGTTTAACATGACCATAACTTGAAAACGGGCTGTAAGAATCCGGTCCCAGACCTGTATGGAACGAAATGTAACCTTCACTTAAGGCCGGTATCGTGTTCGAAATAAATTTCTTCAGGTGGATACTGCTGAAGACATTTCTTTTCGATTATTCACTTTTCCGTTTCAGTAAACGGAATATAATATGGGATTTAGATAGAAATAGAAATTTTGTTTGAACACGATACTATGGGAATAAAAAACCCATTAATGGGTAAAATTCTACACATTTTACAAAAGCGATACCCATTATGAATTATATTGAGCAAATGTCATAAAATGGGTATATTTTTACCAATAGCCCGCAAAATTTGATTTTTAGTGATGGATAAAATAAATACTCAGTTCTTATACGATATATGTACTCAAAAATGGGTAAGTCTAGGGGATGGAACGGGTGAAATGTTGCCTATTAATGAGTTTTTATTCCTTACCGTGAAAGATATTTGGGTGTCCCTTTTAACCTGTAATTTGTAGTTTATTAAATATTCGTACCGATATTTTAATAGCTGGCATCCCTGCTTGGTCGTTCGAATCAGAGATGCCAATGTTCCAGATTTAACTGGATTCTTCCAGTTTTTCAGACTGGATTCTTCCAGTTTTTCTTACTGGATCCAGTCAAACAGTTAAATCTTCAAATCGTCCAGTTTTTATAACTTTTGTCCAGTTTTTTCCTGTTATTTTTTACACAACCCTGTTAGCGAGATTGATTTTCACTCTTTTATTGTTGAACTTTTTTTAAGAATGAGGAATGATTCGTATTCTCTTAAAAGACTGCCGTTTGTAGTTTTTTTCTCTCCCTTTAATGAACCAGACCTGTTTGGTCCATATTATTTAAATCGACGGTTACGCGAAGAAAACAATATGATTAGCTTCATCATGCAGACCAGATACTATCTATATAAGTCAGAGCTCGAAAAGAAGTGATCTTTCTGTTTTTTTTTTTATTTTTGAAAACTATTTTAAAGTATTCTTATTTAGAGAGCAAGGGGAACTTTCGTCTTATCCCAGAGAATTTGTTGCATTCAAAAAGTAAGTGAATAAGGTTTTTTGCACAATACAAAAACTAAAAGTATTTGTTCTGATCGAGTACCATTTTGCTAACGTGTCCTTTGTAGCTGTGTGAAAAGTTCTAATTCTTCCGATAGCAAACGTTTCTATAGTGAACACATTTAATTCATAGTACCAAGGTTCCAATTCAATTTGATTCCTAATTTCGAAATCCTGTTTTCCTTTGTCTTTAGATAATTCAATATATTCTGTATTCCATTCTGATATTAATTCAGTTTTAAAGTTTATTAAGCAGTCACCTACCGTAAGAGGATAGTCTTGTGATACCTAATTTGGCTGCAGCATCAGCTCTATTATTTCTTGATAAAGGGTGATACGGTCAAAATTTGGTCAAGGGAAAACGCATGTAATTTGGTGAAATCGTTTATTTAAAAAATCAAATTAAATTTCTTTTTCAAGTTCAATTAGTATAAAATTCAGGAAAAATATTCAGTTAGGCTTCCGCTTTTCCAAATCCGAATTGCCGGGCCTTACGCTTGACCCCTGCCATCAGATTTTGTACAGCCACCTTGTCCACCTTCTTCGCCGCAGAAAGCCAGTTTGCCTTGAACTGCTGCTCGTCCTTAGCAGTTTTTTGGTCTTGTTTAGGTTCCGCTTGACAATAGCCCAGTATTTCTCAATTGGGCGGAGCTCTGGCGTGTTGGGAGGGTTCTTGTCGCTTGGGAACCACCTGCACGTTGTTGGCGGCGTACCACTCCATGGCCTTTTTACCGTAATGGCAAGATGCCAAATCCGGCCAAAACAGTACGGAACAACCGTGTTTCTTCAGGAAAGGCAGCAGACGTTTATTCAAACACTCTTTCACGTAAATTTCTTGGTTGACAGTCCCGGAAGCTATGAAAATTCTGCTTTTCAAGCCACAGGTACAGATGGCTTGCCAAACCAGATATTTCTTTGCGAACTTTGACAGTTTCGTGTGCTTGAAAATATCTGCTACCTTTCCCTTCTTTTGCCGTATAAAACTCCTGTCCCGGAAGCTGCTTGTAGTCGGCTTTGACGTAGGTTTCGTCGTCCATTACCACGCAGTCAAACTTCGTCAGCATCGTCGTGTACAGCCTCCGGGATCGCGCTTTGGCCGTCGTATTTTGTTTATCATCGCGATTTGGAGTCACTACCTTCTTGTAAGTCGATAGTCCAGCTCGTTTTTTGGCTCGATGCACGGTTGTAGACGATACACCCAGCTTATTTGCGGCATCTCGGAGAGATAGGTTAGGGTTTCGCTTGAAACTACCGGCAGCTCTCTTTGTCGTCTCAGCGGCTTCCAGTTTTCGATTTCCCCCGATCCAGACTTCCTGGCTGTCGACAAACGTTCCCCAAACACTTTAATTACATTTGTAACGGTTGATTTGGCAACTTTTAGCGATTTTGCCAACTTTGCGTGCGAGTAGCTCGGATTTTCGCGATGCGCGAGCAAAATTTTGATACGCTGCTCTTCTTGCTTGGACGGCATTTTGACAACTGAAGAGTGAATTCCAAAATCAAAATAGGGCAACATTCTACACACACACCTTCAAAATGAGGGGTGTTCAGGTTTTTTAAATGCAAAATTGAAAGAAATACGTCAAGTTGATATTGACCAAATTTTGACCGTATCGCCCTTTAGATTGATGTGGTCTGAATTTTTCTGATATATGATTCGAATTGACGTAAGAAGAGTTCCCCATTACAATAGAAGTGAGCGAGTTTGCATTTTCAAGAATTGTGGAAGAAGCCATTCTTTACGTTTGCGATATGGCCTTATGAAAACTCCATATCGATATTTTTTTGTCAATAGGGTAGGGTCAATTTTAAATAGTTATCGAGTATCGAAGATTACAAAGCGTTTGCTGGAATAATTTTCAAGAATCTCATAATGCAAACATTTCAAGTATCATTATATCGTGAAGCAAGAAGAATGAGCACAAAAAGTTTGATTTTTTGGATGAGCTAATATTTTGATAGAATGATCAGGACGAGATTTAGATTTGATTGAGGGAGATAGAGCTGAATATTTAAACCTTTGTTTATTACTACAGCGATTAAAAGTGATAATTGCAGTACTTGACGATAATTACATTTTTACCACGACAATCTCGCAAGTAGTCTTATGAGCTATGCGAATCAAGTGCGCCCGTTTTACAGGGAAAGCTTAGGACCATTAATTTTCAAGGAATTCACTTCTCAAGCTGTTAATGCATTCCAATTATCACCCAGTACTCAACTCTAAAATTAAACCCCACAAAACAGATGATCACCACTTAGAAGTCCATAATTTCGCCCATCACGCAACAACCGGCAATTTGCGCTGGCGATAAAAATCCGCGTAATTTAAATGTTGTTCTGAAGTCAATTACCCACCCAAGATGTCACGTAACTGGACCGATGAAAGCGAACACTTGTAACTATCGCGCCTAGCTACCAGTCCCCGGAAAGGGCGGACAGGAGGTCGAAACCTTTTCTCGTCCGGCTCTCAAACCGGCGGGAAAGAAAACTGTAATTATCATAATTGCTGCTTGGCTAAATAAGTGACCGTTAGGCGGGTAGTAGATGGCGAAAAAACAAGAACAACAACAACTGTACTTCCCAAACTCCGGTGAGTGACTTTGTGTTTTACGTATGGGGTAAGAAAAGTCGGTTTAACCACTTCCGACTGCCGTAAATAGTTCGGGCAGGATGTGAAAAGTGGAAAACAACGAGGGAAAAGTGCCACTGTGGCCCCGGTTGTGCTGGAACCCTTTAGCGAGCCACGTGCGCACGGGCCAGGGTCGATGTGAGTGTTATAAAGTTGGGTGAAATCTTGTTACAAGTAGTGTCTTACGGTCGTAAAATTCTCGGCAAGGTTGTCGCGATTTTTTCTAGCTGGGAAATTGAACTTATCTGTAGTCTATTTCTTTATGACGGCACCACTGGAACGTAAACCTTAGTTGAAAGTGGTTTTAGCTCTACAATGTCTTCGCCGGAGTCCATTTCCAGAACCTTCCGCGCCACATATTAAATTCATTGAGTCAAGTTGTAGCGAAGAAAATCAACTTGTCGCTTCTACTCACGGAGCAGTAAATATAGCCAGAGGAAGAAGAAAAAACAACAAGAACAACAACAGCAGCACAAGACCAGGTTCACAAAGTAGAGAAAATAACGCAACCGACTACCATGCGGGGAAGCGTCCCTTATTAAAAGTTGACTCATAAGTTTAAATTTGGTCGTCCATGTAGCTTCTCCTGGTTCCGTCGACGACGGAGTTGAACTTAGTTTGTGAAATGAAAGCGCAGTGGAAAATTTTCCCTGTTCAAAGTTCATGTGTTTACATACATACTGCGTTTGGAAGGGGAATTTCTGCTGCCGCTGATAGGATACAAAGTGATGAAAAGCTACTCCCCGGCCCTGCCCCCTCATTTCCGGTTGTAATGGATGGCGATGGGGTTTGTTCTGAAATTTTTTTTTGCGGTATTTTTTGAAGAAGCAGGAAGTGTGACACACCGAGAATGAGAAAAGGAGCTAATGGCGGAGTTTTTGGCGTTCGTATGTTGTTGAGCGACGGGTTGCATGTGCGAGTGAAGTTGGCTCCTTCGCAGTGGGCATTAAAACAATATTTCTTTCGTTACTTATTGTGATCGTCAAGATTTTTTAATTATTAAAGCAAAAATTTAAATAGCAAACGGCTGCTTTAATCTGCTATTGAGGAATTACTGTTTTTGAAAAAAGTGGGTTTTTCGTGCCGTAGGTCCGTTGGTAAAACTTCTAAAAAGAAGATTAAAAAAAATCAAAATATATTATAAATGTTTTTATATTTTCAATACCCGAACCCGGTGCAGGCGTTGAAACCCCTCTTCTAAACTGCCTCAGGGTCGGCGTACGCAATTGAATACCGCGCTCGAGGGACACCTAAACAATATTTGCTCACCTTTCCTCCAGGACTATTTCTGCCGAAGTGATTGACTTGTGCCGCACTTTCCCACTTTCTTAAGATCTACCTCCTACCTCTCCCTTCTTTCTCCTTGGTCGGCTGGTTCGAACCGAAAACGAAACAGTTCGTACCGTAGGTAGTCTGACCACGCCGTAAATCCTCGTAATCTTCGAGATGTCCGATGATTCTTGATTCATCGCCTTCTTATTCTCTTCCACTGAGGCTTACCCTGTTCTTTTATTTTAATGTGCTTCAGCATGACCTTAACAACTCGATCCTTTCTTATTGGAGGTAACTCTGACGAACTCGCTAGCAAGGATGGCGATTTTTATCTTAACTCCTTGAACCGATCGTTGAGCATATTTCTTCAGCCCGATTTCGATCCATAATGGCCCCTTTACACCATGGTTTTTCCACCATGGTTTTTCCGCTATGGTTTTCCACCAAATCTTTGGTGACACCTGGCGGTGAGTAGGAAAAAATATTGGCTCTAACTTTTTTATTTCAAGTTTGCCAACAAAGTTGCGTTCAGATGATTCCTATAACTTAAAAAGATAAACCTTTTGATGTTTGAATCTTGCCGATAGCGAGTAGTAACAAAGTTTCTTATAAAATCACGCCCTTTTCAAATGTGTTTTACTCAATTTAAAAAAAAATAACCTATCTCAGTTTTCAGATATAATTTGCAATAATAAAAACACTTTCAAATACCGTTAAAAATAATGTTTTTTGTTTGCCCCAACTAGAAAAATCAACATTTGAAAAAAGCCTATTTTGTTTACAAAAACCATAATAACTTTTATTTGACATACGATAGAGACGATTTCAGTAAATCAAAAGTTGTAACTTTTATAGGTCCCGAATCAATGTGGACAACTTTGCTGAAAATTTTTAAATGAAAAAGTTACAGCAAAATAACTGATTTTTAAAAGGACACCCTAAGCTACGTAGGGAAAAATTGTCTAATTCGTTCATATCAAAAAGTACACAAAAAATGTATGCAATCAATGTTGCTTAAAATTATTTATTCTACAACTTTTTCGAAAAATGTATGCCTTTATTTTGTCAAATAAAAAAGTTAGATTTTCTATTTCTATTGAAAAAGGACCACCCTAGTTTTCATTCACACCTAAAGAAGCGCCTTGTAGAAGACAATTTCGCTCCAAAACTTTTAACTTAGGCTGAAAATGTATCTTTCTAGCTAAATTCGCATTATGGACCACTGTGCACTGGTTACATCAAGTCAGTTTGAACGTAATTTCCTCTTACATAACCTTAGATTACCTTCTTCTGCATAATGTAGCACTAAGAGTAGCTCAAGCATTCCCCTTTCTTGAATAAGAAGGGGTTCAAACTTTTATCAGAACATGCTTCTTACCCGAGAAACACACATTTTGTGTTTTAGTTGCCTGGATAATTTTCATGTTTGGTCGAAATATGTGTTTCATTTGTACGAGAGTCTTCCTTTTCAGAGAGGAGAGGAATCTCCAATAACCATAGAAACATTTCTTGCCTCCAAAAACCCCCATATGCCAAATTTGGTTCAATTTACTTGATTAGTTCTTGAGTTAAAGGGTGATACGGTCAAAATTTGGTCAAGGGAAAACGCGTGTAAATCGGTGAAATCGTTTATTTAAAAAATCAAATTAAATTTCTTTTTCAAGTTCAATTAGTATAAAATTCAGGAAAAATATTCAGTTAGGCTTCCGCTTTTCCAAATCCGAATTGCCGGGCCTTACGCTTGACCCCTGCCATCAGATTTTGTACAGCCACCTTGTCCACCTTCTTCGCCGCAGAAAGCCAGTTTGCCTTGAACTGCTGCTCGTCCTTAGCAGTTTTTTTGGTCTTCTTTAGGTTCCGCTTGACAATAGCCCAGTATTTCTCAATTGGGCGGAGCTCTGGCGTGTTGGGAGGGTTCTTGTCCTTGGGAACCACCTGCACGTTGTTGGCGGCGTACCACTCCATGGCCTTTTTACCGTAATGGCAAGATGCCAAATCCGGCCAAAACAGTACGGAACAACCGTGTTTCTTCAGGAAAGGCAGCAGACGTTTATTCATACACTCTTTCACGTAAATTTCTTGGTTGACAGTCCCGAAAGCTATGAAAATGCTGCTTTTCAAGCCACAGGTACAGATGGCTTGCCAAACCAGATATTTCCTTGCGAACTTTGACAGTTTCGTGTGCTTGAAAATATCTGCTACATTTCCCCTTCCTTTTGCCGTATAAAACTCCTGTCCCGGAAGCTGCTTGTAGTCGGCTTTGACGTAGGTTTCGTCGTCCATTACCACGCAGGCAAACTTCGTCAGCATCGTCGTGCACAGCCTCCGGGATCGCGCTTTGGCCGTCGTATTTTGTTTATCATCGCGATTTGGAGTCACTACCTTCTTGTAAGTCGATAGTCCGGCTCGTTTTTGGCTCGATGCACGGTTGTAGACGATACACCTAGCTTATTTGCGGCATCTCGGAGAGATAGGTTAGGGTTTCGCTTGAAACTACCGGCAACTCTCTTTGTCGTCTCCAGCGGCTTCCGGTTTTCGATTTCCCCTGATCCAGACTTCCTGGCTGTCGACAAACGTTCCCAAACAGCTTTAATTACATTTGTAACGGTTGATTTGGCAACTTTTAGCGATTTTGCCAACTTTGCGTGCGAGTAGCTCGGATTTTCGCGATGCGCGAGCAAAATTTTGATACCGCTGCTCTTCTTGCTTGGACGGCATTTTGACAACTGAAGAGTGAATTCCAAAATCAAAATAGGAGCAACATTCTACACACACACACCAACATTCTACACACACACACCTTCAGGTTTTTAAATGCAAAATTGAAAGAAATACGTCAAGTTGATATTGACCAAATTTTGACCGTATCGCCCTTTATGCAGAAATTTGTGTTTCCTTTGTACGGGAACCCCCCTTTCTAGAAGAGGAAAGGGTCTCAAACCATCTTAAGAACCTTTTCCGGTCATAAAAACCCGTGCATACAAATTTTCACGCGGATCGGTTCAGTAGTTTTCGAGCCTATAAGGGTCAAAGAGACAGACAGACAGAAATTCATTTTTTTTTTGGCCCAAATAACTGAAGCAGTTTTCCATTTAATTTCAGTTTAGAAGTCTCTCAACACATAGGAAAAGGTCGATTTCCTCTACTTGTCATAGAAAAGGGTGTTAAAATCAATGTTAATTACTACCCTCACAATGAATGGACACATTTGATGAAACATTCTTCAACGTTTTTGGAAGCCGTTTTAGGGACGGCCTCTTTGCCAGACGTAAACTCATTGGACTTTTACATTTGAGGCATTGTGGAAAAAAGTTTAAGAACACCATACCAATGAGCATTGAGAATCGCAAATCTACTTGGCAGAAAATCTGGAATCCTGGTTAGTGTGAGCTTTTTAGTGGTGTATGTGTTACTAGAAACTGAGAACAAAGATTAGTATTTTCCATTTAATTCCTATTACCTTTATTGCTTATCTTGACAAAAACGCATGTTTCATCTACAATGTGTAGACTTCGTCAATGTCCCTTCCCCATCGTGGGTTAAATTTTCCACCTTGTCGATGGTGAGAGGGCTTATCTCATGCTATAAACATGCATGTGAGATCAAGAATCTGACCAGTAGTGAAGGTATCACATGTTCTAGTCATTTTTTCACTGTCACGTCGTAGAACGTTTACATAAAGGCGCTAACATCAGGTGTGATACTGCCGGGTTATGCCGCAATTCGTTCTTAGACTTTTTACTTTCAATTTTAGGATAATGACTTTTCATTTTCGTGGCAGCTTATGTTGTGGTTTATCCATTTTTTTATGGAATGAATAACCAAAATACCTGGTTTGCTAATGGTATAAAAAGTCAATGTTATTGCAACATCTTCGAAAAGGGTGAATGTTTTGATCGGAGTAATTATCTGACTGTACAAGGTGAAGCACATAGTCACAGAAAAGTGTTACTTAACGTAGACGATAATAGGCAGGTATAGTGGAAATAGAACGCGGAGAGCCCACCTAGGAAACACCATTCGAGGCAGTAGAATAAACCTTTCCAAGTGGTTTATATCAGTACCAGTGTATGATGAATCATATACATTATCCTGTTGTCTAGAAATATTATTCGCTGTATGAATAATAAATATTATGCATACTCTTGTTGCAATATTTCTTGGGGTTGACTTCAGTACTATTAGTACCATAAAAAAAATGTTGACTTCGTCAGTGTCTGTATGAAGATGGTGAGAATCAATGGACAGCAACATGGCAGGAGCTAAGGCCGTCAATTCCTGTTTATGACAGGCGTGATTGGGGCAAACCAGAATGTTATCATCTGGGTATCCTTTATCGCAGAGTTCTTGTCCAGAGGCAATATGTGAGTCAATGGTTCAGATATCCTGAATTTGATCAAATTGACTGTAGACAGCCATCAGCAACAGCGTTTGTCGCTGGATGACAGCCGATATGCATATTTGCTCAAAATTTTCGCTGAACCAATAAACTGAAGAGAGTTGATGGCAGCTGAAGAGAATGACATCGAGGTTGTAGTCATTGGTGGCGAGATACAACTCATCAATGTTTGCCCTTACACCACGAACGTTCTGGTAATAGATCGAAAGCTGGAAACGGTGATTACATTACCAGTAGAATTGTTTGGTGAGGAAGCATACTTTCCATTGCGGACCGGGCCGACTGTTGGTAGCTGTCTGAGTTAACGATGAACTGATAGGCGATGAAATACTGAGCAAGTTGGAAGCCGGAAGGTGATCAGCGTTTGTCAGGCTGGTTAACCTCTTCAACAGATTCGACAGCAGGATCGCGACGATAGTGATTAACTTCCATACCTCTTATGCCAAAGTCACGAATTGGAATCTCACCTCCGGACAAGTTAAGAAAATAGCCAAAGAGGCGTTTGAGTGACAACGACGAGAGATGAACGAGCCCGAGGCTGGAAATCTGAACAGCCAACAAACGAAAAACAAGGATCGCCACGACTCTTATGATCGATGACTGCAATTGGCAGGATTGTGTCGAACTGAGAGAAGGTCTCCTCCATGATTCCGTTGCCCAGCGATGAATGAATGGTGAGGGTAGCACCATTCTCCGGAGCGGTTTGATTCGGGTCCTGGTTTAGATCCCAAAATTATATATTTAACCTGCTATCCGTGAACTCCCGGAAAACGATGACTTTTGGCCATGAAGAGGCCTTAAATCCAATCTCCAATCCAGTCCCAATCACTTCGAAGTTTTCTGAGCAGAAACCTCAAATACTATTAGGACTACAGGCGTGAAATTGTCTAGAACCGTTTGTTCCACTGGAGCATCCATTGGTTAACAATTTCAAGGTTGTAACCTATAAATCATATAGAAAAAGTACTTCGTCCAGTTTCACCTCAAATGAAGGGCAACGTGCTAACATCACAGAGAACAGACATTGATGTCCATATACCATTTCTTGAAAAACATGTGTAAAAGTTAATATGGGCAGCCGGTAGAAAAAGCAAGTGCAGAGAAAAACAAAAAAACTTTTCAGGTTATGTGCTATTCCTTTTATTGGAAACCATTGACATGATAGTTATCGTACAACTGCAGCGCCGCCTACCTACTAACGACACACATTGGAAGTGTTGGTTTAAAGTTTTACACAAGTAGCAGACCGAAGATGAACGTCTATTCTCTGTGCTAACATCTCGTCTATTGGCAACAAGTCCAACAACTTCCACATTTTTGGTTCGAAGGCGCATAGTAGCTAATGCATGCACTTGCTCAACATTGGCGTCTTGGGAGATGCGCGATGGATACAACCATCTGACTGGATGAAGATGCAATATTCCCAAGCGATGGAGAGAGTGACTCAGCTGAACCACACATTACTGCAAATAGAAATTAGAAGAAAAAATGGAAAATACTAATTTTTCTTCTAATTTCTAGTTACTGGTATTCCATTAAATAGCTCAAACCCTCGAGGATTCTCACATGACTGGTTGTTGGAGTCGAGATGTTTCAGGTTTCCCAAAAATTCGACGCCGAACCCATTTAACCCACTCAGCCAGAAAATCTGCTTGTTTTTGATCACCTCGTCAAAAGCAGAAGATTCAATACTAGAACATTGTTTTACCCAAGAGGCTGATTTCATTCGGCTAAAATATTTACCTGCACTTATGTAATTTAGAAAAAGCACCAAAAAATGAAAAAAGTGCCACTAAATTATTAAGGCCTGTGCCAACAAATAATGTGTGATCAGCATTAAAAAATTAGGAATGAGCAATAAAAGATGAGAAAAGATCTTCGGATGATCTAATTGTGACCGGTAAATCTATCAAATAAAGCAACAGCTATTAGTATATGTGCAATTAAATATGGCAGTATTTCACGCTAAATTATGTAATTTGAGCACTAAACTATTCGCATATGTCTTTTAATTTTGTTAGATTTTCCCATAAAAGCAGTAAAATGAGCAATGGATATTTATTTATCCATTGCTCATTTTACTGTTTTTATGGGAAAATCAACAAGAATTAAAAGACATATGCGAATAGTTTAGTGCTCAAATTACATAATTTGGCGAAATACTGCCATGTTAATTGCACATATATTATGGCTGTTGCTGTTGATATTACCGATTGCATCCGAAGATCTTTTCTCATCTTTTATTGCTCATTCTAATTTTTAATGCTGATCACATTATTGTTGGCACAGGCTTAATAATTTAATGGCACTTTTTCATTTTTATTGCTCAAATCTCTCTTTTAATTGATGATTAATTATGCTGCCGATTTCATTCACCGTCAATTGCTTACGGTTTCTACAAGACTTATGTGTGGATAACACTGCCAAATTTGCAAATGTCGAAAACATTACGGCTTCGGCACACGAAAGATATTTTTCGCAATCGACCACCCCGAAACCCAGTTGTTCAAGGGAACTGCTACTGTCACCACTTCATTTCCTTATGAAGGTGGTTTACTTAGCCATGGCTTCGGTTCGCTCGGAAACCGTGTGTTTGGCTAGCTCTCCCGGCAGCAGCATCGAAAGGCGGTTCAAATTTCCAGAGAGGTCAGTCATTCGTCAATTGATTTAAGTCAGTCGGGAAGTTACGCTTTCAATCCGCTCGGAAATGTTATAGTTTCAAGGTGTTCATAAATGCTTATCGCTTTTGAGGAAACGGCAGTATCGGGTTAAAATGCTTCAGTTCAGTACCCGGTAGATGAGCTGCCATATGTTTTCTTCTTCCGAACCTTGCTGCTGGAACTATTTGCCTTCCGGATGGTGAAGCGAAAATGCACCATAAGAGTACATCCTATTGATGTGATCGACCACCTGGAGATCATGACCTTATTGCGTTGTAGATGGTAGTGGTCTGTTTGAGAATTCAAAGTCTATTATAGCCGATAGACGTCTTCGTCAAAATAGTGCTAATGGAACTATAGACCAGCATTAGGAAGTAAATAACTAAGAAAATTCTATTGTTAACTCTTAGATAGCATTTGGTGGCCCTAAAAAGGGCAAAGAAAATTCTATTGTACACTGTTTAGAAGCATTTGATGACCCTGAAAAGGGCTCTTTTGTTTTTTAATGATGGTACGGCTCCGGTCGTATTTTCTACGATGGGCCACTATCTTCAACGCGTAGCAGATAGTTATGGAACCACATACTTTGCAGCCATATGCTGCGATATTTCACTTAGAATTTAGGCACTAGAACGTAAGAAAAACTTTCAAGCACTAGTTGGAATTTAAAGAGAACAATACCAGTATCAAACAATCAGTTATAAGATAATGATGACTGTGATAGGGAAATCATAACGTCCCAGCAAACAGCGGGCAATGATTGCAAAAAAGCAAACTTCAAACAAGTTATTTAGTTATTGGTTATGTTCAATACTAAATCGTTTTATGAAATATATATTATAATATACCGCAAGCAACTAATCTGCTTTGCACAACTAGGAACTACAACGAACTCAACCTACCCTGTACTCTGTACTGTGAATGTATGCATGTGGGTCGGTCAGACGTGTTGCAGTTCGGTTCAAATTATCCGTTCTAGAATTTCGTTTGTTGGTTTTTCAACGCGCTTTGCCATTTATCCTGGGACGCGGGGCTTAGAGCAATACCATGTTCAGCCAGGGTGCGGTAATGGAAATTTCCAACAGCACAAGAGAAAATTTCAATTTCAAATTTAGGTCGTCCTGAAAAGGACGGATTTTGTTGACGCGGGAGAAATATGGCTCGCGATTAAACTTGGGTTTTCTTTCTTGGTTCAGCTCCTCGTCGTTACGGGTGGCCATCTGCAGGTGACGTGGGATGATTGATTCTTGTCTCGTTGTCACGGGCGGCTTCTTCCCGTCAACTCGGTAAGTTTCAGCAGCAATGTTTCTTGCATCGAGGTTGACGGGAGCATCGGCACCAACAGCCAACTGCACCAATGCCTCTCTGAGCAACGACTGCTCGTCAGTGCACCCTCCAGGGTGCTTGTTGCCGCCAACTGCGTTCCTACAGTCACTGCACACCGAAAAACTGAATCAAAATGCGAAGGTGTATTATTCATGGCTGCCTAGGAGACGTTCCTTACTTAAATACGACGTCTGTGATAGGAAAGTACTGTGCAATTATTAAATTTACTCTGAAAAATCCACATTATACGACATAGCCTTATATTTGCGTTAATTTCAATAGTTATATGTTCAATAATCAACAGTTTTAAATATTGGAGTAATGGCGTAGCATTATTTTCGATCTATTGGTGCAAACATTTAAAAACTGTTTGTAGAAACGACTGAGATATTAACGCTCAAAACCTGACCACATTTCGTGACGGTCGCAATAGAAGTTTTTGTTTAGAAAACAAAGACGTAGTCCTACGCCAAAAGGAACTTGAGCTATCCACTAGCCCTCAAATTCGCCCAATCGAGAAATATTGGGCAATTGTGGAGCGGAAACGGTTAGTAACTCAAGAAGTGACTCGAGATGCTGCAGAGATGAAGAGAGGGGGGCATAAAGAAAATTTTCATTTCATCAAAACCAAAACGGAATAAGACTGTCGTTATGCAATACTTAAACTTCATTTTGACTGCTCTAAAGGGCGAACACGAAATTATTGCGACACATTCAACAGGGTATAACTTTTTTTACCATTGGGTAAAAATCAACCAAATTTTGCACACTTTCTCATTGATGTGTATTGTTTACATGGTGTCAAACTCGAAGTCGTGTTTTTCGATTCAACGAAAATGGAGGTGAACCAAGGCGAGTCAAGAGAACAAATTCTTTCCAAACACCTGGAATTTCCTGACCTGTCGCACCGGCAGTTGAGAAAAATGTTGAACATTCACCATTCAACCGTCTCCAGAGTGTTGAAGCGGTTCCAGGAGCGGTTGACGTTGGACCACGGCAAAGGAGCTGGAAGAAAACCGGGACCGGAGAACAAAAAGACGGAGGGAAAGGTGAAGCGGATGATTAAAGCAAATCCCAACGTCTCAAGCCGTGATTTGGCTAAAAAGATCGGCATGTCGCAGAGCTACGTCCAGAATGCAAAGAAGAGAGCTGGACTACATACATACAAGGTACAGAACTTCCCAAACCGCGATGAGCAGCAACAATCGACGGCTAAAACTCGCAGGCACGGAAGCTCTACGAGAAGATGCTGACAAAATATGGCTGCTGTGTGATGGACGACAGAAACGTATATAAAAGCCGATTTTAAGCAAATTCCGGGGTTGGAGTTTTTCACCGGCAAGAGCAAGTTCTATGTGGACGACAAATTTAAGAAGAAGAAAATGTCGAAGTTCGCCTCCAAATATCTCATTTGGCAGGCCATCTGCTCTTGCGGACTGAGGAGTGAGCCTTTCGTGACAAAGGGCACAGTAAATGGCGAGATCTACAAATCTGAGTGCCTCGAGAAGCGCCTTTTGCCGTTCTTGCAGCAGCACGACGAAGCTCCGCTATTTTGGCCAGATTTGGCATCATGCCACTATTCTAAAAGTGTCCTGGAGTGGTATGAGGCCAATTCTGTCCATTTTGTTCCAAAGGATATGAATCCGCCAAACTGTCCGGAGCTGCGCCCGGTGGAGCAGTACTGGGCAATGATGAAGCGGGAACTTCGGAAGAGCAAGAAGACAGTCAAAGACGAGAAGGGCATGTTAAGAAAATGGGAAAAAAAAACTGAGAATCTGGTACCGGATGACACTGTAAAGACTTTGATGGAGGGCATCAAGCGAAAATGCGTTCAATTTTACACTCAAGGCTCCATGTATTAACTTTTATTTTGATTTTTGAAGTAAATATATGTATAAAACTACCCTAACATTTTAGTTTGATTCTAAACATTATAAGAAAATTGGCATGACATTTTCGGTGTCGCAATAATTTCGTGTTCACCCTTTATTGTCGGCAGCCCTTCTTTTATTCGACTACCGTTCAATTGAAACAGCTCGTGAAAAAAAGGTTCTTTTGTTGGCAATACGCAATGAGTAGCATTTTCGAGTTCTATGTTTACTGAACAGGAAAATATCATGACAAAAGAATATTTTTCCCTGCGGTCGGAACTGAAGAAACACCATCGTTATTCAACCAGCGAACCCACCGTGTTCCCATTTTCCCCGTTTCCTGCGAAAGGGCAAATTAGGAAACTCGAGGAACAAAAAAACCCCCCTACCGTAATGGGAACAAACGAGACCTCCCCGGAAGTTGCATGCAACGTTTGTATGCATTAATGAGTGTCGGCTGATGAAATTATGCAAAAACCTACTCTATACTTTACCACCATAATGAAGTGACAAAGTGTATAGAGAGTGTATATCCATGGCCAGCAGCTAATGGTAAAATGGGCGGATGGAAAAAGTTCCCTGCTGCAAGACGGAAACCACACCCGCAGGAGAAACGGGAAGTTCGGATGCTTCGGTGTGGAGGCGGAGGCAGCAAAAAAGCACTCTTGGCATTAACTTAATCACATCACACAATTACAGCTGTTATAATTCACACGTCGAAGTCGCGGTTCATATTTGCATAATGTATTCTGACACTTTTTCCCTCGGCATCACTCTCGTTGTCGTCCCGGCGCTTGTTACCAGCCAAAAAACGGCAGACAGGCTCACTTATTCCCATCAGAATGCGCTGTAATATGACGACGCATGTGAGTGTGAACAATTGTGCGGATTTTGGAGTGCCCTCCCAAAACGGTAGTGCCGCACTGGAGTGTTGTTATATATTTATTTTTTTCCCTTTCATACTAATGCCGGATGTAATTTCACACTTTGCTGTAATGGTTGACACACGGTGGTTCCGCAATTTGGTATGCAAGGATTGGCCTCCACTGAGGGGCCGAGATTGTGTGATGGCGATGATGACATTGATGGGTCGGTCTCACTCGGCGGATTCAGTGTTACATTTGCCATTGACAATCAAAGTTATGGGTAAGTGAGATGGAAGGCTTTGTTGTGAATTCTTTTCAGTTGCTGCGGATGAGTGAATGTTTCTTTTATTAATCCATCAGCTATCGTGTTTCTTCAAGGTTTATTAGAATTCAGGAATCATAAAATGGGCCCGTAATGCGAAACCGGAATGTGTCGAGGGCAAATGACAGCAAAGATAATCTAAACCACGCCAGAATAGAAGAAGAAAAAAGTTCTCTTCCATCAACTTCAATTTCAGCACCCAAGGTTTCATTTCGGGAATATATTCGCCACGCATTCCAACACGTGCGCTTCGGTGACTCCAAACATGGCGGTGATGATCTTCCAAGAACATGAGACTCAAATCCATATGATATGCCAAGCACTGTAATAACATCCAATCGCGATTTGTTTTTCCCATGCGCTTTTATATGGAGGCAGGTATCATCGCTGGTAACGGTCGCATTATGAATGTTGAGTGAATTTCTCGGTACCGCGCACGGTCGCTGAATGCGACTCAAAGGTGAGTTATTCAAAATGCGTTACCCTGGATTTTCTTTGCGTACTGACTGCCTGTGGAAGAACAGAGAATTGAGACCTGTAGAACAAACGAAAGTGGAATTCGAGTCACACCCAACGGCCGTGTTCCATTCGCCAACATTCCCCTACACATTTTCGGCTAATGCTTGTGCTTATTGTTGGTGCTGTTTTGTCATTTCGATCCACCGCGCTCGACGACGGAGGAATAATTTTCCATCAACGTTACAGCCGTATCTTTTCGCTCCGGGGCGTATGTGGCTGTGGCGTGATTCCTTGGTGAGATTATTGAATTTAAGGGGCTCCATTCCGACTGGTGGCGAAGTGGCGTTTGACTGCTGGGAGAGGGATTTATTCATTGTTCAGGATTGTTGCCAAGATAATCTCAAATGTAGGTACAATGAATAAATCAGAACAGTTGCTTATTTGAAGTGAGGAGAACTTACCATGGAAATTCATTGGGTATGATAAGCGAAGAGTTGTCGCTGTGTACTCTCAATCTTTGATCCTCGACGCGTTGCTTCCTTTATGCAACAGGTTTTGGTGAATGGCATGGAAAATTAGGTCTTTTAAGATGCAACCAAACGAAGTGACTGAATCAAAAACACAATGGAAGCCCGACCAAAAGAAAACAACAAAATTGTTTCAAGTTTTGTTATTCAGTTACGCTTTTTTTTAGAACAGAAGTTGTTCGAATTTAGATCGCGGATGTAATTAAAATAACAGAAATAGTAACAAAAACTCCTCAAGAGGTAACAAAATCATAGCTAACTATGATATAGATATAACATAATCAAATCGTTCTAATGTAAATCAGCTAGTGTTAGAATTAATTAACTTCTTTAAGCAAATTGTGCCTCGCAGGGCATTATATCTTAACTTGTTATAAGTATGTTTTCAAATCATCCAGATGAAAACGTCTTTAACAAACTTATATCATGATTAGTTAGTTGTAACAAGGTTTGTTATAATTTTGTTATTTTCATGTTACGCCCTTCTGGTCGGAATGTCTTGATCGAACAATCCTACTGCTAGCGAATGAATCTTTGAAAGCTCTTGTTGTGCCTTTGTCTGAATCCATCAACTTGGATCGCTGTCTATTTTTCTCTGCCACATCGTAGAACGTTTATATAAAGGCACTAACATCAGGTGTGATACTGGCGGGTTATGCCGCAATTCACTCTTAGAGTCCTTACTTTCAATCTACTTTTTTCATTTTCGTGGCAACTTATGTTGTTTTTTATCCATTTGTTTTAAGGAAATAATAACCAAAGTACCTGATTTGCTCATGGTATAATATCTGAATGTAATTGCAACAGTTTTAGAAAGGGGTTAATGTTTTGTTCAGGGTAATTATCTGATTTTAAGATGAGGCACATGGTCACAGAAAAGGGTTACTTAAAACTGACGATGACAAGCATGTATATTAGAGATTGGATGCGAAGGGCCCGCCTGGGAAACACCATTTGAAGCAGTAGAATGGGCTTTTCCATATAATTTGTATCAGTAGCAGTGTTTGATGAGTGATATACAATATCATAGGATCATTGTTTTCGTATTACCTGCTTGCAAGCAGGTCAGATTGAGTAGGAACATGAATCCTCCAAGCCAAACAGTAGATGAATAAAAGGGAGAAGCAAATTAAAGACACTATCTCTAGATAGGAAACAGAATCGTCTATGCCTAGGTTTCATATTTGAAATATTTTTACATTTGGAATGGCTACAGATCCCAAGGTGAGGAGTAGGCTAGGAATTTAGGGTTCAGACATCAATTTAAGGCAGTAAATGTGCTAGAGTTATTAGAATTAGAGGTTCCGATTAAGTTGGGTTGGGGTACAGTGATTCGAAATTTTTGTTAAAAGAAACGAAGAGTTGTTGTGAAAATGTCACCAATTGTCTGCCATGCCATTAAAATCTTATTTCTTTTCTTTTTTTTATGCTACTAACTCTATTCTGGCGGTTTTGCAACCACGATGGCCCCGAGTGGTCACGAAGTTCAAGCACCAAATGAACCAGCCCCGGACGCGGTCTAAGTAGCCGAGAATTGCGGTGAAACAGATCGATAAAAGAACAAAGGACCTTTCCAACCATGGCCTTCATGCAGTTTTTGTAAAGAAAGGATGCAAAGACTGCACATAAAGAGAAGTCTCCCAGTCCTCTATCAGTCAGTATATAAGAAATCAAACAGAAATCAAATAACACAAAATTGTTATTAACAGCATACATGTTTTTTGAAGAGAACTTCAACACAAACACAAAAAAAAAAAAAGTTCAGGTCATTTTGTAGCAACGCGGCCATCTCACTCCAAGAACTCTACAAACCTCTTACGCCAACCTAATCCTTATCCTCTCCCATGGTGTTCAAGTAGTCTGCATAGATCGGTTCGCCATTACCCCTTCCTTACTCTCGGCTTTGGATTGACTTGCGCTTTCATTGACCCACCAAACGTTGCAAAATGAAATGAAAATGAAAATGCTACTGAAGAATTTATAAATGTTAAGGCTTGTCTTAAAAATTATATTAACCCCTTCAGGCCTAAGAGGTCATGTCTCCAAAAGGAATATGGCTGTATATAATCAAAGACGGAATCAAAGTCTTAAAAAAAATTTTTTTCATTAATTCTAGTTCTAATTAAGACATAATTCTCGACCTAGAACTTATTGAATATGAACATGTTCAAGAAAAAAAAATGCCTTATTGATAGCTCTAAAATAAAGCATACGTATTATTAAATTCTCGTTGATAAAAGTCAAATATTTTTCTATCTTTCTGGGATGTTCTTGATTATCCAAAATGTACTTGAGTTCAGAACTTCAGATCTACAGTTGTAACAGTAGGTTTAAGCACTATAAAAGGTTACGATATGTATTCACACATATTGAGTAATAGCCTTTATTTGATAATTTTGTGATGTTCTACGTGATCCAAACTGTCCTTGAGTTCAGAACATAAGATCTACAGTAGTAACTATTGCTTTTTGGGCTGTACAATGTTACGCTTTATATGCGACCAAATTCAGTGAATATTTTCGAACGTGAAAAAAAAAACATGATGAGATAAACTGGGATGATCTAGGGCATCCAAACAGTCCTTGATTTCGTAACATAAGATAAACAGTTGTACCAGTAGTTTCTTGGGCTACATAAAGTTACTAATATTTAATGAATCTTTTGGAAAGTCAACAATCATTATTTTATAACTTTGTAGAGGATCACAATAAACAATAATTAAAACTGTCCTAGAGTTTAGAACTTGAACTTTACGGTAATAACAGTAGCCTTTTAAGTTTTACAAAGTAACGTCACGTATTCATGCATATTAAGTAAATACTTTCGATCGTAAGGATACAAAAAAAGATAATATTGAGAGTGTCTAGGTCATCCAAACTGACCTGGCGTTCAGAACTTAAGATTTACAGTTGTAACAGCAATTTTTAGGCAATACGAAGCTACAATAAACATTCAAACATATTTAATTAATATTCTGAAAGGTCAACAAACATAAGGCAATATGTCATCTGCTAGGTCATCCAAACTATCCTTGAGATTAGACCGTAGGACCAATAGTTGTAACAAAAGCTTTCTGGGCTATCCAATGCTACGATGTGTATTAAAACAAGTTCATTAAACATCTTGGAAAAACAACAGACATAATGAGATAATCTCCGGATGTTCTAGGTTATCCAAACAATTCTGGAGTTGAGATCTAAAAATCTACAGTTTTAGCTGTAGCTTTTTGTACTAAACAGAGTAACAATATGTATTTGACCAAATTAAGTGAGTCTTTTGGAAGGTAAAAAGATATAATGAAATATCTTGGGATGTTCCAGATCACCAAAACTGCCGGTATCTTGAGACGTTCATGTTCATAAAAACTGATTTTGAGTTCAGAACTAACCGTAGCCTTTTGGGACTTGCAAAGCTACGATAAATGTTCAAACATATTCAATGCATTTTCATCGAAAGCTCTCAATTAATAACTAAGGGATTGCATCTAGAACACTAAGTTGAGAGCAAGCTAATTGTGACAGCAATAAGCTTGAAATGCTAAAAAGAAGAAGAAGGTATTCAATGCAGTGTTAGTTTCAGGTCATTCAAACTGTCCTTCAAAACTTAAGGTCTACAATTGTAAAAGTAGCTTTATGTACAATCCAAATGACTTACATTAAGTTGCGTAGTCCTACATCATCATTTCGAACTCAGAAGATTCTCGATCAACCAATGGCAAATAATCATCCTGGAGACGGAAGCTCGTCAAGCCAGCAAGTCCCAGTTATTTCCAATTCAAGAAATCATAGCCAGGAGTTCATCATTGCATCACTATCAAGCGAGATCACGGAATTTTCGTACAATCTGGCGGCTGGCGTAACGTTTAAAGCGCGGTTCTCCCGGTATGATGATTTATTCAGTGAAGATGCGAAGAAGTTGGCTGATGAGGCGAAGGTGAGACTTCTACTTCGAAGTATCCGTACGCTAGCACATCAGAAATATGTAAGCTAAATTCTGCCGAAGAAGTCAAGAGATTGCTTTCATTCATGGGATCACAAACTGCCGCTATTTATACAGACCTCTCTGCTGCCTTTGACAAGGTTAACCACGCCATTACGTTAGCAAAGCTTGAACGGTCAGAAGATTTGTTCTTCATTGGATGAAATCGTACCTTTCATACCGTCGCTTATCCGTAAAGATTGGAACTCCAGCTCTAGGGAATTCGCCACCACATCTGGAAGGTGGCCAACTTGATCTTTCTCCTGTGCTTCAACGATACGAACTTCTCTCAACTACCGTCAAGGAATCAAGAATGTCCGTCCTATCTTCAGGGTCAACTAGAACGAAATCTCAATCCTACCGCCGGTGTGTGACACTGAAGAGTTGATCATCGAATATACCCCATCCGCCTTCACCGACGCACCGAAACTCTCAACTCGATTAGCACGTAGACGCCTTACCCGAGGGGACAAACGAGGTGAACACGAATCGGCTCAACGCCACGTAGAGTAAACTTGATCATCCATATGCTGTTAAAATGCGAATTGGATACTCTTTTTACATCTTCGAAGCACCGACTGTTTGCACCAGCTGGAAAAATGGCTGATTAAGACACGCAGCCTTGCCCGCGGGTCGTTAAAAGAATGATTGCAGAGTGCGCGCCGCAGTTATTATAGGGAATATGGCAAATAATAAAATGAAAAGAAGAAAACAATCATGAACTATTCGTTAACCGTTTTTGAAGACCGTGATAGAGAAAAGCAAAATTTCAGGCGGTTAATGTTCAGATTTACATGGGAGCCAAATTAATTATTTTTAAGCATATAGTTGAACCATTCATAGTAATAGCACACCATTCAAACTTTAATGCAAAAAAATATATGAAATTATCAGATTGAATGTTGTATGAATGGAGTAACTTTAGGGGTACGAGGGATATTAGCGTTGAAAAACAATTCACTCTAGCGTCACGCACCAAATGAATTTTGAAATGACCCCCATATTCGAAAGAGAAACGTAGTCCTTCGTTAATAGGGAATGGGAAAAGCTTTTCACTCAATCAGTACCGCTGTCGGGAAGCCAAGAGCCAACCATTTCAAAATGGTTTTCATTTACTAGGACTTGATTTGATTCTAAAAGTGTGAGTATCAGTGCCGTTAAAAACAATTCATCTGATCTCAAATGAGCTGAAAATGGACAAAAACGTAACGGACGGACCAACTAGCTTCGTGAACTTGAATTTTGAAATGACAGTATTCTCTGGAAACTTTCACTTTAACAACATAAGGAGTTGATTTGTCCTTCGCTCTCGATTTTGGCATCTGAGATAGATCAAAAAAAATCAAATTCATCTATACCGACTCGCATTGTTAAACCATTGTTAATTGCGTATGATAGTAAGTGATAAAAACATACACTGGTGAGAATACGAGTGTCAAAATCTGTTTTCAAGACTCAAGCAAGTTTTACTGTCATTTGAAATTGCTCTGATCAATATCTTGAATGATATGTATACCCGTTGTGAGAATGAGTTGATAATTTTTTCATCGCAAATGAGACAAGACTTCCTTCTGCACATCGTTGCCGTTTTAAAAATACTTCTATTGCAAGATATTTAAAAGCTTTTCTCAAACCAGTCGTCGCCACTTTGGATTCCTAAATGTCGTTGAAAATCGATTTTTGGTTTCTATACATGCCTATTCTATTCTTGCCCTGGATACGGTTCCAATTAACTTGAAGATCATGCTTTGTTACCGTTCTGAATTCAACATACAACTGAATCAAGAACCCAAACAAGTGGGGCTGACCCGTACGTAGAGACACTTCCGCGAGACATGCGAGAATAACGGGTGTTCAATGAAAAATGAGAATTTTTTCAGTCATGTAGTAAAAAATATTTTTTTTTCAACAAATTCAGTATTTTTATTATTAAAAACATAATGTTTAGTCTTCATGAAAACGTCAAAGAATATTGGAGAAGAGGTCCTGATCAGCCGTACGACGCAGCATAGTCGCGATGCTCTCACAAGAGCGCTGGACGGCACTGACGTCCATCTTTCGGAAACAATTCCGGATCCTCATGATCACCTGCTTCGTATCCTTGGCCCGCCAATTATTTTTGTACACTAGCGCACTAAGGGAGCCGAAAAACTCCTCAATGGGACGGCACTGGGGCAAGTGGTCGGGTTCTTTTCTTTCTGCTCAAGATACTCCAGCGTCTTCTTGGCGTAATGGGAAGACGCCTTGTCCGGCCAGACGATCTACTTCCCATCCGCATAATGCTCCTTTAAAACCGGCAGAAGAATTTTCTCAAGACACTCCCCCTGGTACACTTGTTGATTGATCCGGTAAACTGTACTCACGGGCACGTTTTCGTCTCGAAAGTGGTCTACCGTAATTTTTTTTCCAGAATGACAATGCGTTTCGTAAAACCGTACAACACGCTCGCGGAGTGCTTGCTGTTTCGACGCCATCTTTGATTGAACTGACAGCACCCCAGCGAAAAGAAACATGGCACCCATTATTAGGGAGTCCAGAAAGCAATTCTCTTGGGGAGAAAACAATTTACGCTCTTTACTTTAATTACAAAGAGGTATTGAAATCATTCTCATTTTTTATTGAACCCCCGTTTAGATACCCTACTTCCAGCAATATTATCCGATAAAACGAATAACAACATTTGAGAAAGGTGAGTCAAATTCATTACAACTGTTTGAGTGGTTGCCTGTCCACTCTTTTGTTCAATTGCAACTTCAATGATGCCCTGATGCTCCCTATTATCCAAGTTTTGAATTTTTTTTGATCAATGAATTAGAATTGGGTTCTTGCAATATTTATGAAATACAGAATATATAAAGAAATAAATATATATAGAGTGTATGTAATTTGTGATACGGCAAAAATGGGTTATTGGATTGCTTAACCTGGATGAAGCAATATTGTTTTTGAAATCGTATACCTTGCATGTAGTTTTTTTTCCAAAATGATCATTTTTTACTGTATGCTATACATGCTGCACACTAGCGCCATGTAGTGAGATAATTATAAACTAATTGGTTGACCATCTGAAAGTCCTGGTTCACTCGAGCATATTTGTTGAAAACGCCAACTTTCTAGATGACCAGGTTCTCGAGATCCAGCTGAGCTTTAGATAATTCCGTACTGCTGTCCACCAACCGAAGGATCTTGATGTATTGATCAATTTTCCTGAGGGCGGTAGCTTTCTATTCGTCCGAAAACATGAGATGTTCCATGTTGAGATCAATTAGGTCCACCCCCATATGCTATTGGTTGCTTTTAACCCGGTTTTCATTAGCTGTTGGAGGAAAATGTTGCATATCAACATAATGGATGCTGCTGGGACCTCTTACAGTGTAATATTGGATATTCACGTATCCAATTTACTAACGGGTACTTACTAACGTATCTTAGTAATGTATACGGGGTAATTTTGACCGATCTACACCAACAGCCAGGAGAAAAAGGTGTGATGGTGGCTTTTCATTGGGAAGACAATCTTTTTTTATAATAATGCATGATGTCGACTTGGACTATAGGTGATCATTTGTTAGATAATACTTGCTTCTCAAAAGTAAATATGAAAAAAGCGGATAAAAAGGAGAGAACTTACCCGGATTTCAAAAAAAAACCTGATCTGTTGTTAATTCGAATATCCAGAAACGGCACTGCAGCTGAGGTGCTCGCTTCAAGTCCACGAATTAAACTTCCCAGAGTGATGCATTAAAGGGTGATCCGATCAAAACTTTGATCAAACAGTTCAGTTAAATCAGAGTGCAGGAGAAATATTCAGCTACGCTTCTTTTTAACAGCCTGCGAATTGTCCACTTTATTCACCACAGAACGCCAGTTTGCCTTAAACTGTTTCTCGCTCACAACTGCTTTTTGAGTCTTCTTATGGTTCCGCTTGACGATGGCCCAATATTGTTCAAATGGGTAGAGCCCTGGCGTGTTGGGAGGGTTCTTGTCCCTGTTCACCACTTGAACGTTGTTGGCAGCGTACCACTCCATGGCCTTTTTTCCGTAAAGGAAACATTCCAAATCCGGCCAAAATAGAAAGGAACAATTGTGTCGCTTCAGGAAAGGCAGTAGACGTTTTTGTAGGCACTCGCTCAGATAAATTTCCTGGTTGAAGGTTCCGGTCGCAATGTAAACGTTGCTTTTCAAGCCACAGGTACTGATGGCCTGTCACACCAGATATTTCATCGTGAACTTTGACAGTTTAATGTGCTTGAAAATATCTGCCACCTTTCCCCGTTCGGTTGCCGTATAAAATTCCTGTCCAGGAAGCTGTTTAAAGTCTGGCTTGACGTAAGTTTCACCGACCTGTACCATGCAATCAAACTTCGTCAGCATAGTCGTGTAGAACATTCGCAATCGTGCTTTGACCGGCGTGTTTTGTTTATCGTTGCGAGTCCCCACTTTCTTGTTAGTTGACAGTCCAGCTCGTTTATTAGCTCTATCCACAATTGAAGGCGCCACTCCCAGATTCTTTGCGACATCTCGGACGGAGAGGTTGGGGTTCCGCTCGAAACAGCGGGCAACTCTTTTTGTCGTCACTGTGGCCTCCGGCTTTCGATTTCCCCCCGATCCAGCTTTCCTGGCTGTCGACAAACGTTCACCGAACAATTTTAATAAGTTGGTAACAGTTGATTTAGCCACATTCAACAATTTCGCCAACTTGGCGTGAAAGTAATTTGGATTTTCGCCATGCACGTGAAAAATTTGGATGCGTTGCTTGTCTTCTTTCGATGACATTTTGATAACTGAGGTGGTAATCTCAAATTCCAAATAGAGGCAAAATGAGAATTGTGCAATTTTTTTTTATGCACGATGAAAGGAAATGCGTCAAGTTTAAGTCGACCAAATTTTGATGGAAACATCCTTTAGTGCAGAGTAAAATCAATAGTCGCAAATAATCATAATTAAGTTTTCTCTGTTGACTCTATTTGAAGCCAAACGGAAGCTTTGAGCTGGGTGCAACTAACTAAAATTTAGCTTCTATTTTCTAACCATGCAGATTGACAAGCAAACCTTCTCAAACCCTCTAGGATTCATGCAAACTTGGTCATAAAGATAAACGCCTAAGAATCCTTTGTCACGCATTACCACCTCGCGATTTCAAGAGCACAAATCTCAGAAAAAAAGAAAGAAACAACCGCAATCTTCTTGTTTCAGCTTTGGGGCACTGTAGTGATCTTAAAATAAGAATTAAAGAATCTATTCGATGTTTATTGAGATTTGTGGCTTTAAAACGAAAGTTTGAACTCAATGGGCGTTCATTGTGTTGATCATAATTGAACTATGAACCGTTTCACTTTAAGTGTGTTTGGAGTAAAAACACGTTTTACCAACGACTCAAAATGAAATACGGTTGAATCGAATCAGTCAAAAGTATCGCGTGTCGGTTCTATCCCCTTAACCTTAGTTCTAAGATAACTGATGTATATAAACATGAAAACTTGGCTCTGTAAAGTTGATTCGATTGAGCCTGTACAAATAAATTAATTCGTAAAAAAAAATAACGCTACTAAAAATGAGTACACATTGGTAGTGGCAAGATGACAAACCAGGGGCTCTTCGTCCCTGTCAACCACATATAGATGCACCATAGTGCACATGATTTTGCCAATTTTGGACATCTGACAACTGAAATCGATAATCAGAGATTTGTGTTAGAACCTAACAGACAAACGTAAAAAAATGCATCTTCCTTGAATTTATCGATCTTGGCAACCTTGCCTTATTAATCTACCTCAGTCATTTCGAAGAACAATAGTCCTATTCGATAGAATTGGAAGCTTATATGGGTAGATTTTGAGAGTAGATTACGAGAAGTTTACGGAAGAAGTAATTGTTTACATTTGTCAGTTAGGCACTAATAACAAATCTTTCTCGAAATATTTCTCACCAAAACAAATCGATAAATGTCAAAACCTTTGACAGGCATGACAGAACAAATCAACTAACTCTGTTACACTCGCTTCGTGTCCTACACTGAACCCAAACATCCTCCTTTTATCGAATGAATCCTCCGTCGGTTGATATCGAAACATGGAAATCGCATTTTCGAGTGATAGATGCAGGTGAAGGACGATTTTCTAGAAACCAGATGATTATCCTTCCAATGTTGACCAACTAATAATACGCGAAGTGAATTGACCTCCCGTTCAAATTCGAATGCACGCTGTATGAAAAATCGTCATCCCAAAATCGAATGCGTATTGCATTGGAAAAGCCCTATAACGAGAATCATTTGAAATGAGGATGACAAACATTCCATTTTACATCATTCGGTAAGAACCTATCAATCGCTATAAGAACTGGTACCATCACGAATAAAGGATCGAAACCCGCTCAATTTCTTATGGAGTTATGGTGTAGATTTCCCAGACTCCGTTCAATCTTTGGCTCCCGTTGCAAACCCTGCTTAACGGTTGTGAAAGGGCAATTAAATTAGAACCATGTTATTTCAGAATCAATCGCATCATAAATCGCTAATGCTCTTCACAGTTTGGAAACAAACATCATACTGTATTGGGTTGATTGACATACGAAATATGGATGATCGTCATACGGGTTTAACCATAAGACAATCATCCGATTTTCGAAAGCTTTTCGTTAAAGGGCGCAACATATTCGACGATTTGGGACGATGTTTGCGTTCAGTGCACTGAACCCAAACATCGTCCCAAGATCGTCTGAAAAGTAGTTCGATTGCGCCCTTTAACGAAAATCATTCGGAAATCGGATGATTGTCTTATGGTTAGACCCGTATGACGATCATCCATGTTTCGTATGACAATCATACGAATATGAATATGACAATCAACCCCATACAAAATGATGTTTGTTTCCAAACTGTGATTAGCATTAGCGATTTATGAAGCGATTTATTCTGAAAAAAATCATGGACTTAAAATTGTTTTTTATTACTCTTTCCCAACCGTTGAGCAAAGTTAGTAACGGGAGCCCAAAAATTAGGAGGAACCCGGAATTAATGAACCATGACTCCGTAAAAAATTAAGCGGGTTTCGATCCTTTATTCGTGATGGTACCAGTTCTTATAGCGATTGATAGGCTCTTACCGAATGATGTAAAATGGAATGTTTGTCATCCTCATTTCAAATGATTCTCGTTACAGAGCTTTTCCAATGCAATACGCATTCGATTTTGGGATGACGATTTTTCATACAGTGTGCATTCGAATTTGAACGGGGGGTCAATTCACCTCGCGTATAATTAGTTGTCAACATTGGAAGGATAATCATCTGGTTTCTAGAAAATCGTTCTTCGCCTGCATCTATCATTCCAAAAAGTGATTTCAATATTACGATATGAACCGACGGAGGATTCATTCGATAAAAGGAGGATGATTATGTTCAGTGTACTCATTGTTGAGGTGTCATACTTCTGAACCATTTACGTAGATCTTAATCCAATTTTGGTTGTATAAAAAAGCGCGAACGTAAATTCTCACTCCTTGGTGTCAGAGCGATGGTTTTTGCTGTGCATAAACATTGACCTTTTTTGTTTTTTGACGGTACTCGCTGAATTGCTACACAGAGAAAAGTTTTATAGTCAATTTCACCATTCTGCCATAGTCATCATAACCATTCGGGGTTAGGATGACTATGGCATAATAGTGATTTTGAACCGACTATGATTCTTCTCAGTGTAGTGTTTCTGGCCGGGGTAGCAGCAATCTCTGGTTGAAGAATGGCGTCAAATATCGACTTCTGGCCATCTGAACAACGTTGCTTCCGTCTAATAACCTTCTTACAAATGCGCCCAGTTCCATCCTTCGATAGTCACCAAATTCTTAGATCTCCCCCTCCCACACATCGTTCATTAGTCTCCCAACATGGCAGCGCTCATTCCGGTTGTCGCGTTGCAAAATCCATCCAAAAGGGGATATCAATCCATCGTGAGCTGTAACGGGAAAGCAATCGGATCCTGATGCTGCTTAATTTGAAGCACTTTGTTATTTGCCATACCAACCCGGTCTTATAGGTGTTCGCTCACTTACTCACTATCGTCACATGTGAAGGTACGGAATCGTATCGTGTAATCACGACGAGTTGCGTCTGCCTCCGAGACCGCCCCGCCGCGCTAGCACTGATTGTTTTCCGCTTCCGAAACCATGTGTCTTTACCTTTACCTAGAGGGGGTGTGTTTTTCTCTTCAACAGAGCCAATGAAGTCGAGCTCAACGGATCGGATTCCAAGCAGGTACCAGAGCTGGCAACAGAAACAGTTGAAATTGATACCTTCTGTTGAAGGAGGGGATGTGTGGGTGCTTCCACGTCTTCCGTCTCCATCGCCGTCGGTGTGCTGTGCAATGAATGGCACAGACGGAAATCAATAACACCGAGCGAAATTATTCCAACAGAAGGAGAGCGATGCGACTAAATGTGGAATTAAATCACCCGGAAGATTAGCGTGTTTCTAGATGGCGAAGCGAAGGTTGTGATGTTTCACTCCCAAGTGCGACTGAAGGCGGGCAGAGTTCCACTTCACGATGCTCTCGTTCGGAAGATTGATGTAGCGAATGATCTCCTCCGGCAATTGGAAATTTGTTGTGATACTTGTGCGATTGATTGCTCGAAGGATTTCAATCTGATTCCGGAGGAATCAAGTTACATTGGAGCTAATGTTTTAATTGGATCGACTCTCCTGGCAAATGTAACGAGAAAATCTAATTCCATCAGAATGTTAAAAGTCATTCCTCGAATTGCTGATTGTGTACATTCCCCGCGCATTTCTAAGACGCATGGTAATTAACCAAAACTGCCAAACTTTACTCACAACGTTCTTAGAAAAATTCGAAGAAATTCCACGAAATGCACTTAAAGAAAGTACGCGACCGAAAATCAAGAGAACAAATCTAAACCCGCACGACACAACCACTTCAGGAAAATGTCTCTCTCCCTCCGTTCCAAGCTCCCTAGCCCACCTCCCACGCTGATCCCCATCATCACAGGCTCACACCAACCGTTAATAAATTTGCACATGATTATAATCAGTGAAAGTTTTTGGCGAATGAATACTCTTCCCCTTCCGTTCGCATTCGCAAGTGTGCCCCGTCTTTTTTTCCCAGCAAAGGCGACCCAAGCTCTGTCAGTTCAGTAGATAAAAACAGCCCTACATTTTATATGGCGGTGATGCTGGTGCTGGTGAAGAAAAACGGAGGCGGAGGGGGAATTGTAATGGCAAACATAAAGTTTGTTAGCTTGAATACACACCAACAACGAACGGTTACAAGTAAATGGCACGCAACACGAACCAGACAAAGTGTTGTCTCCATGAACGCGTGAGGGTTGCGTGCTCTAATTCACACATATTAGCTTGATTTGCTGTCTGAAATGGTTCGTTAGTTTTTTTTTTCATTTTTTTCTTCGAATGTGGAAGGACAGGTTAGAACAGTGTTTATT
>JASCZW010000956.1:0-166745 GCA_034211315.2 Aedes japonicus | reverse complement strand
GAATTACGTTTCTTTACGGTGTAAAACTGTGCCCTGGAAGTGCCCTGTAGTCCAATTTGACGTACGTCTCGTCATCCATGATAATGCACATGTCATTTGAATTTGACTGCGTTTCGGACATTTTTGTTTCCGGTACGTCTTTAGGAAATTTCGCTCCTTTGCGCGTTGGACCATTCCAATCGTCGTTCCACACTTTTTTGCGCAATCTCTGATGGATACCTCCTTTTTTCCTTCAAAAACTTTGCAAATTTGTTTGTCCGAATTTGGGTTTGACGCACCTGCTTTTCTACCACGGCCGGGTAAGTCCTTCAATGTGTTATGCATATCAAACCGGTTGATCGCATTTTCGACCACACAGACACTAACACCTTCTTCTTTTGCTAGTTTTCTCAGCGCCAATCCCGTTTCAGTGCAGTACTTGGTCATAATCGATTTTCGCTTTTCTTCCGTAGCACCTCGCATTGTTCCGCTTGAAGTAAAACTTTAACTTTTAATGAAGGTTTTCGTTTGTTTACAATGCAAGCAACACAGTGATACTAAACAGCTGTCAAAATCAGTGATAGCCTTTTTCATACAGAACCTCAAAGGTGTACTCATAATTAACGATACAGTCCTTAGCTTCACAAACAAATATTTGCCGTAAACATACACGAATACATTCGAATGTATCAGATTGAATTGAGACACTTGCCAGCCGATACAAACCAATTGAACTCACCGAGGGTGATTTTTCAGTGTGATGACAAGGCAATTTTTAATAACGCTTAAGAGCTGGCTTGGACCAATTTTGACCAACACTAAGGATGCTGTTGGTGCGACTCTCAAATGGTGGTTTGCTAATTGAAAGGATTTTGTATTTCACCCCAATCCAAGACTTCACTCATGGGGTGTCTCACTGGAATCAGGTGCAGTGAATTGCAATCAATTCGCATTCATTCCAAAGCGAAGGATTCCGATTAAGAACTTTTGATCAATTTTGTAGCACACTCATTACGTCAGAAGCAAAAAAACTCAACAGCTGCAAATTTTCTGTCAATCTAGCTCATTTTGATTTGCGGCGATTGACATGCATTTTCAAGGATATTGACTTCAATAAACAAATTTGATCGAATCCATGTACAGGGTGGCTAACAATAGATGTCACTAAAATTAAATGGGATTACTGCGAAACAAATCAACCAAATCATAGCATTTTTTTTTCATTTGAAAGATTCAAACTATAGAAATAAACCATATTTATTCAATTCGAATCTCTCGCCCTTTTCCTTGATAACTATGCGCTAACACTTTGTAAACCCATCGCAGCGGGCACGCATGATTTCCTGAGAAATTTGGTCCCAAATTTCAACCAATTGTTTCTTGAATCGATCTAAAGTAAGCCCTTTCGTTGGGCCTATATGTTGAAGCATATAACCCCAAGCAAAGTAGTCAAGTGGGTTGAGACCCGGTGAAAATGCAGGTCATTCTTCACTTCTTGTCCACTGAAGCAGGGGACGTTTGAAATTGTTTGCTCAGTTTACAGCCAGATACGGCCTGATTACGTCTTATTCGCTCCCTCACACATTTGAGCTTCTTCTTCGATCTGGCAGTTCGTTCCTTTGTTTTGAATATGAATATTTCCAGTTTTCTTGAACCGTTTCAAGGTACGAAAAACAAACCGATTACTCACTGCGAACTGATTAAGGCTATTGAATATCTGACACGGTCTAAGCTTTTCAAAATGTTATTTTAAAACTTGCTGCCGTATGGCTTCCATGGCAGCTGAAAAATACGAACAAACGGAATCGCTTATTTATTTTCAACAGTAAGCTGTCAAAAGAATACACTCAAAATTATTTAAACCAAGACTGACAAAAGGTGACACCCATTGCGAGACACACTGTAGGAAATGCCAACAACAAAACAGAGGGAACAATTTTTATACACAAATCTAGAGAACTAGGGATGTTGAAGTCTTATGAACGCAAGACTAAAAAAAAACGCCAAATTCAAGTCGAATAATGTTCCATTCCGCTATCGATTATAGCTCGAAACCTAACCAAATAGTATGAGTCGTGTACAGGACTCTTAATTTATTTTAGAAATATCCAGATTACCGTGATGCATGTACAGAGTTAGGACACAAATCTGCTATTTTTCCTAGTATACTTTTGGAAAAATTTCGCATCCAACAACGCAACTCAAATAATCTAACTATTACAGTGTGTCTCACAATAGCTGTAACCTTTTTTCAGCCTTGGTTTATTTCAGCTGGGTAATTTTTAGAATAGAATTGATTATACCCGTTTTAAGTGTATTGTTTTGACAGTTTATCGCTGAAGATAAATAAGCGAGTCCGTTTGCTTCTATTTATCAGCTACCGTGGAAGCCATACGGTAGCAAGTTTTAAAATTACAGTTGAAAAAGGTTAGACCGTGTCAGATATTCAATAGCCTTAAGCAGCTCGGAGTGAGTAAGCGTTTTGTTTTTCATACCTTTAAACGGTTCAGGAAAACTGGAAATGTCCTTATTCAACACAATGGAGGTGCCAGACGAGCTGCTAAAACGAAGAAAAAGATCAAATGTGTGAGGGAGCAAAAATGACGTAATCCGGCCATATCTGGCCGTAAATTGAGCAAACAATTTCAAATGTCCCCTGTTTCAATGAATAGTCTCCTCAAACGTGATCTAGAATGCAAGCCGTACAAGATACAACGGGTTCACGGAATAACGGAGCGTTAAATGCAAGTCAAGGTCCAAAGAAGAAGAAATCTTTTGGTTCGGCACGGTGACTGTGAGATATTATTTTCGAATGAAAAGCTCTTTCTCCCTCAGGACAGTTATAATCAACAAAATGATCGTTTGTATGGCAAAAGTCTTGCCATTATTCCAAGAGATAAACTAGCTGTAGAACGCTATCAGAATGTATCGAAAATCATGGTATGAGGCGCTGTTTCAAGAAAAGGAAAACTTCCTCTTCTTTTCATAGAACCTAACGTAAAAATCAACTGAATATTCAGCTCACAAGGCAAAGAAGACACAAGCGTGGTGCGTGGAAAATTTTCCCGATTTCTTCACAAGCGAAGAATGGCCTGCATCTTCACCGGATCTCAACTAACTTGACTACTTTCTTTGGGGTTATATGCTTCAACATATAGACCCTACGAAAGGGCTTTTTTTTCCCTCTGCTCGGGACATAAACCACTGCGACCAGTAATTTGATCTATTGTAGTATATCTCGTATCCTTTGTTTAGTGCATGTCGAGTTACTTCATCACTATTGAGAAATGATGAAGTATTCGGTGTTGTTACAGTTGTCATTGTTTGTTTTGTTGGCAATGAATCAGGATTAATTGAAAGTTTCCGCTGTTTAAACCCTTTGTGAGCGACAGCACTCTTCAAAGGCGCGCCCCTTTATCAGTCAAAACCGGATTCATTGCAAACAAAACAAACAATAACTCCGATGACCATGCATCAGAACCCTAGTCATAACCAATTCAAACTATAGAACATCATATAGAAAATAAGAATTCACATAAATGAAGACTAACCATGTTTTCTTTATTCCAAGCTCATCCTCGGTGGCGCAACCCGAGTATTGTCACTTTTCACAAGACACAAAATGTAATAAGGCCAATTATACGTTCCTTTGACTACAAAAAAACAAATATGTTCCTTAGTTTGAATTAATTCAGACTAGGGTTCGGTGGTAGATCTGATACCCCGTAACGCACCACGAAAAGGTGATCTACCAGCGTTACGGGTTACTTGAGGACGATTCAAGAAACATTTTGTTGATATTTGGGACCGAATTCCTCAGGAAATCGTACGTATCAGCTACAATGCGCAAAGTTATCAAGAAAAAAGGCGATAGGTTCGAATTGAATTAATGTGGTTTATTTCTATAACATGTATTTTTCAAATTGGAAATAAATGCTATTATTTGATTGATTTGTTTTGCTGTAATCCCATTTTGTTTTAGTGACGCCTATTGTGAGACACTCTGTACTCGCATAGTTTTTCTTTTACACCTCACTGAGTTCACACTTCTACATATTCCAAAGATTTTATTCCAAATGGAAAACACTGTTACTAGTTACCCGACCAAAAGGGTATACCTAAAAAAAAAAACAAAATTTTAACAAACCTTGTTACGACTAACTGGTTGTGATATCAATTTGTTAAAGATGATGATGCCCCGCGAGGCACTATCGGTGTAAACAAACAAATTAATTACAACACAGGCAGATATGATTATGCTACATTGTAACAAAACTGTTACAAAGTTTATTTTGTTTATGTTATATCAATATCATAGTTTGCTATAATTTTGTTACCTCTTGGGGACTTTTTGTTTGAATTTCTATTATTCTAACAACACAGACAAAAAGAAACACTGAATTTTCTGCGATATCTAATGCACATGAAGGGAATGCTAGATTTGGCAGAAAATAATGAGATATTTCATGTAAATTTAAGCCAGATAACGCCTGAATCCAGCATGTTGTATGAAAGATTGCAAACAATATCGTTGTTTACGCTCCTTTGACATGGAATTACATGAGGGGACATTTTCCGCGCTTGTTAAAATTAATTATTTTTTTCTGTGAACATCCGCGATCTAAATCCTAACAACCGCTGTTATAAAAACAGAGTAACTGAATAACATAACTTGAAATAATTTTGTTATTTCCTTATGGTCGGGTACAGTTAAATAAAAGACTGATTACCGAGTTATACCCCGAGTAGAGTTTGAGATCAAATAGTAAACCAACTATGATGTTGTTGATTATGATTACTCAGGTTGCTGTCGTTTTGGTCGCTTTAACGGTTAGAAGATCAAAATTGATAGCAAAAATTTACTGATCCTTCTATCAGTGCCTGTTGATAGCGAAATGAGTTTTCCACTTGATGCTCTGTCAAGACAATGAAGGCAATCCTATTTTTTTCGTAGAAAAGTGAACGACAATCAAAGCAAGATGAAAACTAAAGTTGGTATCAAATTTGACAATAGTGAACGAGTCTTCATTCGCATTATGCCACGATCATCGATCCAAGGGAGCAGTTTGTACAACGAACTAGATTTGGGATGAAGTTTCGCTGTCCCTTCGAAGCACTTCGATGCCCTTTGAAGTAGGCGGATTTCGTCCGTTTACACTTTGCGTTGCGCAATACAGTTTAGAAATGCTTCGGTGGCACGAAGCTCAACTTCGTGGATTCCAGGATTTCAGTAATACGAAATCCGACAAACTGTCTGTAGCGTCGACGGTCTGAATTGATCCAGCACAGAACGTCACGAGAGTCGGTCCTGTAGAACCTTTTGGTAATCGGGATGGATAGCGTGTCACACACAGTTTCGATAATCGGGTTCCGATTACTGCCACTTATAACTCCAGACGGGGAATTGAAGTAAGTTTCAGAAGAGCCACTCTTGTCTTAGCAGTGCCTAGTGATACAGAGCTTTCCGTTCTGTGAAAACCCACAAGAAGCTCGCAGCTGCCATTCCACTCTGTCTAGCGTCTACAAACGTGTGGAGTCCAATATTGTCGTCGACGGAGTACCGGAGCCAGAATCATCTGGGGATTTGCAGGGATTCTACCTGCGGCAAGACGCTCAGCCACTTCTGCCGTTTTTCGAAGGAATTATGGGCGATCTTGTCATCCCAGGAGACGCCGGACCGCCAGGTGTCCTGCAACAGAACTTTCCGATATGCGAGGAAGTGGGCGATGAGCCCGAGTGGGTCGAATATAGTCATTAGTACTCGTAGTACTTCCCGCTTTCTAGGACGTCGGCCACCCTTGAGTAGTTCGCTATCATAGCGGTGCCAGCCAATTTTGTAAGAGAACGTATCGATTGACGTATTCCACCGCATCCCTAGAAACTTCTCTGTGGACAGTTCCGTTGACAGGCTCAGAATTCTCTCCTCATGCGAATTTTTATTTTGTAGCTCGTCAACAACTCTTCTGGAATTGCGGCTTTCGAAACCACCCTGGGCGTGGACGTGCCAAACGTCCTAAGCAAACTGAATCGCTTCTTCCTCTGTAGCGACACTGATCAGCTTATCATCGACATAGTGCGATTTGGTAATTGCTTCGCACGCCTCCGGACACTCGCCTTTCAGTCGCTTCGTATTGACATTCTTGACGTCCTGTGCACTGCTGGGAGAAAAACACGCCCCAAACGTCATAATATTTATAGAAGCATTGGTATTGCGAGCAGCGATTCGCCAGCGAATACAATAGATCAGGGCCCTTCAACAGGACCGCATTCAGCAAAACTCCATGGACCATCACTATGCGGACTTTTCCGGGTTTATTCGGATTGATTACCGGGAAAACTGGTAGAAACCAAATGTCATTTGATAGCTGCATATCTTCCTTCTTAGTTAGTTTGCGAATACATATATCCTTTGGTTGTGTAGTCGGCAATCTTTTGCTTTAACACTGCTGTGAGCTGTGGATCTTTCGCCATTCGTTTCTCCAAGCACCGATGGCGACGCAAGGCACCGATGGTCCAGCCTAGTCGCGTTTTGGATGCGAGCGGCTCTCCGAACTCTCCTTCGTGACTCTTGAGGGTTAAAGCTGAGCATCCTTCGTTCCGATGAGAATGTGGGGACGAGCATTGTGATACGACCAGATGGGCAATCCTCCCAGATAGCGGTAAGATCGCTTCAATTTCTCGATGCCTAGGCTTTGTGGCGGCAGTTGCAACTCGTTGACCGTCTGCACGTCTTCAAGAGTGAGCTTCCTTGCTCCTGCATGCTGGCCGGTGACTTGTAGGTGAAGGCCGCACGTTTTTTCCACATCGTTCGGTACCACCCGTCCAGTGAAGACATATTGGACTCGGCTTACCATCCAGCTGTAGTTCATCGGCTAGGTCCTGATCCAGCAGCGTTGTTCCTGAACCTTCGCCAAGGAAAGCGTAGGTATGAATCGCCTTCTCCGGTCCTGACAAGGCCACGGGTAGATAGCGGAATATGACAGAACAAGACACCGTTTGATGCGCATTGCAATCATGCTCATCGCTGCTTGCCACCGATTGAGAGGTTGTAATTGTAAGTTTATTTTTAATTACAAAGAATTTCACTAGTTGATTGTTAGTAAACTGGATTTAATCACGAGCTCGGCGGCACAATGGAAAGGAGAATGGTTAAAAAAGCAACAGCATTTTGCGAGCGAGGAACCGGAAAGCATCTCTACTGGAACTGGACTGCAAACTGCAAAAGGTAACGTTTGCATTAAAAACAATGATCAAAAATTGCCGATTTTTCATGGGTTTACTTTCACCAGCACTTCGGAGCTGCAGGCAATGACGCAGCGGCATTGGCAGAATAAGATGGTCGATTTTCTCGGCGAAAACTGAGGAGGAATTGATAAATAAAACGAAGAAAGTACTCAAAACCATGCCACACGCATGTTTTCGTCCACCATGGCGAATGTTCCGGTTAACTGCCGGAAGGTCACTCGCAGGGGCGTAGAATTTTTTTGCAAGTAAGCTTTAATAATTACCTTCCATGGGAAATTTATAAAAAGCAATTATCTGTTTTAGCAGTTTTTTATCACCATCCAAAACGAAGCCAATTTTACATTAATGCAAACGTTAAAACTCGATTCAAATTAACCCTGGGCGCACGGTTTAAAACAACACCGCGTCCCTGGTGGTTAGAACAAAAAACGTTTTATAGGCATTTGTTGATGTTTTATTGACGAAAAAATATAGTTTTTCTCGATTGATCGACGTAATGTGTACAAACGTTTTTAGGCCACTCACAAAACGTGATAGTGACTAGCACATTTTTGAGAAGTTGAAAAAATAATGAGATGCTTAGTAGCCGATGTAAATCGATTTCAACCAACAATAAGGATGCTGTTGGAGCCACTCACAAAGAGTGATGGTGATTTTTCAGTGTGATGACAAAGCAAATTTTCAGCAGCGCTTGAGAGCTGACTAGGGAGGATTTGAACTCCCAAAGTGTAAAGTTCATGCGTCGCATTTCCTCGCTTTGTAATTGTCAGATTTAAATGCCCAGCCTACTGGCGTCATCATGTTCCAGCTGGAAGTCTTGTTGACTTGCACAGACGTGAAATAGACACATGAGAGGATGTTGAAAAAAACGAGGACAACCCGTTCAGGTTGTCAATTCGCAATTTGTAGCCTTATTTATTGTTTTCAATTACACATGATTAAGATTGCTGAGCAGACCCCGAAGTTTGGATTATACATAACTGAAAAACCTCTTGTCTTTGACCATTTATGTCGACCTCACTTTATGAACTCGTTAGACAGTAACAGGACTAACATAAGGATCAAGAATAATCCCTATCTCTGATCTGATCTCAACCATAAATTCCTTCCAGCATAATTTCCCAGCACAAGTACCAGCACTTAGTCAAACCAAATCACCCGGTGTTAAAAACAACTTGGTAAAACGGAAAACAAAATAATTAACTCCAAGAGCCAGTGCCTTCCGCTTCTGCACCTGCATGCACGCACCTTCAACTTACACTTCTCTCGGAACTATTGCCTCACATATGGATTTGTGCACGCTTTAAAATAATAATATAGTTGTCGGCTTGGGAAAACAAACTTTTCACTGCTCCCCCGCCCCCGCACCCGATCCTAGTTGGAAATAGTTGCCGTGCCTCCGGAGTTGGCCGTAGTTAAGCTGCTGGCTGCCTTCTACCGGAAATAAATTATGATATGCGAAATGAGACGGTCTTCGTCGTCGTCGTCGTCGAGGAATTTCTTCATTGGAACGCACGTAGTTGGCACCATACACGCGTGCTCGGCGCGAAAAGTGGCCCTCACACCAACACACGCAGGCAGACACGAGAGGCGTGAAATTATCCTCTAATTAATTCTCGGAAAGCTTGTTTCGCCCTGCTCCACCATCCGAAGTGCCCGGGAAGTTTTATGTGCGTCGGTTTCAACCGAGCTCAAATTGGCGCGGGAAGTGAATTTGTAGGAAGTTTGAAATAATTTTCAACCACTGAGAACCAGTGCTGGGTGGTGTGAAAAATTCTTGTTATTGCTTGAGGGAAATTGCAGCGCTAATTGGCCGTTTGAAAGGCATTTTCCACGCGTCCGTCGACTGTTGGACCTGTTGGCGAATAATGTGTTCAATCACTTTCCGGAAATTATTGACGCTTCCACAGTTTAACCTCTCTTAACGTTTACGAAATGTAAAATTCAATCTCTCTGAACAAAGCCACGAATCGTTAATTATTCAACCACCTTTTCTTTTGTTGCAAATTTAATTTCCAGGCCAAAAAGTGGTTCGATGCTGCTCTACTCCCGAAAGAAGGTTCGCTACCGGCGTGATGGCTATTGTTGGAAAAAGCGAAAAGATGGCAAGACAACCCGCGAAGATCACATGAAGCTCAAGGTGCAAGGCACTGAGGTAAGTTCAATGTCCCATTCTCGTCTCACTGCAACTTGTTACTGACCTATCTCCATTCCCTACCTCAACAGTGCATTTACGGTTGCTACGTCCATTCGGCCATCCTGCCAACCTTCCACCGTCGCTGCTATTGGCTGCTCCAGAATCCGGATATTGTCCTCGTCCACTATCTGAACGTCCCCTATCCGGACGACAACAAGATGGCGGTCATCACGCCGAACCTGGCGCTTTGGGGCGACAAGAAGGAATGGACCAAAGAGGAACTGGTCAGCCAACTCAAGCCAATGTGTAAGTATCCTTAAATCCCCCACTAGAATTGATAGAGGCTATTTCACTGATGGGGCAGTTTTTCCGGCAGTTTTCAGCGAAGACGAACCGGATGCGACGAACGAGATCGAAATTTCCACGGCCGAAACGGTGGAAGCGATCGTCAGTCAGCTGATGGAAAAGCAACGGATGGCACGGCAGTCGGCCCTGGTGAAACAGCTCGAGTGCGGCTGTCCGGATGCAAACTGTGTCGACGGAAAAAGTTGTTCCCATCCGATGAGACGAATCAGTGCGGCCAAAAGCGATCTGGGCAAACGGTCCGACGGAGGACATCTCGCGGGTACGGCTCCGAACGTGTTAATTGGATCAAGGGTGAGTATCTAGGCATTAATTCAAATTTACAACCCAATCGGCAATCACCATCAATTTAGCACCAATCAACAGCTCCATAAGGATAAATCCCAATCTTCCACATCAACCGCAAAATCTCAATCTAAATCGCCCTCCCCCCGCCCACTCTTTCAGATGTATCCCCGTTGGATCGACAGTCGGCGTGCACGGGAAGCACAACTGCAACAGTCTCACGGCAATAGTCTCCTGGATGGCAACAGCAACGGCAACCGATCCTCCATCGCACCCAAGGACAACACTTCGATACATTTCCAAGTCATTCCTACCTCTCAGCAACTGAATCACTCCAACAGCAACAACAATCCAAATTCAATTAGAACGATTGCTGGCAATCATCCTCATCATCAGCAGCAGCAGCAGCAGCAGTCTTCGTCGGTAGTGGTCAGCACCAGTAGTAGTAATTTAACCCTCACCCAGCATCTCAACTCGTTGAACAACAATAACACTAACTCCCAATTAACAAGTGTCAGTAGTCATATTACAAACGGACTGGTGGCCAATGCTCAGCATTTGGCCGCGGCCCAGCAACGGAGTCATATGATCATCGCTAGCAATAATTCGTCGTCCTCACCGTCGTCCGCGGCTTCCGGCAATGGCAGTAGCAGCAATAGCAGCGGATCCTCCGCCAACAATCAATTAACCGCGAACCATCCTAATAATGGTCGCGACCCCAGCATAAATCTCACGGCTAATGGCGAGAATCATATATCAATGCTTGGCCACCATCACCAACAGTCGTCGTCGTCGGCGGCGGCGGTGGCGGCAGCGAGGGGTGCAGGAGGAGCAACACCGTCGTCGTCGTCGTCAACCGATGGTGTCAATCAGAGGACATCATCACTACAGCAGCAGCAGCAGCAGCAACATCAGCGCCAGGAGGACGGGGGAAGCAATAGCAATAACAATGGTGTTAGCGGCGGTGGTCATCATAATCACATTACGGTTAATAATGGTGCGGTTAGCAGTGCGTCAATGGTCAACTCGAGCGGTGGGGCCGGGACGCCCTCCCTGGTGCTGAGCTTGTCACAGGTGAGTGGGGTGAGCATTTGATTGACGAAGTGCTGGGCTGAACCTTATGTTATTTAGGAAAGGGGGAAATTTTTCACACTTTCGCATGAACAGGATTCTATGGGATTCTTGTAAACTGATTTTAGTTGATTACTGTATCATAACGGTTAGTCTTAACTTCGGCCTCTATGACATGTAGTAAGAGCTGTGATGTCCGGAGAGTTGAAGTGAGCATTTGAACACCCAGCAGCATACAATTTGGTGAAGAAATGTATAGTGATTGAAATTATTTTATCGAGAAACTCAGTAGAATTCAAGATAACTGTGAACTGTTTAGAAGACCAGGCGACTCATGCAAAATAAAAAAAACTTTGCTTGGAAAGGTGGGATGATCAGAACTTCTTTTAAGTCACAGGCAGTGTCCAGCGCTGGAAGCTGCGTTTATTTATTTAGTAACTTTTAATATAACATAATTTGAAGAATTAAGGTCAACCTTTACCCCTTTCATTTCTATTTACTATCCTAAGGCCTGTCCACGTTAAATTTCGGACACTTTTATTACAGTTTTGATTTTGAATTGTTTCACGGATCACTGAAATGTTTCACTTATGGGGATTTTTTTTTCATTATTATCGTACAGGTTTGGGCCAAAGATTGTTACGAAACTTTGTCCATCCGTAGGGTTCATGGATAGATGAACAAATAACAATTTCAAAAAATTCAGGGATGCTAGATTTCCTACAAAATTTTCCACGGCAGCTGAAATGCATTGTAATGTACGACTAGACGTACACTAACGTTTGCATTAAGAAAATGGACATTTTCGGATGGTGATAATAAAAAGCTAAGACAGATAATTGCTTTTGATAAATTTTCATGCAAGGCAACTATTGAAGCTCACTTGCAACAAAAAATCCACGCCCTTGCGAGCGGCCTTCCGGCAGTTAACCGGAACATTCGTCATGGCGGACGAAAACATGCGTTTATTTATCAATGCCTCCTCAGTTTTCGCGACAAAATTGTAGGAGTAGATCTTACGCTTCAGATCTTACGCTGGCCCAGAAATGCTCGATGGGACGTAGCTTGGGGAAGTTCGGTGCGTTCGCCGACTTCATTACCACATCGATATTCAGCCGCTCCAACGATCGCTTCGAATAGTGGGCCGACGCCAGATCCGGCCAGAACACCGCGTCTTCCGGCACGCATTTTGTACTATAAATTTCCCCGTTCACGGCCAGTTTGGAAAGAAAGAAGAGCGGCTTTGACATCTCCTTCTCGCTGATTGTCAGCCACAGCAGCACCTTCTTGGGGAACTGGGTGTGTGAAATGAACTTCACCTCGGAGCTCACTTCCTTCTTGGGGAAGTAAAATACGAAGTGCCCTGCCAGTCGTTGCCGTCCAGGGTGAGATAGTTCTCGTCGTCCATCACCGCCGCCACGTCGCGATTCGCCGGAAAAATTGAGTTGACCATCTTATTCAGCCACTGCCGCTCCGTCATTGGCTGCAGCTCAAAACCATCAAAACCAGTGGACGTGACTTCCGCTTCCAGAAATGTATGTGCATGTTCACCAGGTACTTTTTCACTGTTTGGCCAGTTGGCCAAGCGCACGCAGCGATGTAGCCACGTTTCCCTCGGTCTTACACTTAAGCATCCTTTGGAGCTTCCGGGCTTTCTTTCGATGCTCTGATTGTTGTCTAATAGTGCCAAGATATTGTAGATGCCGGAACGGGCATGTCTGGCGTCCACAAAGTGCCGGACGATGTCCGTTTTCGACGCGGTGGGGTGCCGTTCTTTGAACGCGTACACCTTTGAACCGAGTTGCTTCACTGTTCTTGTCATCACAGTTAGAGTTCGAATTATAGAGCTGTCAAATTTTGTCTGCTGACTCATGGGTAGCTATGATTGATGCTGCATGGGTAGTTTTGTCAGTGCGGGTGAATGTAAACCTATGAAAAATCGGCAATTTTCGTCCAGTTTTTTAATTCAAATGTTAAAGCGGACGCCAAGCAGATTCCCACTCAGAGGTTTTCGTTGGCAAGTCCCGCGTGGATGTTTCGGAGAAGATCCAGAAGAAGAAGGTCAACAAACTTGCTGAAAAATACTTGGTTTGGTGGGCGATCTGCGGGTGAGGCATGTTCAGCAAGCCGTACACAACGACCGCCACCATCAACGCCTTAATATATAAAGAAGAATGCCTCCAGAAGCGTCTGCTGCCTTCCATTCGATACCACGAAGGTAACAGCCTGTTTTGGCCGGATCGTCCCATTATGCGAAACCGGTGATGGAATGGTACGAAGCCAATGATTTTGTTTTTATACCGGAGAAGGCAAATCCACCAGAACTTCACAAAAAAAAAATCAGGGAAGGTCTTCAAAAACAGCAAGAATTTGAAGCAAGAGTGGATGAAAGTGTGTAAGAAAGATGGTACAAGTATTGCACCCATTGACCCACTCGTTTCCGCTAAATTTTGTACTGCCACCTCGAGCGTTAAGTGCGTCTGTGTCTTGTCCCAGCTAGATTTAAGGCGAAAGCCATTTTGGTTGGTTTGTTTTCCGGAGTCTTGACGACATGCCCATCACATTCTGCCAGCCTTTACCACGCTCTTCATATAGACCTCTACATATAGCCTGTAACACGCGTCGCTCAAAAACGCCTAGCGCTGGTTATCTTCGAGCATCGTATTCGTCTCATGCCCGTAGAGTACAACTGATCTAATCAACGATTTGTGTATTGTGCACTTCGTACGGTTTAGAAGTTTTCCTGAACACAGTTTTTGCGGAATCTATAGTAGGTATAGCTTCCATTGATGCTGCGTCTCCGAGTTTCGTGGCTCACATCATTGTCCGCTGTCACAAGGGAGCCGAGGTAGGGAGGCGGAACCTATGCTCACCATAGTACATATATCCATCTCATTCTGCAGTCATCCAACTCCAAATGTAAAAAAGATGTTTAATTTCTCCAATAAATAGACACAGTAACCAAGAGTATATAATTCTGACAAATTAAATTAGGTCTTGAATATAATTAAAAGCTACAAAAACGTTTCGGAGACTTATATTTCGTAAAAATAATGAGCAGTCAGATTTTCAACACAATTTTTTACCTTTGCACTACAAATTCGTCGTATTGATCTAACCGTACTAGGGAATACACTCGAGCCAGACTCCAAGTTTTCTCTTTAATTGCACTATATCCTCACACATTTTCGTTGCGTAATTACATAAACCATAAAAATCACACTTCGCTTAAAACACTAGCCACACGAGAATCTACGAATACGTGATAAAATACTAGAGAACTATGGGATTAATTTTCACAATAATTTAAATACACTTGCACCTATTCTGACCGTGTCAACAATCGACGTAATTGCTTGATGTTAGATTTCTCACATACTGTTTAGCATACACATCAACGCTAGTGTGCGTTTTCAATCATTCATAGAGCATTCTATGCCCAACGTTATGATGAGTCTTGTTGTCAATATTCTCATGGAAGAATAACAAACCATCCCTTCCATTTTGTCTTGGTTATATGCATGCTACCAAAGATGGTAAATGAACAAGATGTCCCATACATTATTTTCTAGAATATTCTAGAGGATACGTTTTTTTATATGATTGCAACGACGTCTGGTGACAGCACATTGAAATATTCGATCATACGTTCACATATACTAGCACAGATCAAAGAGTGCGTGCAGTTTTTTTGACATTCTAGATGTTGAGGGTTTGTTTTCATATGAGCGGAATTTTATATGAGCAGCTGCTATGGAATGGGATTAATGTTTTTCATGATATTATTAAAATAGGTACATAGCACTGGCAACTTTTCCGTATTAAATTGGAAGAAAATTATCAGAATCGAATGTTTTGTGTGTTGCTAAACAATTAACGGTAGGTGGACGAATAAATTGTGAATAACTTGCGTACTCAGTGTTCAGTATTCAGTGCATATTCACCGATTTCCACTAGAGGTCTGCTTATTGAGCTCAAGATTGGTTCCGCTTCCCTATATTAAATAATGTTATTAAGGTATTTACCTCAATAACTCAGAAATTCAAAAAAAAAAAATGTTAGGCAATCTGGTCAACGGATATATAAAAAAAATTGCACCATTGAAAATCCTGATTCACAAGAAAATAGACGTTCAATATACACAAAGATTCTACAGCATTACTTCAAGAAAAAATGCTTCCATGTTTATAACAATACCATTTTTTTTACTTAAATCTGCATTTTTCAATACAACTGAACTTTTGATGAGTTCTGCGATTTTTTTTAGTATAACAGAAAGTTTTATTTATAATTACATACTCGATTTTTCAAGTAAGTGGAAATCATTTATAGTTTCTTGCAAATCGAGAGAAAATCGTCCAAAGGTCGAGAGTTACAATTTTAAATAATGACTTAAAACGTAAATTTCCTAGAGATACCAGGTTGCTAACATCTATACACTGAAAGTAAATTTTAGTTTATATTACAAAATAGAAGGTAATACCAAGAGGCAAGACAGCTCTTCATCGCGAGTAATTTCAGAGTTGCTTTTGAGGTACCTCGAGTAACTCTCGTTGCTCAGCAAGCGAGCACTGTCATTTTTTTGCTCTCTGTTTTTGCACAGCAGCTGTCAAACATACCGACGCTAGTACATTATCTCTCACGTGTGCAAAATTGGAAACTAGCACTTTTTAATGTTTGAGGAAAACAAGCTACATTCACTTTAACTACATTGTACGAGCATATAAGATGGTATTTACCACTATTCGTGTAAGGCCTTGCCTTTTTCGATACGAATTTATTTTTATATCTTTGATTAAGTAAAACTTTGTATAAACCCATCAGTTTTGGCTTGATCTGCAATTTTCTTATGCAGCATCATTTCACCAGACGGCCAGACTAAGAACTGGTGCTTTGAAACAAGGACAGGAGAAGAGACAAACGAGATCAGCCCGCTGCACTCCGACACTTGCGTCTCAGAATCGATTTTTAGCTAATTTCGCTATCATGCCTCATCATTGTACTTCAGGAGAGCTCGTCGCTGTGTCATCTTCTATCGCTATTAGCAGAATGTCCACAATGTTTTCAAACAAATTGGAAGTCTAGTTGGAAGTCAAACTTTTCGAAACCCTGGCAACCGATAAGAACCGATGAATATTGATTTAATTTTAAGTTATATTGAGTTACTCGCGAGTTACTCGGTGCATCAATGCCACTCAGAGTAGAGCTGTTTCACCCCTAGGGTAATACTCACAAATCCATTCGTTGTTTTCTACAGTGGCACACGCGCAACTGTCAAAAACACGAAGCTTTTGTTGACACAGAAAGAAAATTCGTACATTTTACGAAAAAAATACAAAGAACTACGAATATTTCTAGACAAAATAGTCAAAATGTCGAATGTAACATTTGTAAACAATGACTTCTAGCGTATTTTTCTGGGATCTGCTTGCTCCCACAAACAAAATAGCACCAGAAACAGATACATTTAGTTATTACCTTCCCGTTGGTAGTGGATATAGATGTTAGCAACCTGGCATTACTTGCGACCTTTTCACTAGTTTGTCTAGAAATAAAATTGAACTACATTCCAAACAAAATCTTCACTTCATGGTTATCTCATCTTATCGTTTCAGTTGGAAACCTAATATATCGACTAGCGACAATCGATTTCATTGTCGATCCATACGTCGCACCTAAAGTATCGTGTTGTATAGCGCATCAGATGCTCCATACAGCGCACCACTTCCGACATTAGGTATAACGTAAGGAACGAGAGTTAAATCGATTGTCGCTAGTCGATAGAATCGGTTCACAACTGAAACCACAATAAGTTTGGAAAACTATGAAAATTTAAATTAATACTCTAGGAGTGATTCGCTTAGAACAGAGTGCCAGGCACGCCGTAGAAGAAAATCGACATACGTACACCATACGTAACATGTGTGGCACTCTGTGGCACACTTTTGACATTTGTATTTTTCGAAGATGAAATCTAGCAGCTTTGGAAAATTGACGTTATATGTTGTGGTGTTGTTTTGATTTGTTTGTTTCGTCATGATACAGACATAAGTTTTAGAAAGAAATGATTATAAGTGAACTTTCGAGCTAATTGATTGTTTAGGCAAAATCTTGAGTGGAAAAATGGATGAAGTAAGCGGTTAAATTAATAAGTCGTGACATGATTTCATTTAGCAGCTATAATCAGAGGCACATTTTTTTAGCAAATTGGAGGCGGAATATGGAACCATCAACCTCCATTACTTCCAGTCATTGACTCAGCTAATCATTTAGATGATCCAAAAGATTGGAGCGAACATGCGGATCATAGCTTTGTGAAGAAGTTGCAGCTAGTGAAACTCCATAGATCAAAGATCGAAGAATGGATACTGGCACATTTAAGGCAAGGAAACGATCATCGGTTTCCCCGAGAAAGCTTATCAAAACTGCCATAGTAAAATGTATCCTCTCTTCCAGAAGTTAAACCTGAATATCCAGATTCCCAGTAAATCTGCAAAATTTCTATACAACAGGTTTCTCTAAAATTTATCTGTATGCGCTATTTTGTGTGCAATACATCGGTAAACTGTTGGTTCACTAGTCAATTCATTAGTTTTCATTTCCGAGCAAACGAAATACTATTCGAAATCTGAATTTGCCACCAAATTGACGTAAAATTCACAACAGTCTCAATTCCGGGAGCTTTCTCATTTCCGGATAATGCAGTGGCTGTAAAAAATCAAGACAACCATTCGTTATACAGGAATGAAACGAAAAGCAACTCGCTAGTACCGGGAGCACTACACATAAACGCAACTCTGACACTTTTTATTGAAATTAGAATACGACATCAATGGGATGTAATCAAGAGAGCACATATGAATGTCATCTATTTCGTTACTTGACTGTATAAATGATTAAAGAAGTTTTACGTCAAACTTCGTCGTCTATTTTAACAGCGGCAGAGCAAAAAGGACAACAAATTCGGTTGGCCTCACCTGTTTACATTTCATTTACATGATATCCCAATTAAATACGAGACTATAATAGCATGCATTTATAGGCCATATGCAATACGCCTAGTGCATCATTAAAATTGGATTTAAACTGAAAAGGGCTCCACTGAGATCGAACTAATGCCATGTCTTCTGTTATTCCATAAGACATTGCTAAAGTAACATTATTGCATTGGTAATGCATCTTTATATTTTTAAAGCTAATCTAACGCTTCATTACTTACCAATTGTTGAAAGGATGCGATCCCGTATTAATGATGTTGATTTTGGGTTGAATAAGAGCTGTGGTTGGGATCGTTTCAAATCGCGTTCACTATAAACACAGAGAACAGACATCCAAGCTGGAGTGTCCACCGCATGTACATTTCTGTAACTGCCATTTTAAAATTTAAAATTGTTTTGGTGAATCGTATGTAGATGGAGCCACCTGCGCTAGGCGGCACTGATATGTCAACGGTTTGCATTTAAAAATTGACACAGTAAATTGGGGAAAAAATGTTCGAGCCTGGATGTTTGTTCTCTGTACTATAGGTATCAAGTCGCGTTGACATTCGCTTCGACTAGGATCGCGTCGCGTTTTGCATCCGCTATGGGGTCCATTTTCACTTAAAACAAGCCCCGCATAAACACACTGCAAACATTAAATAGATATTGGTATTGTGCATACATCTACGCAAACACTTCCATCTTCAAAGCATATTATGTGTTGAAGGTCACACGTATTGAGTAGTTTCGTTCGAATGTAAGTTATAATCAGATAAATCTCACCGAAAATTGTTGGCGATGTTCAGTCTTCATTTGGTATGGCCCGTCCCCTTCAATGGAGTGATAAAGAATGCAATTCCGCTGTCCAGCAAATATTTTCACCTCGTCCTGTTCATAACGAACAGGACGAATAAATTTATACTTCGCACACAAAATCACAGGTGAAAAACTATTTCGAAAGGAAATTTAGCTTGGAAGATCTTAAAAGAAACTTAAACCATTTCTAGAAAAACGTACTTATGATTAAAATTTCAAGTACGTATTATTAGCAAGATCTCTGTATAATAAACAAAAAACACCAATTTTCCATCCAATTGTGTTTACGTTCACTTCACTTTTTTCGTTTTAGCTCCAAGGCAACCCGGGAAGCCTACTGATCTTGAACGGTCAGCAGCAATCTTTCGTCTGTCACCCGTCCCAGCAACAGCAGCAACATCATCTATTGCAACACAAATCCCTGTCCGATGGTTCCAAAAATGGCATCGGCGGAAGCAGCAATAGCAATAGTAGCGGTGGTGGTGGCGGCAGCGGCAGTAGCAATGGCACCAGTGCCAACAGCAGCATCAAGATGGAGAACTCCCCGTCGGATGGATCGCAGCACAGCAGTGGTCTCATTCCGAAGCAGGAAATCATGGATTCATCTTCGTCGCCATCGATGATGGGTGGTCATCATGGGCATCATCACTCAGGCGGTTCGACGAAGCAGTACGAGAGTATGTTCGGGGGGTTTTCGGTGAGGCACAGTCCCGGTGGAAATGGTCATCATGATAATATGCCGTTTTTCAACGAAACGCTCGATTTGTCACAGGAGGATATCCAAAAGACCCTGAGCGCGAATATGCCACTGGGACATGTCCATGGGAGTGGCGTGGTAGTCAATGGAGGACCTTCGGGTGCTCAGACAGACGATGCAATGAATGGGGAGATCAATCCGATGGATTTCATTGAGAATTGTGGCGAGAGTCACGATCCGGTGGACGATGACGTGTTTGTCAATTTGGATGCATTCGATATGTTGGTTGAGTTTCCAGAACTGGAACTGGACGCTAAGAGTGCGTTTTTGAACGGCAGTGAAACGGGTACGGACACAGGAGGGGAAATCGACGATGGAGCTAGCGATTTGAGTCAGTTCAAACTTTCGACCGACAGTGGGATTGTGGTTGGGAACGAGTTGACTTCGTCGCATCATCACCACGCGAACGTTTCCTCGATTACTGACTTCAGTCCGGAGTGGGCCTACCCGGAGGGTGGGATTAAGGTGCTAGTTACGGGGCCGTGGAGCGCTGCCTCGTCCTATACAGTATTATTCGATTCGTTCCCGGTGCCGACGACGCTGGTTCAAAATGGAGTGCTCCGGTGCTACTGTCCAGGTCAGTTCGGAGTGGTGACGAGGGAGTTGGATGCGAGGTACTGAATTGCTTGTTTTGTTCTTCTTTGCAGCGCACGAGGTGGGCGTTGTGACGCTGCAGGTCGCCAGCGATGGATATGTGATATCGAATGCGGTCAACTTTGAGTACAAATCTCCGCCCAAGTTCGGAACGAAATGTGAAGGCAACGGAAACGATATGTTGTACAAGTTCAATCTGTTGACGCGGCTGGAGTCGATTGACGAGAAGCTGCAGATTAAGGTGGAACCGGGAGAGTTGGTAGGTTTTGTTCTCAGCTGTTGAGAAATGAGTATGATCAACGCAAAATTCCTTTTCAGCCCGAAGACTCGTTGCTCTTCAAGCAAACTAACTTCGAAGATCGGTTGGTGAGTTACTGTCAGTTGTTGACGGCCAAGATGTGGCGATCGGTAACGCCGGGATCTTGGATTGGAAAGCACCGGGGAATGACCCTGCTGCATTTGGCATCGGCGTTAGGTTACGCTAAATTGGTTCGCACCATGCTGACCTGGAAAACGGAAAATTCCAATGTCATTCTCGAGGCGGAAATCGATGCACTTAGTCAAGATCAGGAGGGATTTACACCTTTGGTAAGTCAGAGACGTGTTATTCCCCGAAGTTGAGCAGTACTGAAGTTTGTATTCTTCCAGATGTGGGCCTGCTCGCGAGGTCACATCGAAACGGCGATCGTCCTGTACAAGTGGAATCAGAACGCACTGAATGTCAAAAATAGTGCCCAACAAACTCCGATGGAGGTGGCCAAGAATCGAGGTTTCAACGGCCTGGTGGCGGAACTTGAGAAACACGAACTCCAGCGACTCCAAAACAAGAAATCACAAGCACCAACTAGTTCTTCGATGCCCACTTTGGCATCCATCACGTCATCCTGTTCAACTTCTTCCACATCTACCTTATCAACTTTGGCTTCCAGCGCTTCAGCTGATTCTTCGTCTGTTCCTTCTTCTGCTTCCTTAACGAATCCTTCCATAACTCTAGCTAACAGTAGCAGTAGCAATAGTAACATAAATCGCAGATCCGCTAGGACCGAAACCGCTAACGAGCATAGCAATAACGATAATGACGGAAACAATCACCCGGACGACAGTCCGGAGCATAACTTTATCAACGATCTATTCAACTACAATGACGCCCTAAACAGTAGCAACAGTGACAGCTGCAGTAACGACAACTTTGCTCTCTCGTCATCGTATAATCCGTCGCTTTCGCCGGCGGCCATGTCGCCCTACAGCGATATGAAAGGATCCGGACAGGGCGGGTCTTCATCAACGGCAACGCTGCACTACGCACTGGAGAACAACAACTCCAATCCAATGTTATCGAATGCCCTGTCTCCGAACTCGGATAGTAACCGGAGCCACGATGGGGTCTTCCTGCGACCGGGAGCGGTGTTTTCCAGGTAGGTTTTGTGGATTTTCCTGGCTTTTCAGGTTGACTTGATTGCGTTTTCATTCGTAGTGGTCAAAGCCCACCTGGTGCTCGACTGTCCAAACGATCATCGATCGATAGTGGAATCAACATGGAGACCAGATCATCACTGAGTAAAACTGGCAAGTCCCTACGAGATGTTCAACGGCTGAACAGGTAATAAGGGCTTGATGGGATCCTCGTTTGGACTTTTAATTTGATTCTACATGTTTCAGAAACGATCGTAGCATGTCCCTCCCGCTGGCTTCTAGCTCTGCTGGTGGACATTCCTCTCCTTTCGGAGGGTCATCCAACAACGGAGGAGGTAACAGTAACGTAAAAATTTCCTCTTCCTCCGGAGGCAGTGGAGCCAACAGTTCAGACTCGGACAATTTTTCGCTTTCGTTGAACGACCGCACCACGGGGTCCCCCTCGCAGGGATCCAGCAATTTGAGCAACACTTCGCTGCTGTCGCCGCTGCGCAAAATGGACTTTGCCTTATGTAAGTACCTCCAGTTCCGAGAAAAATAAAAACAAAAACAAAAATGGAAACCACATTCTATACTATGGTTGCTTTGATCAAACAATACTAGCCTGATACAGAACATGCTTATTCGAGCACCACTTTGAGAGCCAAGTAGCCAAACAGAACAGAGTTTACTCTTTGACACTTGAACATGGTGAATTTTTTTTTTTGGTTATACAATTTTTCCACATTTACTTAGTAGCTGCTTTTTGCGATTTTTTTACGATACAAATTTATTACATATTTGCAAATACGTTACATTAAAACCGTTCAAATACAAAAAGGTGAAGTCTCGGCGGCGGACGGCAGCCCCATGTGTGAAGACACCGACTCGCTGCAGGAGGATGAACGACACTCATCATCGAATGCTTCGGCGTCGTCGGCTGCGGTGGCCGTGGCCGAGGCCCTAATCGGATCCGTTTCGTCCTTCGGGCATGGGCAAGGCCACGGAATGCACCATCTGCTGCATCACGGCTCGCAACTGTTGCTGCATCATATCAATCCCCAGGACGATGGCGGTGGCGAGGTGGCCTCCGTCGGCGTGGGTAGTAGTGGGACCGGAGTAGGTTAGTTTCCGTGGTGAAAACCGTGATGATTATAATTTCTGTTTGTTATTTTTGTTTTGTTTTTTTTTTTTTTTTGACTACTACTTTGGGTTTCGGATTTAATTTAGTTGGTTCTTTCTTAATGTACCCCCCCTGTCCCTAAGGGTTACTGTCTCTTATTTACTATAGCGTCTCTATGTGTAAGTGTTAGTTTCTTCTATGATGTTGAGTCTTTAGTTGGTTTGTTCGGTTGGTATATTTTGTGTATTATTTTGATTTCTTGTAGTCCTGTACATATCGGTGTCCCATTGCACAGTGGTCCAGAATGCGGATTTAGCTGGAAAGATACATTTCAGCCATAGTTTGAAGTTTTGGAGCAAAACTGTCTTCCACAAAGTTGTTTCTAATAACAAGGCGCTTCTTTTGGTGAGAATGAAAACTAGGGTGGTTTCTAACTTTTTCATTTGCAGAAATAAAGGCATCCATTATTGATAAAAGTTGTAGAATAAATAATTTCAAGCAACTTTGATGGTAAAGTTTTTTCTGTGCCTTTTGATATAGACTTCTCTGCCGCCGTTAGTATTAGTAAGCAGTTTCACTAATACAATCGTTTTACTGGTTGAAAATAAAAAAACAAACCGTTGTCACCCTGAACATTTTGACAGTTGATCTCGTGATTGAAAACAATAAACAAATCGATCCTATACGTTTGAAGCAGCACGCTAGCTAATGACCGAATTAGAGAATTTTTTCCTACACTCGCGTAAAAAACCTATCTAAATTCATAAATTTTGCCTTATGAAACTTCATGAGCGTCGCTAAATTTTGATTTCATAAGGCCCTTATGACGTCCATGTGTGTAACAGCGATTCCCTCAGTTGATTGTTATGATTTTCTCAAGTCAATCTTATCAATTTCATAAACCGCCTTATGACTAGGTAGATGTATGAAATGGTAAGGGTAATTATAAATGCCAACTTTTAGTTCAAGCCGTACAAAAAATTATAGCCTTCCAAACAGTTACTTGATGGTGGGAATCGGATCAATAGTTCAAGCCCGGGGCTTGAAGTTAGATTGAAAAACATGGTTTCGAGAAATCGCCATTTTGTAGCCGCCATTTTGAATTTTCAAATTTTTTTTTCTCTTTGAAATTTCGAATAATAATCAAATTGATGTGTCAAAACCGAAAGTTCGTAATCCTTTTCAATCTCCCACAAAAAAATTACAAACTGCCTTATTTTTGCCCAAATCCAGGGGAGGGTCCCCTTAATGAACTTTACAATGTTTTTTGTACTAGTCTACGTAGCTTAGGGTGTCCCTATAAAAATCAGTTATTTTGCAGTAACTGTTTTATTTCAAATTTTTCAGCAAAGTTGTCCTCCCATTGATTCTAGAACAATAAAAGTTACAACTTTTGGTGCTATGAAATTGTCTCTATCGTATGTCAAACGAAAGTTATTATGGTTTTTGTAAACAAAATAGACTTTTTTCATATGTTGTTTTTCCTAGTTGGGGCAAACCAAAAATTTATTTCCTAATCAAGTGGCAGCCCCGGGTTTCTCTCAGCAAGACATTATTTTTTCATCGCTCAATATAAGCCGTATAACTAAGCGTCCGAGGCAATTCAGAGACTTTAATCGAATAGATTATTCGATTGGACGTTACTATATAGCACAGCCATTCAAGCTTGAATCTCAGCGTGTGTAAAATTCCGCAACTGTCAATTTAAAAGGAAGCGCCAAATGACAATAAGCAACTAGCAAAAAGCAAAACTGTCAATGTTGTTGGCGCTATGTGCTATCTAATTGCACGTCAAAACATCGTGTCAATATTGGGTGGCGTGTGGCGAATGACGGAAGGATATTTTGGCATGCTAGCAGATGCCGCAACTTTACTAAATCAGTGGGCACTTCGACTAAGTGAACAACGTGGCGTTATTGAAGAAGCGATTACTAACGCTAGCGATTGCTAGCGGTTTGAAAATTTACACAAAGTAATCGATTAATTTTGTTCTTGCTAAAACGTCTGTCTGTGTATATAGTATGAAACATGCTTAATTCTCGTATGGCAGCATTCATTAATTATGTCACGCTTTTAGGGGGGGAGGGGGTTCAGAAAACCGTGACATTTTGTGACAAACGAGGGAGGGGGGGTAAGCTGAATCGTGACATCACATTTTTGAAAAAAAAACAAAAACAAAATGATATTCTTATGCAATATCGCCTACTACTACTATCCCTACTGTTCACGCCCCTTCGTAAACGAACAGCAACAGCAGTAATCATGCAGCACTCACACACCGCTCGCATAAACTATGCCACGCCCTGTTCTGCAACTTTCCATCGTTCTGGAACTTTCCATTGTTCTGGAACTTTCCATGTTCTGGAACTTCTAGCAGTAGCGGCACAATATAAAAACGGCACCGCAGTGGCGCAGTCATTCTGTCATTATGTCAATTCTAAGGTGTTAAGATCAAAAGGAAAAAGCAATAAAGGATAAGTGAATAGAAGCAGTAGTTTTTCTATCAATATCTTCTGGATCCATTATCCGGTGCAACAGCCCAGTGTTATACAGTGTTGAATACAGTCCACCCTACGACTAGAGTGTTTGCTGTCAACGGCCTTGGAACCCAACCCGGCCTTTTCAGGGTAAGAAGAGTTGAATTTTCCACCCATGAGCCAAGACAGAGCACTCGTTTTACCCGACAGTTGCTAGTTTGAGCGACACCTATTTCCTTTCCTACCGTGTTAGGACACGTTTGAGTTCTGTCGCAAGAGAGCTAGCAAGCTACTTCGAGTACCCTACGGATCCGGTGTTTGGCTCCGACACCTACCATACCTAACACGCTAACTTGAAGTACCCATTAATGAGTCTGAAAAGTACGCATTTTGAAGAAAAGTGGCTTAACTCATTATTAGGAGTATATTTTCCTCATTAATTGAGTATTCGTTACCCATTAATGATTAATTGATACTCATAAATGAGTAAGCAATACTCAGAAATGAGGAAAGTATACTCTTAATAATGAGTTAAGCCACTTTTCTTCAAAATGCGTACTTTTCGACTCATTAATGGGTACTTTCAAGTTAGAGTGAATACTATTCCACCGTTCATGAATGACAGCTGCAGCTCATTCAGTGTGCGTCAGTGAATAAAGTCCAGTGTTTATTGGTGAAAAATTGGTTCGCGCAGTTAGTGTATTTTGGAAAATGAATCGTGGAGAACTTTTAATACGCTGTACAATGCGTATGTAAAGGCTTACCCGGATAAGAAGAAAAGGGAGTGCCAATTGGATGCTACTAATTTCTGGAATGAACGGAAGGGCAATGACAACACCGCACTTGAAGAGCAAGTCAATAACAAAATAAAAGAGCTTCATGCCTTGCAGCTAAAGAAAAAGGTAAACTTCTTCAACTATGGGGAAAGTCTATGAGTGTTCCTAAGGAATCAGCGCCGACAGTGAAACCCGCGCAACCCATCAAGGAAATTGAGTATATGGCTCAGCCGTCATCATCAAATAAACGCCCTGCACCAGTACAGGAACAACTTAAAGCTGAGCTAAATAATCTGAACTCTGAGGTAGTGCTTCTGATTGACAAAGAAGTCTGCTGGACTATTGACGGATGATGATCAGTCGAGACTCGAAGGGCTAAAAATTAAAAGATCAAACTTGAAAAGAATCTCAAAATCAAGGAAGACGAGCAAGAGCGGCAGCAGAAGCATCGTGAGAAAATGAAGCAGGCTAAACAACTGTTAATTCGGGACATCCCAGAGGCTGGTAAATATGATATATTAACCAGTTTGTTTGCACAGTAGATATAAATATCAAATTTCAGGAAATTATCTTTCATTCCGAAATTCTCCTGGCCGCCCTCGTGTTGAAGAGCAGCAACCGGAGCTGCTCAAGGCAATATGCGATATCGCACTTCATGGATCTGCGGCCCACGAAAGCGCAGTGATGAGAGCGTCAGAAGCGTTAAAACTTTAGATGAGTTGACTTCTGCAATACAAGGCAAGGGATTCAATATCAAAAGAACAGCAACATATCTGCGGTTAATCCCAAAACGAGCCAATTTCCATCAAGGTAAATGTCACGTAAATACTGTACCAGTGAAGTTGATGCGCGCAAGTAATGCAAAACACAACGATCATCCCGATGGCCGATTCTGTACAGCGACCATAAGATCATTGGAAGAACTGGCATCTGTGCTGAGGCTCAATGAAGTAGGATTTATCAGTCAGGATGATAAGGCGAGAGTGGCGATAGGCCTAACGGCTGCCAATAAGCAGTCTCCCATGCTATGCATGTGGAGTACAAAATCACGCTTCCTGACCACGATTGGATAGTTGCAAATAAGCATAAACTAATTCCGTCCGTGTACGCTGGAATCGAAATCAAACCGAATGGTCTTGGCAAACCGGAGGCTGTTGGTTTTCAGGCCCCACTTACATTGCAATTCGGTCAGGCAAACACGCTTCGTCAACGGCGTTTTCTCATGCGTTAGACATCAAGCGGCTTCTAACTCTTGAATCGTTTGATGGTATTTTTAAGTTTGATGGATTGGTCAAACCAGTCCTAATCTTTACCGTCGACGGTGGACCTGATGAAAATCCGAGATATCTAATTTTCGGCCAGATTTGCGTGACATAATTAATGAATGCTGCCTATTGGATTTGTCTTCACAGGGTCGTCTTTCCTGCTTACCCCCAAACTTACCCAGTAGTCTAGACTCAAACCAGTCACTCACAAGTATTCACGGGTAATTCTCGCGTAACTTTTCAAAGGGAAAACGAGGTTGAAGAATATGAAAATATTTTTGGAAAATGTTTCAAACTGGATCACGTTTTACCCATTCAACTGCTTTTGAGGGCAAACATTGTTGTTGAATTTGCTACAGTAATGGTTTTTGTAGCATTTTGTTAAAATAACAACGAAAACATCAAACATGTTAGATAGGACATTTTGCTTAACCGAACTGTACATTGGTCGTGCCACATAGGACGTTTTATTCCAATGATCGCTACATAGGTCATTTCAATTTTTATCATCATTCTATTAGTAAATTAGAACATAACACCAATATTCAAGATTTATATAACCTTATTTTAAGGAACTTATGCACTTACCGAGGAGCAAATCGAACGCAGAATTATTAATTCCTTCCGACATTGTTGAACGGTATTTTGTACTTTCTCCAATCGAACGATCGAAGTACGGATTTGCAATGTTATGTTTGTTCTGACACTTCAGACGTTTAGCGCGACAGGTAAACTGATCGTCTTATCAAACAGTAGAGCATCGCTATTGCGAAATCAGACATCGGACGTTTTGTTGATTTTCAATTTTCTTAATATTATGAAAACATATCAAAATGCGTGTTTTAACATAATGCTGATAAGTGCAATAGCAATTGTGTACATTAATTAATTCAATTTGTTTACATCTGTTACATAGGACCTTTGGAAAAGTTACGCGAGAATTGTGGAACGCGGAGGAAAAGGAATCGGTATCCCTAGGGGTGTTCCGAGTAAATCCGAGTTTAAAGGCTAGGTCTATGTACTGAAATTTACTCAAAACCAGCCCTGTCAGTATTCTTTCAGGTGTACCCCAAGGGTCCGTTTTAGGTCCACTGCTGTTTTCATTATTTATGAACGATCTCCCCACGGTTTTGAAATTTTGGTTAATACACACATGTACACATGTTTGCTGACAATGTGCAGCTTTACTTCTGTTCAACAAGCACCAATTTTGATAATTTGGCACAGTTAATGAACTCCGATCTTGAACGTGTTCAAAAGTGGTCTGAAAATAATCTTCTTCCAATCAATTCTCCTAAAACCAAAGCAATGTTTATTTCAAGACAACAAACTCGTCCACTTTTGCCAAATTTGATTATTAGAGATGACGTTATCCAATATGTGGAGAAAGTAAACAATCTAGGTATTATTTTCCAAGGAAACCTTGAATGGACCTTCCAGGTAAATTATCAATGTGGTAAAATTTATGCTGGTCTTCGCCACTTGAAACAAACAGCCTCAATGCTCTCCATACCTACCAAAACCCAAACTATTTAAATCGCTTTTGTTGCCCCATCATGTTGCTGCATCAGCCGCTGATTATGATCGCATAAGAGTTTGTGTGAATCATTGTGTACGTTTTGTATTAATTTTGTAATAGGATAGGTACGCCAAAAGGAATCTGTTGGTTCCCAAGCTATCTTTTATTATCGATCCCAAGCTTTTACCACAGATCACTCACAGACGTATTACCACATCTCCCTTTATTTAAAAATTAAGAATCAAATTTATAAAGTAATAATAATCACATGAGGTGCGCTATATAATCAAATTAGTTCGTTTATATTCACTGCAAGAACCGGTTTGGCCATTTATTCAACCGCTGTGGACGAAGATGCCCTCGTGTCTTGACTTTGACAGTAGGTTCCAATGAAGTTGCTTGGTTTCCATTGTGTTTGATCCTTGTTCTAGCCAAACATGGATCCATCTGGTCCGAAGAGGTGGGTCTCTTCGGTTCGCTGAACTCTGTGTTGGCTGTTGTATCATTGCATGGCTCCTTAACGCTGTCATTAATTCTCTTTAGATGGATCGAATTCCTGTCATAGGCCCTTCCTGATTGCTCACATTGTACTGTTACTCGTGGACCTTGTTTATCAACAAGGTCATAACAGTGGGATTAAACGTAGTGCTGAGCTTGTTACCAAAAATAGCATTCTTCATCAAAACCCTATCACCCACAACAATCTCCGATGGTTTAGCTTTCCGGCGTAGATCCTCAGCGACTCTTCCTTTCTCCTTCATCTGTAAATCCCTATCTCTGTAATCCGAAGAAGGCGGCGTAATTTCTGGATTGATGTCTTGTAGTGATGGTATTTTAGTGCGAATGGTTCGTCCAAGTAGCAATTCACTAGGAGTTTTTCCCGTTGTGGTGTGAGGCGTTGCATAGTACATTGAGAGGTACGCACCTAAGTAACTTATTTTAAGCCTCTTTACTAGCGATCTTTTCTGGCGTTCAACGAGGCCATTTTTTTGAGGCCAATATGGTGTCGTTTTGTTGAGTACTATACTACGCTGCTCGCAATAATGGTCAAAGAAAGTACTGACAAATTGCCGTCCGTTATCGGAAGTAATGCTTCTCGGGTATCCAAGCCTCATAAATATGTTTTCCAGTCGTTCAGCTGTCTCATTTGCTGTGATCTTTCGGAGTATCTTAACTTCCTTGTACCGACTGTAATAGTCGATGATCACCAGTAAGTAATCCCCTGATGGAAGCGGACCAACAAAGTCGATCGCCACATCAACCCCTGGTTTATCAGGCAAAGGTCTCCTCATCATAGGTTCCGGTCGATCCGGCTGGCTTACTCGTCCATTCCAGGGCACCAACAGTTACATCTTAGTCTTGCTGCCTCGTACAATCAAATCTCCGACTGTTCCTAATTCAACTCGAAATGTATGGTAAGGCTTCAACAGATCATTTGCGTAGTTCCACACTCCCTTTTCTATACATTCTCTCAATGCTTGCTTTATAACGTTGCGGATATAAACATCGGAATCAGGGTCAAAATCTTCGATCTCTGCTGGACATGACAACCGCGATAATGGGTCTGCGATGTTGGACTTCCTTTTACGATAGACAATATCGTAACTGAAAGCTTGAAGCCTCAACACCCAGCGCTCTCTTCGCATGTAAGGGGATGAAGTTGGAGTAAAGATCGGCTGCAGGGGTTTGTGGTTGGTTTCAAGCTCAAACCGTATTCTAAACAGATAAACCTTGAATTACTCCACAGCCCAAACCAACGCTAACGCTTCCTTTTCCGTCTGAGCATATCGACACTCCGTGATCGTTAGACTTTTGCTGGCATACGCAACGACCTTATACTGACCTTCATGAAACTGGAGAAGAACCGCTCCTAATCCCACAGGAGACGCATCCGCAACAACTCTGGTTTTAAGTTTCGGATCAAAATGAACAAGTGTCGCAATGTTACTAACTAGACGGATGAGTTTATTGAAAGCCTCTCCTTGTTCTTGTTCCCAGGCGAAAGTTAAATTGCTCATGATAAGTTCACGAAGTGGATACAAAATGGTGGCTAAGTTCGGAATGAAGAACCCCACATAATTTACGAGCCCCAAGAAGCTTCGGACTTCCTCGCAAGTTCTCATACCATTCTGATTGAATTGCAGACCGATAAACTCAATCTCAGTAAGCTTGAAAGCACACTTCGACTGATTTAATAGAATCCCGCAATCACCTAGCTTCTTAAGGATCTTTTCAAGAGCGAAATCATGCTCAGCTTCTGACCCACCTGTACAACAATATCGTCGATAAAGTTCACTGTATTCTCACAGTCCGCCAAAATCTGTTCAAGGGTTTTCTGGAATGTTTCCGGTGCGCAACAAATCCCGAACTTTCTTCGTCGAGCTGGAGCCGATGGAAAACGTCCTTAATGTCAAGTCGAGAGAAATATTTGGCACCATTCATTCTCCAACGTATTTTTTCAATCGTGGGTAATGGGTGTGTCTCCCAAAGTATTGCTTTATACAGCTGCCGCATATCTTTGACCACAATGACCATTGGCGACACCCAGCTGCTTGGTTCAAATACCCTCTCGATGATGTCTTTGGACAGCAAGTCATTCATTTTTTTGTCTACTTTACCCAACATAGGTATGGTAACCGACGAAGGCGCTGAGAAACAGGCTTCCCGAATAAACAAGTATTCTAAAGGTATTACACCATTTATCGTCTCATGATTATTCAAGTTATCTTCCAACAATTATAAACTGAAGATAAAGTGTATCATATCGATGATATATGCTATGGTAAATCAAGGTCTTACTATAAAACTAATAGGTTGTTATGTATCGTTACCATACAAAAAATGACTTTTTCTCGAACAAAATTTCCAGTGTATTATACAGTAAATAATTTGTGAATAATATTTTTTTCTGCAGTTTTACTTAAGGTGGTATCGCTCAGTTATGGTGATATCATAAAATATTTGTTTAAATCATTACGATATTCGTTAACATAATTTAATAATAAATACGATATAAAAAGATAATAGATATCGTTACAGTATAGTAATATTATATAAGAATTTCAATCATGATGATAACTGCTACAATCATGATACAATAATGAATAATACTTTTCCCGTTTTTACTCTCCCAATTCAAATAAATAAAAATACACCTTCGTTGTTGACATTTGTTTTATTAAAAGCTTTTCGTTGTGAAAAATGTATAGAAATTGAGGGGATATAATTGAAAAATATCAGCAAAAGTAAATCCAAAAGAAGGCAAAGGTAATCCAACAAAAAAAAACAGCTTGATTTATCGAACTTTAAGTAAACTAGGATATACTAGAAAAACTATCAAAGGTATATTATTAAAGTCAACAATACCAACAATCAATATGCAACTAGCGATTTGAAATTGGTTCACTGTTGTAGAACCCCTTGGTCCGAAGTACACCTTGAAGTCAGCACCTTGTTATACATATTTGCGCCTTTGTTTTGATTTGCTGTGTTGTTTTGACAGAATATTTGAGAGTGTGTTCGTGTGAGTTCATTATTAGGGGCGCATTATTGAGCTTGGGACCGAGCTTGGGACCGATGTGCTGGTACTGACTGAGCCAAGAAAAAAATCTTATTTGTATGGGACCTACTGGTCTTAGAGTTAGTCTATGACAATACTGTTCACGAGTGGATTAAACTTCAGTTGGAAAGTAAAATCTTCTTAATTAATTTGCGACTTACCCTTCACGTAGACTGATAAAACCGCACCCTTACAAATACATATTATAATGATCAGTATTATAACATGAGTCATACATTTTGTGATAATAAACTAAAAATTACGTATTATTAAAACCGTTTCCTGTTTCTTTGTTTATCGTGACCATAATTCATATCTTTCCTTCGTTATATCATACAATGAACGAGCAAGAGATATACCATAGGCACAGTTAATTTCTTGTTTATGAAATCATTATCATATATAGAATAAGCTATTTATGGTTGTTTATAGTTTGAATGGTTTCTTACATTACACCAGCATTATACACGGATGATACGTATAATGTTGATTACAACATGAATAGAAAATGTATAGTAATGATCATACAGTTAATGGTAATTTTCTATTCGGGAGCGCATGTGAGACAGGTGCGTTCGAGACGCTGCCCTTCATCGTATCAAAAAATCCTTCTACACATATATTCTACGAATATGTGGCTTTCATGTTTTGCCAGAAAAAATCGATTTTTTGGTTCAAATTCAGGGGAGGGTTCCCCTAATGGAGAGAATTAGGGAGTGTGGGGCAGCTAGTCAACAAGTCAATAAGTCAGTGTATAGTTTTTTATGTAAGTTTTATTTTCATAATGTTTTTTTTTTTATAGGGAAGTGGTACGAGCAACATTGAATACCGATTGTAGTATTTTGATAAGGGACAACCCTTAAGCTACAAGTATTTACGTGAAATAAATAAATAAATAAATAAATATTGCGTGCCTTTATTTCTGCAAATAAAAAGGTTAGATTTTCAATTTCTCAGTAAATAAAGACCACCCTAGTTTTCATTAACACCAAAAGAAGCGCCAATTATGCTCCAAAACTTCAAACGAAGGCTGAAAATGTATCTTTCCAGCTAAACTCGCATTCTGGACCACTGTGCAATGTTATGTAAGAGGTTTCAATCACAGAATTGATGAAGCCAAGGGGAAGCAGACAAATATTTCGATTATCACTCAGCGTCCTTTTCTTAATTCGGAAATATTCGGACAAACGACTTGAACCAAAAATATCCTTAAAATTCATTTCTTTATTTCCGTCTACATCTAAAAAAAAAAACAACAACAAACGGTAAGTACGCTTGCTTGTCAATGCTTTTTCAAACTTCTGCTTCCGCTAGCTGGTAGTTCATAGTTGGATTTCATACTGGAGAGTGTGTAGGTTCGTTTTAAAATATCGACCTTCATATACTAAGTGTAATTGATGTTCTAGTCGTGGCATCAAGAGGGACAATTAAGTTTAATAATTCCAATTCTCTCCATTCCTTTGTAGGGGAATCAGACGCTAAGGTGCTAACGCTTGCAGAACAGATTATTGCGGCAATGCCAGAACGAATAAAGGTAATTCCTAACAAGTTCTCCGCTTCACAAAAGTCTTTCACATCTTACTACCCAACCTCGCAGAACGAATCAGAGGAAATAATGTCCCTGGGCAGTCCAATGCCGGAGACTCTAAGCGAAGACACATCCGGGATGAGCATCCTGACGGATTCTTTCATGGAACCACTGCTCGATTCTCTACCTCCATCTCAGTTTGAAGAATTCAACTTTGAATTCAGTGATCACAACTATAGGTTTGTCAACATCAATCAGTTTTTAACAATTCTTCATAAAAAAAAAAACGAACAACCACAGGTACCATGACGTTGGCACACCCTGCTCCAGCCTAAGTCCCGCATCGTCCGGGCCCCTTCAGTCCCCAGCCAGCTACTCCATTCCGCAGGATCCTCCGGTATGCTCTCCGAGCCCACCACCAACCACACAGGATTTCACCGAATTCCTGCAGACGACCAACTCGAATCCCTTCGAAAAGGATTTCTCCAATCTCAAACTAACCGGTAAGATCCCCGCCTTGAACCCAAATAAACACCCGCATTGCAACCAACGTTGAAATTCCAGATCGCGAACAACGTGAACTGTACGAGGCAGCCAAGTGCATCCAGAAGGCATACCGCTCGTACAAGGGTCGCAAGAGCCGCATGGAGGAACAGGACAAGGAACGTTCGGCGGCCGTCGTGATTCAGAACTACTACCGTCGGTACAAACAGTACGCCTACTACCGGCAGATGACCCAGGCTGCCGTCATCATCCAGAACGGCTACCGATCGTACTGCGAGAACAAACGATTCAAGAAATCTCAATCCAATCATCCAACCGGTCACATGGGCGGGGAAAGCGCCCAGGAGGCAGCCTCCTCGTCGCAGTGTATACAGAATTACTATAAGAATTTCAAGAACGAACAAAAGCAGCATTCGCCACAGCAGCTCCAGCAACAGCAGAACAATCAACATGGTTCCACCAAAGAACCGAGCCCGTCCGGTCCTCTGAAGTGAGTTTTAGCTAGGCCACTGTTCCGGTCAGTCCCGTTCACCACATGTTTGCTTGCTCTTTCAGACGAACTTACTCGCAACGAACTCAGAATCAAGCGGCTAGGAAAATTCAGCAATTTATGAGACAATCGAAAAATAAGTGAGTATTGATTGTTGATAAAAAAATATCTAAAACTTTCGAATGAGTTTGAAATCACCACCTGGCTCAGGTATGCGAGTGGAATATTTCATCCCACAAAAGATAAACTTGCGTGCAAGTGTTGGATGAAATATTGAAAGCTAGCAATGCGAACACGGTGAAACAGACTAACTCAAAACAGTTCTTTTTTAACGCTGATGTGATAAATACACTGCGCGAAAGAAGTGTAAGGACAAAGTTGATTGTCATTGACATTGTGGTGATTGTTATTCTTTTAGTCAGTAATGCGAGTTCAAATCTCGAGTAATTCATGATTAGGGACTAAAAGCTAAGGTGATTACCACGAATCACAAGACTCCTCTGTAGTACCGGTAAAAATTAATTCATCTGCTCTGAAATGACCTGAAAATAGGGATAACCTCAATCTTCGTGAATTTGAATTTTGAAATGACAGTATTCTCTTGACCAAAGCAATAGCTGAGTTTCGAAGCCAATATTTGGTTTTGCTCATTCTTCGATAGATGTTCATTATTGCCTGTGTTGTTGTCAATATCAATATTCAATTTTCTCTAACAGGGTATAACTAAAAATGAGAAGTATCTCTAAGAACCATAACAAAAAGACTTGTTTATAGAAGAGAAAACTGATTGATTTATTTTGAAGGCACGTCTTTTTACTTTAAAAAAAATGAATAAACATTTAAATACGGTCCGTCGTCAGCTGTTCGACGAAGCTTTTTCCTGATGTTTAAACAGAAGCGTTGTACAGCTTCTTTATTGATCTGACGAATGCATCTTTTGATTCTAATAATCAGTTGTTTACAATCTTTGGATCTTCATTTATTTAGGTTCACTAGCTAACTCAAATATCCAATGAAATCAACTGGGCAAATTTGTTGGATTGCGGTTTTTTGGTTCATACGCGATGTTTTCCCTTTCCAAGAGGGCTTGTGTTTTTCTCGCATATTGCAACAACGCTCTATTCGGCCAAAACACGTAACTTCCATCTGCATGATATGTTTGAAGAAATGGAATCAATACTTTCTTCAAACATTGATTGTGGTACACTTCTTGATTAATAACCGAACCACTGGGCTTGAACCATGGTTTGGAAGTTCCTCTCTTAGATTTGGCAATATCACCTTCTGCTTAAACTTATGCTTCAACTTATATATGACGTTCGGAGATCCAGTACAAATTTTATCCTAATAATAATGATCGTTTCCTACGATGCGGATTTTTGAGAGAGGGCAGTAGCTTTTATCATCCAAAACGAAACATTTTCCAGCGTAATTTCGGGTCATACAGCAATATTGTAATTTTATGGTTGATATCTGTTGTTCTGTGTATTTCCCTGGGCTCTGGCAAAACCTTGAGGTAGTTAAACTTCAACTACCACGCCCCAGGGCTGGTCTGATTCTTTACCATTTTTGAAAGAAGCACCGAGTGTTGCCAGATCAGTGGTAATGCAGCCCAAAAATGCTTCTGAAAATTCGCCAGTATTTCTTATCGACAAACATTATTATACTGTGCTAGTGATCAATGGTCAAGAACAGGATTTGCGACTTGATCATATAAACGCAGTTGAAAAACTTCCATAGTTTACTATCACAACCTAGCGCACTTTTGGAAAGCATTATCACATAGGGGAACCTGTTCCATTATTCATGATATTCGGAATTATAGGAGTTTGATGTATGAATCAATTCATTCCTTTTGTTATTTAGTAACTTTCAACTTCGAAAAATAAATAACATTAAATTTAAATAATAAGTTAGAAATCCGACGGTTACGCGTCGATTTTTCGTTTTCAAATTGCGCAAATTGCTAAGAGATGAGATGAAAATGGAAATGGTAACACAAGATGCTATGCTTGTATCAAAGCTTTCTACCATGAGACGATTTTGCTTACTTCATTCTATATACTTAGTTTTGAAGAAAAACGGAGCTCTTACAGTGCGGATCGGCGATTGACGATATACTACATCATCAAGAGGAAGTCCTGTTGAAGAATTTCAAATAAAATTCAAGACAAAGCCCCCGAAACTGAATGAAAAATGCTGTCTGTTTCTAACGAAACATTCCACGGAACGAGTGAACTAGTAAACAGACGCAAGTTAAAAATTAAGATAAGTAAAAAATGTATTATCCCTCTCATCATATCAAAAACTTTTAAGGTGCGTATCGAAAATGTACGATTTACCTTGTCATCAAAAAGAAGTTTTGTTGAAGAACTCAAAACAAATTTCAAGACAAACTCGCGAAAAAAAAGCAAAATCTCATCTTGAAATTATAGTAATATCAAGCAAAACAGGTATTTTGGAAGATATCGTTGACAATTAATCACGCGGTAATAGATTATATTTGCAAATGACTGATGTATACTCTTCTCCCTACAGCTTTACATACCCCCCCCCCCCTCCCCAATCCTGTGAGTAGTGATGCAATATCATTGTACACTTCTAGTGTGCACTAATAGTGCATCCCGAAAAATTCAAATCCCCCATGAAATGAAACGTTGCGTTCAACTATTACCTCATGTATTATGTAAGGTTTAAGTTCTTGTATTCAAACTGGTTACCTGACGCCTCGCCCCCTTATACGTCAATTAAATAAATAAAATAAAATATTTCTGCTGCCTCTATTGACCTGCAATATGTCACCCACCCCGTCTAAATTATGCAAAGAAGATTAATTGCTCTTTTCTCAAATTTTTGCATAATTAACATACTAATCATTGTTTTTGGGACAACTATGGAATATTTTTCCCAAAGTATTTCTTTCTGGATCGGATGGAAATCGATCGGATGGAAATCGAAAGCCGGAGGCCACCGCGACGACGAAAAGAGTTGCTCTCCATCCAAGATGTCGCAAAGAAGTTGGGAGGATCGCCTTCAACCGCGAATGGAGCTTAAAAAACGAGCTCTACTGTCATCTTACAAGAAAGTAGTGACTCCAAATCGCGACAATAAACAAAACACGTCGACCAAAGCACAATCGCGAAAGTTGTACACGACGATGCTGACGAAGTTTGATTGCGTGGTACAGGACGATGAAACTTGCGTCAAGGCAGACTTTACACAGCTTCCTGGACAGGAATTTTACACGGCTACCGGACGGCTTGAAGAGCAACGTCTACATTGCGACCGGAACCATCAACCAGGAAATTTATCTGAGCGAGTGCCTACAAAAACGTATACTGCCTGTCCAGAAGCGACACAATTGATCCGTTCTATTTAGGCCGGATTTGGCATCTTGCCATTACGGAAAAAGGCCATGGAGGGGTATGCTGCCAACAACGTTCAAGGGGTGCCCAAGGACAAGAACCCTCCCAAAACGCCAGAGCTCCGCCCAATTGGACAATATTGGGCCATCGTCAAGCGGAACCTTAAGAAGACTCGAAAAGCTGTTGTGAGCAAGAAACAGACCAAGGCAAACTGGCGTTCTGCGGCGAATAAAGTGGACAAGGAGACTGTACAAAATCTTATGGCAGGTGTTAAACGAAAGACCCGGCAATTCGCATTCGGTAAAGAGAAAGCTGAGCTGAATATTCCTCCTGTATTCTGTATTAACTGAACTTGAAAAAAAAAAGAATTTGACATATTAATAAAAACTTTGATCGACTCACACACATTACTGTTTGACCAAATTTTGATCGGAACACCATTTAATTGTAGTGAACATGATAGTCAGTTGCCGTCTTCAATTACTGCTTTGGATATCATAAAATCACTAGCCAACACAGTTGGCGATGTTTACATCCTTCATGAAATCCCTCGCTACTGCAATTAACATCTTTGATAGACGTAAAAGAAACGCCGATTGCCACCAGCAGTGCCACCCCCTAGGTTGATAGACGAATTGGCAGATCATTCAATAAAATCAGCTAACCCAAACTGTGGGCTGTGCGCGGCTTAACCATGACCTGACGCACTCTTCTGTGACAGACCATGGCGAACTGGACGCTGGAAGCTGATAATGGATCAATAATTCTAAATAATAATGCTAGTTATGACGAACACTCACCACTGAAATTTTGGTATTCTTTCAGAATTTCAATTAAATGAAGAGTGCATTAAAATTGAATGAATTTAGAAAAAAACAATATATATAGCTCCTCTTTTTCATTTATTTTGGGTACTGAAACAAGTCGGACTGAGAACATTTCAAGTGAATAATTATTTGGTGGTGAATGTAATATTTTCAGAGAAGAGAGCGACTGCTTTCCCAAAAAAAAATTCAGGTTGAGGAGTCATCATTGAAATTTCTTCAACATTCAATTCGGAATTAATTGTTTTATCAAAATTTAGTTCTCGCTGTTTTTATTTGATAAAAATGTAACTTTATAATAACAATAAAAGTATTATTAATGAATCATTCGAAATGTTGCCCATCGCTAGACTCCACTATTTCCCATCTTTCTGGCAGAGCTCGAATACTTTGACGGTAGAACTGTTCGTTTTTTGAGGCTATCCACGAATCAAGCCATTTTTTTATGTCTTCATATGAGTGGAACTGCTGATCAGCCATCGAACAGAACAAGTTATAATTGGACGTCACAAAATCTGGGGAATATGGTTGGCGGGGTAGGGCTTTGCATTTGAGCGTTCCCAAGTAGGTTTTAACAGGTTTCGCAACGTGAAGCCGAGTGTTGTCATGCAGTAAAATAACTTTTTCGTGCCTCTGCCCGTATTGTGGCCATTTTTCGCGCAGTACTCGGTTCAATAGTATCAATTGAGTGCGATACCGTTCCCCAGTGACAGTTTTGCTTGATTTCAAGAGCTCATTATAAATAATTCCAACCTGGTCTCATCAAATACACAGAATAACTCTCGCAGCATGAATATTCGGCCAAGCCGACGACGTAGAAGCATGACCGGGTATTGTGTGGTAGGGAGAAGGAGAAGGCAGTCCCATGCTCCATATTCAAATCATTTTACTTGGGTGCCTTCATGGTTCCTCCTTCTCCCCGTACATGTGTCTCCTGACGTTGTGGTTATAGGCGACCATGTGATCGGTATTTATAACTTATATCTTGATCGTGTGATCGCAGACTATCTACCTTTGATTTTAGCGTTTCACATAAACGATTCTGAAAATCTTTAATTTTATTTTAGTTTGTACATGGACCCGTATTTAATTAGACCCCGGCGTAATGGTTAATATCCATATCTCTCACGCCAACGTCACGAGCTTGAATCTCATTCCAGGACAAGTTACAAAAATATCCAAAAAGGTATTTGAGTAACTACGACGGGAGATGAATCAGCCCAGGGCTTAAAATATCGATAAAACATAGGAAAAAAAGTAGATTTTCAGTATGTTAAAAATAAATATGTTCATGATATTATCAAGAGATAAAGCGCGAACACGAAATTGTAGCAACAAAGTTAATTTACTATAAAATCTTATATATTTATCAGGTAAACCCAAATTTACCGGGTAGTTTGAAACATGATTTAAGCACATTTTAGAAACATTGGATCAATTATTGGAGGTTGTTTCGAACAATTCTCGTATTTTTGGCTTCACGCCCACCATACAGTCGTATCTTTTTTTCTCCACGCATGTCATTTGCATCCTTTACTTTCTCCTTGGTCTTTCTGAGCTCGCGCTTCATCATGGCCCAATAAGTTTTCGGTAGCTCAAAGTAGTTCGGTGGATTGGTGGATGTCCTTGGGGCCAATTCCACTGAGCTAGTTTCATGACATTCCAGCACGCTTTCAGAACGGCATGAAGCTAAATGTACCCAAAATAGTGAATTTTCATTTTTATTGACATGATCATCCACTTTGAATTTAACTTTTCCGGCGTAAAACTCTTGTCCTCGCAAATGATCAGCTTCGACGTATCCATCACACAGCAACTGTATCTGGTCAATATTTGCATATAAAGCTTCTTTGCACGATGATCGAGGCCGGTGTTTTGCCTCACCTTCCGAGTCACTGGCGGTCTCGAAGAGCCTTGTGAGGCATTTCGGGAGGTAGTCAGCGGTGTCTTCTTTCGTGATCTCTTCATCTACATACATACATACCTACACGCTCGTTCAGATCTACTCTAAATATAGCAACTTCCACTCAGTTTCCTATTTCCTTGCTAAATGTCAAAAGCTGAGTAACTTGATATAAGGAAATTGAGTAAATGCTACTCTGATTGTAAAAGCGCAGTACTTATAAAAATAAAGTAATTATAATGAAGCTGTCAAAAGCGAAGAACGTGGTTGATTCCAAGGTTCAGTCGATCAAAAATTTTCTAGGTGGGACGATTTTATGTTGTAATCAACAAAAAAATTAAGTCGCAGTGCCCAATTCAATCCATGAATACATTGTAATTCAGTTTATAGAATTAAAAATTTAAAGTTTTATGATACTTCCGTTTCAACTGGACAGTTGTCGGAAACAATACACGATTTCATTAAAATAATATAACAAATAAAGTTAACTAGATATTAGAAGAAAAAATAGTATTTTCCTTTTAATTCCAACTACCTTTGCTTATCTTCGACAGATACGCGTATTTCGTCTACAATGTGCAGACTTCTTCAGTGTCTCGTACTAATAACTCAAGTCGAGTTATTAGTACGAGACACTGAAGAAGTCTGCACATTGTAGACGAAATACGCGTACCTGTCGAAGATAAGCAAAGATAGTTGGAATTAAATGGAAGATACTCATTTTTCTTCTAATTTCTAGTTACAGGTATTCCACTAAACAGCTCAAGCCCTCTAGGAAATAAAATTAGATACTGAGTAATGTTTACTCAAATTTTGATAAATGACCTAGTTAATCAGAAATGAGTAACTTTATTGCTACACTAATTAAGATAGTTCCACTTTTTACAAAACTGAGTCGTTTTCTGCTCAGTTTTGCGTAATTTAAATCGAGCGTGTATGACTTATTGAACGAACAATCTATCGGTTTACTTTATGTGCCTTATCATACCTGACTCGGTTCAAAACTATTGCTTTCTTACATTTATTCATACGAAAAAGGTTTTGTTTTGATATCCACAATGAAGCCCCTGTTTTTTCTTATACATATATATGCTTATTCAATGACCATGTGGCTGTAAATTTAAATGAATGTATAGATCATTGCACAATGGTGTCATCAATGCAGTTCAGGGATCTTGTTTACGTGGACTTAGAATGTTTTCGGTGAGATCGGATTGAGGTTTTGTAGTCTAAATTTATTAAGATTGAAGTAAAACTGCAGGAAAAGATACACCAGTGCTTATTATTACATCATTTCCTGAATCTAATCGTACAGAATCTGGAAAAAGCAAATGAAAATTTTTCATTTAGCGGCTCAATTTCTAACACCTTGTAAACAAGCTCCCTGAACTGTCAAAAAAGTGAGGGTAATACATGCGGTGCAATGATCTATACCTTGTCTCAGTTAAGCACAAGGTCACTAACGACATCAATTTGGATAAGTAGACATGATGGAAGTTTTGTACTCATCAAAGACAAAATAACCGAAGCTGAATGGACTGATGGGTGGCATTACAACCTAAAAATGGCTTCAAATCGAAACAACGATAATTTCCGTCATGCAGAACAACCGCCCTAGCATGACTTACGTTTCCTTGTGAATTTGACATGCAGACTAATGATGATTTCTCTTCACGTTATACTGACATCATTTTTAGTCCAGTGTATACAGGTTAGAACGCAAAGTGACCAGACATCGACGCATTTGTTCATTTTATAGTCTATGTCACCAGACGACTGAAGCCAGTCATTGTTTGTTGGTTGGGTTATATTCACGTTGCTTCTATCATCATAAAGACTACTGCTAACTGTCAAATTTAATTCATGTTTGTTTAAATCAACCGAAAAGAAACATCGCACAAAATGCTCAATACTACCGGTGAATAAGATATACAATGTGAATGGGAATGTGAATACTAGCATGATAAATTTGTATTTATGATTTGTGACGGGAATACGAAACGATTTCGTTTTAATGTAATCGCCATTTTATTAAAACATTTTATTTAATTGATTGGCAGGGTGTTGTTACATGTTTATCAATTCTATTAATTTCAATTCACTAATCAGAATCTTACTAACAAACAATCATTCCATTTCTTAACGCTTACAAAAAAGTACATGGGATGAACAAATGACAAACTTGGTAAGAAAACAATTGAAACGTCATTCCTTTTTAACCGTTCCTTCCCAGCGATCGCCACATTCCAGACCTGTGTATTTATCATTCTTCTTTTCCCACCCCCCACAGGCTACAGAGAGAACGAGCAGAAAAAGAGAGGCAGGTCCACCAACGCAGGGCGGAGTACCTCCAAAGCTTGCAGTATCACGGGGTAGCAGCACCCGAGGCGCCGCTACCGGTTATCAGCGATCCAAAGTGAACTGAAGACAGCAGCCACAGCAGCCACAGTAGCATAATCAAAATGTTAGCCGTTTCCAGGCAATTCGAGTGAGAGACGATTAATTTAGTTTGGTTTATTTAAGCTAGCAACGGAATTGGATTCATTGAATTTAAAGTTGATTTTTGCTCGGTATCGGAAATTAGGTGTGTAATGATAGAATTATGTTTTGACCATCGTTTGAATTGAATTTTGCCCGTTGTTCGTTACGTTTGAAATATTCCACGCTTGCGTACTAGCTTGCATCCAATCAAAGCTTGTGTAGCCAAGCATAAAAGTTGCATGAATTTCATCGATTATGGATTGTTGGATAAGTTGGATAATTGAAAAAGAAAAAAAAATAAGGGTAAAGTCAGCAAATGCGGTGATTGACTAAAATAAATCAGATACCTGACTTTTAAACATCAGAAGAGATGATATTGATAAGGAATAAACAAAAAAAAATTAAATTAATCAAGAGCAAATTGTGATTATTGAACTTTTTCATTTTTAAAAAAGCAACTAACTATATTGTGTATTTCCTAGTCTACTTCAAAAAGAAGCTGCAAACGATAGATAGAGTATAACGTAGTTTAAAAATGAACATTTATGTAAAAGCAGAACTCAAAGCGGATATTTTTAATAATGGTAGTCAAAAACTGGAGACAACAAAAAAATCTAAGCAAAACTGAAAGAATATTTATAGTCAGAGAAATAGATACATTTTTTATTGCTAAACAAAATGATCATATGAAATCTTATTCCCACATAAAAAAAATGGGAACTATTTAATGAAGAAAAAAAAATGGCGTCTGGCGAACGTCGCTTAGATCCGTTATGAGGCGAAGTAGTCAAAGCAAGTCTATAATCAATATAGACAGGCAGCCGTATTCTACGTGGTTTGTGAAGTGAGACTGGCAAATCAAATGCAGAGTCACGTCACCCGAGGCGACAATTGTAAGCAAGTCGTTTTTGACTCACTTTCGACGAAAGTGGAGTCACTCAAATTTGAGTAAATGTAACTGGTATTGACAAGTCGACAAAGCAAAAACATCGACTCAAATCAGATGGATATTTTCGATTTGTCGACTTTTCAATCCCAGTTACATTTGCTCAAATTTTTGTGACTCTACTTTTGACGAAAGTGAGTCAAACACGACTCAAAACTGAGTTAATATGGAAGGCCGTGAACTTACAGGCCACGCAGAATAGGGCTGAGAGATAGCGAACTGGAGAGCCGGAGTTGTTGAAGGCATTGCAATGAAGTAATTTGAGAGGGTTAGCTCTTGTGTAAATACTTGATAGACGATTGTATAGGACCTAAGCGTAAGGAAAAAAGAAAATCCGGCGAGAAACAGAAAAGTTATTTCGCTAATGATAGAACTCTTTAATTTTCTATTTGATTGTTGGTTTTGTTGTTCTTGAAAAAGTATATTATCTTAGGGAAATACTAGTGAATAGCATTGTCAAACGAAATGATACTGTTTATCTCTACTCATTAAGAGAACTACTGGAGCGAAATATTGATGAATTTCGAACATCAAGCTTAGATCCAACGATTTGGGTTGCGCGCAGACTAAGAATTATCAGAAAAAAAAAATGCAGTATATTAAACAAACAGAAACAACAATGACTTATTTACTAGAAGACGAGCGTCCATCTTATGACTTTGAAGACTTGTGAGAGATTATAAGATGCAAAACAGAAAACAAAATCACTAGGACAAAACGCATACATGAAGAGAATACAAAACAAACAAGTTCATCAATATTTCTAAGACCTAGAAGAGGCGGAAGAAAAAAAAAGAAGCAACTTTACTAAAACAAACATCCATTTTATTCTAAGATATTTAAAACAAACTACAATGACTACCCTGCATTCAAATGAATCAACTATATAGAGAAACTTTGATAGATGACAAATGATAGGAAGAAACACACATACATACATATACTTACATTTGAGGAAATCTCTTACTGTTCGAAAGCAAATTTAAACATCCATTGAGACGAAAAGAAAAACGCATAATCTTTAATCAAAAACTCTAACGTTTCAAGGTTCGTGTAGAACATTTAAAGGAAAAGTTTATTTAATCCCACTTAAAACTCACTCACAGCTCATTCGTAATTCGCAATATAATCTCTAACGAAAAACTATGTATTTAGGAAAGGAGACGTACACCGACACCAACACATTCACCTACAACATCGCATTTTTTCGATTTCACTTTTTGGCACCGTATAACAAATGTAGAGTTAGCAGTCACCTATATGGATGTAATGTTTCTCAGTTTATAGGAAAAGCAGGTTTGAGTTAGTTTTGATCATTCGCCCTTAAGAAAAGAAAACACACATTTTCGTAAAGCATTTGTTTATTTAGAATGGAATATTATAGCATGAGGCACGTAATCTTTCGAAGTTGGCGCTTCATCATGGCCCACTAGATTTCGATCGAACGTAGTTCAGGACAGTTTGGTGAGTTCATGTCTTTCGGTACAAAATCTACAAGATTAACCGCATACCACTCTTGCATGGTTCTGGAGTAGTGGCATGAAACGAAATCGGGCACATCGTCGATAATCACATAGGGTTTATGGAGCCTTTGGTTTACTTCGTTTGCCAAAAGTGCATATGGCCTGCCAAATCTGATACTTTGAAATGGTTTTTGACAGCCTTTCCTGTTTGAAACGGTCATTCACAGCAAATTTGTCCTTACTGGTGAAATATTCCTGTCCTGGACACTGTTTAAAATCCGCTTTGATGTAGGTCTCATCGTCAGAGACGCAGCTCCGGAATTTCGTTAGCAGCTTTATGTAGTTTCTGGGCTCGCGTGTTGGTACATTCTGCAAGAGTTCGTCCCGATTTGGGAAGTTCTGTAACTTGTATTCTACGTTTCTACGTTTTAAATTCGGGCGCCAGTGTGTTTTAAACGAAGCCTACATCAACACCAAAATTCCAGTTTTTCGGACGTCAAGACCTACAATTGAAAAGGGGCCTGATTCTAAAATGCAAACAATGAGAAAAACGATAATCAAATTGAATGTTACATTAATAAATCATATTTCAAAAATAAATACGTTTGTCTTGCTATTATCAAGTTGACGATTGAAATTTGATGAGATGCATATATAATCTAATATGTAGTATCTTTGTTGTTGTTTTGATTCGCTATGTTATTTTGATACAATATTTCTACGTTATTGGGGGCGAATTATTAAGCTTGGAACCGAACTTGGGACCGATGAGCTGGTATATCCTGAGCCAAAAACTGAATCCAGCTTTTCTTGAATAAAAAATGCGTGAGTCAATTTCTGATCAAAACTTCGAGTCAGGGTTTTGTTATTTTTTATTTTCAATTAATAAACGTTGCTGTGCAATCTATTGAGGTCTTTTTCATTTTTGAATTTGAATTACGGATTTGAGCCATTTCAAGCAATACTCGAGCGATATTGATTTTCCGAAATGCCTTAAAAGTACAAATCTTTAAGGTTATTAAAAGGAGTAAAAAGTATGCATGTTTTACTTTTCAAAAGGAGTATAAAGTATGCATGCTCTACTTTCGAAAAGGAGGAAATAGCATAGATTTTTTAGTGCACGTTTTATGCACATTTTGACGTTCATTCAGTTTACGCTAAAGCGAGTAAAAGTAATATAGTCCTTTTTGGCGTAGTTCCTGTTTCCCTTGAAAGAGTATACTTTATAGGGGTCAGTTATAGAATTCAAGTCGAGCAAAATTGCGCATTACAGAAGCCGGCTGAATCTGATCGAGTCGCCGACACAAGTCGGATATTGTGTTTGCTGCATATTGCCTTCAAGAAAACCGAGCTATCAAAAAAGCACCACACGCAGCACCAAGTTTTCGGCTTCACGGTTTTTGTTCGTGGATGACAGCCGCTTCAGTCCTGTGCATTTTTCATCCATATTTTGTGAATTACACTAATATTTTAGCTATTCAGAAGACCTCATTGGGACGGTGTTCCAATTTTGCGATTTGAAATATTTTTCGATGAAGTTATTAAGGGCTTACGGTGAAGCATTCTCGGCGGCAGCCATAACCTCAAAATTAAGAATTTATAAAACTCAGAATTTGCATTAGAATTGAATATTTCATCACATCATTTTGTATGCTTACTTGCAATGAGCAATCTGATGGAGTTTGATTCGATTTCCATTCACTAACAATCGAGATATATTAATTTGAAATAGCGACGTAATGCCTTGTACAGACATACAACGCTGACCGTTGTACGAACTGTCAAATACTTTAATCCAGTACCAAAAAACACGTACTAGACTAAAGGAGTACAACGCTGTACGTTGTATGTCTGTACCAGGTATAAGTTTGCTAGAGAGAGAGAGAGAGAGAGAGAGAGAGAGAGAGAGAGAGAGAGATAAAAAGCAAAACTACATGGAGCAGCAATTAACCTCAACTAATATGTGGAAAAGTGTCAATTTTTATTTCTGACCATCTGGTAAAGCATTGGAACTGCTACCTAAGTTTTTAGTACCATCAGAGGTTAATTTTTCGGAATATTTTTGTTTTTATTTATGGAGGATTCTATGAGCTTTCGAAGCATTCTCAAAAATTTTGTTGATATATTGATACACTTCTTGAATTTTTTTTTTTCACTTTTCAGATCAACTTCAGGGAAATTTTCTTTCTGATCAACTCTCCCAAACGAGGTGAAATAGGAAGTAAGGAATTGTAATTCCTGCATAAGTGTGTGTCCTCATAGTACGATCTGAACGGTTGGATATTGTGTATCGTATTTTGATATAGTGTCATGAGTAATGAATATCATAACTCATATAAATGATTTTTGCATAGACTGCATCCTCGGTTAGTCAATGATTATCTCTTGAATTTCAGGGAAGCTCTCTCTTGATCTTCTGCAAGGCACTTTGCTAAAATTTTGGAATCCTGAACTTCAGACAAAATTCCTCATGAACTTCTTGACAGTCACTACTTATTTTCTTCGAAATTCACATCTAAGAACCTTCCAGGAACATTTGGTAAGTTTTTTCTTGAACAAAGTTACTATCTAAACATCTAATAAGTCCCATCCAGAACTACGAGGTAAATTATTCCAAAACTTTGGAAAAGTACTTTCCAGAATTTCTTGGAGAATCTTTTTTTCTTGTGAACTTCTGCGAAGCTCTTTTCTGAACTTCTGAGATGTTCTCTTCTGAATTTCAGAGGAATATTCTCCCGAACTTCGGGGAAGTTTGTAACTAAATTTCTGAGAAATTCTTCCCCCTTTACTTCTGGAAAGTTTCTTCTCCTGATTTTATCAAAAATATCTACACTTCTTGGATTTCCTGAACTTCTGAAATTCTGGAATGATCGATTTGGAATTTCTGGAAAGCTCTCTAGGACGCTCTCTGTTACCAACTAACGGGAATTTACAACTAAACTTTTAGAAAGTCTCCTTCGGACCTTCTGAGAAGTGCTCTTGTGAACTTCTGAGCAGTTCTTTCCTGAAATTATCGAAAAATTCCTTCTTGATCCTACAGACAGTGTCCTCTCCGGTATGTTTCTTCTTGAAATTCGGGGAAGTTTTTTCCTGAGCTTATTCTTTTAAAACATCTAATTGGTTCCATCCGGAACTGCGAGAATTTTTTTATTGAAACTTTGGGAATGCCCTCTCCAGAATTTCCAGGAAAATTTCCTTAAATTTGTTCTTGAAGTTTCTTCTTGGACTTCCTCCTCTTCTGAACTTTTCGGATGTTTTCTCCAGAACTTTGGGGAAGTTTGTTCCTGAGCTATTGGAAAATTAATGCTCAAATTAGAAGGAAATACCCCCAATGTTCCTGAAAAATTTCTTTCTGTTCTTTAAAGAAGGTTCTTCCTGAATTTTGAGAAATCCTGAAATGTTATCTTCTGACCTTTGGAAAAGCTGTCCAGCACTTCTGGGAAGTTGCAACTAACCATTTGAGAAGTTTCTTCCGGAACTTCTGCGAAGTCCTTTCCTGCATTTCTATGGCGTATCGTCCTGATGAAGTTTTTTCTTGATTTTCTGGGAAATTATAGGCAGTCCTGAACTTTTGGGAAGTTTTATCTTGAATTTTTTGGAAGAACTCCAAAACCTCTGGAAAATTTCAAACTTGCAAAAGAAGTTCTCTTCATTAAACTTCTATCTGAAGCTCTGATAAGTCCTCTCCTGATTTTTGGGGAAGGTTTGTCGTGAAATTCTGGGAAGTATGATTAAATTTCTGGAGGTTCTTCTTGTTTGAATTATAAGCTTTCAATACTTCTGAGAAGTTTCTACCTCACCAACGGAGAAATTTTTTATTTTTCAAGAAAGTCTCTTCCTGAACTTCTTGAAATTATGTTCCCGAACCTCTGGGAAGACTACTCCTGAACTTTCAAGATGTGCCGTAAATTCTGGGTCATTTCTTCCTATACTTCTAGGAATCTAGGAATAATTTCGTAAACCCCTTTACTCAAGGGTAAATTTCCAAATCCCAATTGCAAATGTACTGAAATGATGCGTTTAGTAGAACTTTGGAAAAAAATCAGAGTTGTTTCAATAGCTCATAACATTTACTGTTGTTCAGAGTTCCAAGTGGCAACCGACTGGGCTTTAGAGCCAGTATTAGGATCATAAAAGTAAAAGTTTTCAAACGTGAAAATGAAATTTATTTTTGTTTTTCTGACCCAAGGGAACGTCCATTAATTATGTCTCGCAAAAAGTGACGTTTTATACCTTATCACGTTTTTTGTATAGACCTTCAATTTTTTTTTGTATGGATTGTGACGCTTTCCTAAACCCTTACGGCGTGACATATTTAATGGACCTTCCCCAAGGCCTATTGGTGGACCAAATAACTCGAGCTCCTAGTAAATTTCCTACCACGTTTGCAAGGCATTAGTTTGCTGGCTCCACGCTACAAAAACCTCTGGTGATGCCCATATTAATTTTAATCTGTAAGCCATTCAAACTGACGGTAGTTTGTTTTATTTTCAATATGATTAGACATGTTTTTGCTAGAAGTAAATTGTTTTTATGTTACCTTGCTCAGTCAATTGTCACTAACCGATGAAAAAACGTATCAAAACAAACTTGTACTCGACAACATGTGACAGATCAGTCATTAGTTTTCAAGCGGTCGATCTCGTCATCTGTAATAGCACAATAGACCTATCTACAAAGTGATGGTCGACTCGACTTCTATAATTGGCCCCTAGTCATAAGAGCGTAAATTGAGATTATCGTGTGCTCTATTTAAATTTTGACAGTTTGATTCATGGTCAGGCCAACCATTAATTCTAGACAAAATAGCCAAAAGGTCGAAAGAAACATTTGTAAACAATGACATCTACCGTATTTTTCTGGGATCTGCTTTCCCCTCACAAACAAAATAGCACCAGAAACAGATTGAGGGAGTAGATGTAGATGTTAGAAACCTGGCATATCCGGAAAATTTACGTTTTAAATCATTGTTTACAATTGTTACTTTTGACCTTTGACCGATTTTGTCTAGAGTTGTGGGTTAATAGTTGACACTTCACGGTGAAAAGTAGTCAAAACAAAAAAAAACATATTACGTATGTCACCCAAGTTAAACAATAAATTCTATGGAAAATACTTTTGCTATCGCGATATTAACAGATGAAAAAATCGTTGAAGACAATCGATCAACGAAGCTAGCACGTGGACTTAAAAGTCTCAGGCCTAACGAAGAAAATACGGGTTTTTCCGTTTAAACTGGCTTTATTCATCAATATAATCTCCATCAATCATTTCAGCGCCTCTCTAAAATTTCAATACAACTTTCAGAGAACGACTTATCTTAAAATAGGCCTCAGAGTTAGCCAGTAGTTGCTGGGAGCCAAATCTGGAAAATATGGAGGATGCGCAAGCATTTTGAAGTTAAATTCATGAAGTTTTGCGATTTTTTTGCTTGATTGGTGACACGGTGCGATGCTTTGATGTAACTGCGCCTTTTTTTCTTTCTTTTTCATACATTAAGACCCTTCAAGCCTTTTTGTTAACTCAGCATAAGTTGCAATTTTTCTCGTTCAGGTTTTTTATTGTAAATTTTCCAGAGAATGAATAATTCGCTAAAGCACGACCAAAGACGCTAATTACACCAGTTGACCATGCTGAGTGTACGGCATTCTTCCCAAGATTTGCCGCATGATTCGGTAAAATAATACCGGGATTCTCAACGAAACAATCTCAGTGTGTACTTTTTAGGAAGGCAATGAACAATAATTTGACGAGCTTTCACTGAACATGAACTGCACTGAACTGCACTGAACATGAACTGATTCGCACCGACTGACGATCACTTAAGTTTCTTCTCGTCGTCTCCAACGTAGAGACCTCGGAGAGAAAACACCGTGAAGCGGTGCGATACTGGTCCCCACCAGTATAATTAATGGTTACCACCATTTTTGGCTTTACATACATTAATTGTTATGTTATTTATTCTCCGTGCGAGGAGTAACGATTATCAAAACAAACCCAAAAAAGGAGAGAGTTCCTCTCCCATGTGCGCATCAGTAAACAGAGTGCACACAATAGATCGCTAAGAATAAACTATACAAGCCACAGTGGTACATGAGCGTCTTTCCATGCGTCAATTTTTGCCTGTTGAAGTGGCGGACTTGTTCCGTCGCTACAACCTATCCCGCAGTGGGATGTTAGGCAAAGATTGACGTCCATGGTTCGAGTACCATTGGATACATGCCCTTTCGCTCAATTTTCAAAAAACATCTATTAAATTTTCCTACTTGCCGCACTCTGACGGAACTTTCACTTTCTCTTCACATCTTTCATTCTAGCCAAAAACATTAATCGTTACTCCTCGCACGGAGAATAAATAACATAACAATTAATGTACTTTAGAACTTGTTATAACTCTGTAGTCTGAGCAAGGTATTACACATCACCTCATTTGTTTATGCTATTACTAGTAACTCCGTGAGGTGGAAGTAATAGTGCAGTGAAAATCGTAGTAGCCCTCAGAAAAAATCACGATTTATGTCGCTTTTTTCGGTGGCGTGATGGTGCCATGGCAACCATAATAACACCGTTATTCGAATCGTCACCTCAGATGATCTTTTTCATATTTTTTTCTCACGGGAAATAATTTGTTCTTCAAAATGAGAAAAACAGGTCATGATTTCATGCATATGTTGTGTTTTTGTGTTATGAATATACATCATGAACAATATTCCTGATATCATGAACTATTTTTGCAACGCAATGAAATCCTGATTTGATCACGTTAAAACCATCAGCTGAATTCCTAATACTGGAAACTTTATTCATGAATCTGACAAATCTACTTTATCGACTCTAAATGTAAACAAAAAAATAAATCTAACGCCGGGATTCGAACCTGGTGTTGGTGTGAAGAGCGGTGGTAGGACCTGTTGGATGTACTTAACACGCTATTGTTATTCTTGAATAGATTCTTGATTTAAGAAGATGATTACACAATTTTAGATTAGAGGCAAAACCATTCTTCCAAAGTTCATGACTCACATTGTCATTTTATTCCTGAAACCATGAATCAGACACATGAATTCATAAAATAATATTAGTTTCATGATTTTTTATTCATGAAAACAGAAACGGATTTGTTTCCGTGCAGTTGGGTGACATTCGTAATGAGATTTTTTTTGTTTTCACTTCGTTTTCACCTTGAGGTGAAAATCGTAGTCAGCCCCACCGTCTTAAACTGGTCCAAGGTGTTGACCCTTTATTCGTTCAGCTTCGACATCATATAGTCCCAAACAAAAAGAGTCGAAAGGATTTAAATCTGGGGAGGTAAGAAGCCATATTTGTTTGTCCAGAAAGTCAGTTGTATTGTTCCGAAATTTTGGACCACATTTGCCGAGTGGGCTCAGTTGGATTGTACTTTTTGTTTTTCAATAAACACTAATGGGAGCTTACCACATGTGTCCACTGCTCCCCAAAATCATCACCGACGCTGCACTTTGGAACCGATGAATGTTTATATTGGATTCAGCACGAACAGTCTCTCGTCCGAAAAAAAATCGAATTCTTGACCAGCTTGCCGAGAGAGGATCATCTTGGCTCGATCCCACCGCTTTTTGCTGGTATCTTTCGAAACGCCAAACAAACGAACCAATCTATTTTCTTCCATTCTTCGGTTTGATGGATAGCTGAGCTTATCATGCACTACACTCGTCAACACACATTAACACTATGTAGGAGAAATGTAACCACACTTTAAGACGCTGTTTCGCGATTGGTGACGAGAGGCCGGTAGTTTTGCAGTTGCTGTTAACTACACAGATAAAAAGAAACATTGAATTTTATGCGTTTCCTAATGCACATAAATGGAATGCTAGATTTGGCTGAAATTAATGGTATATTTCATGTAAATTGAGGTCAGATAACGCCTGCATCTAGCCTTTTGTATGGCAAATAACAAACAATTTTGTATGTTGTATGGATGATTGCATACAACTTCGCTGTTTACGCCTCCTTTAGGTTGAAATTAAACGAGAGGAAATTTTACGCGCTTGTTAAAATTAATTATTTTTTTCTGTGTAAGGTTATGACCTATTTCGTTTGATTTTCGCTGTAGCGCATTGAAAACACCGACCAAATCGATTGTAGATCAATTGCTGTTAACGTAAGTCTAGGCCACGCTATCTCTGATGCGATAATAAACCTATACCAACGTTATCCTTTTGACTTGATTTTTGTTTATTGCTCGACGGTTTTTCAGTTTAGCAAAAATATGACTTTTCTTTTCGCACCGAGTTCGTGTTTGAGGTGATGCAATCTATCCTTGTTACGAAGGAACCAGACGGGTTGTAAAGTAATCTTGAGAGTGAAACATAAATTTCGCACTTGATATCTGTTTTATTAAGGTGATGAACGGTTTGCTGCTGTGTAAGGTCATTCTCAGCTTTCATAAACCAGCAATATAGGATATATGTGTATTCAATTCAAAACCAATTGGTCTTCAATGGTATTATGGAAGAATTCTTTATGCAACATAATTTTAATTGACCTTTGAAAGCAGCTTCAAGCCGGGGACTGGAAAGTGATAGCTCTCCTGCAGATCTAGCAAACCATTCTTGAATGTTTGAAGAATCACGCCCATTCTGAGCTTACTTTCACAAGCAATTAGCCCCGCGTGTAAACAATACCGACATCATTAAATAAGGGAACTGCAACACACTTCCGGATTTTGGAAATTTAAAATTTGTCTGTAAGTCTGTAAGCGGGTCCATCTCCTGATAATACTGTCTACTGAGTTCACACTAAACTTGTTTTACTTAAAGTCGAGTGATTATCTAATGTAAAATTCGAAACAACATTACAAATGGGTAGAAGATAGGTTTTCACTCGTCTGTTAAACTGATCACCTGCATAGTTTTCATTTTCAGTCATGTAACTATTGAATGAACTCGCCTAATATGGGTTTATTACTTTCGAAATATTAACAGTGGTTGCTAAAGTATACTAACAATGAACACAAAATGTTCATGATTAATTATTCATGATCTGCTCTCCTCATGCTTCTGTCAAAGTAAAAGTTCACCATTCTTCTGTCAAAAAAGTATTCATTATATGAGTGCCACACATGAACATTGTGTGTGTGTGATGAACATATGATAGCTACACTGAAGCAATCAAACTTAGTTCTTCCCTACCAAAATACTTATAAATGACATTGTAAAGTTTAAAAGTTTGATTTATGTAAGACTTTTGATCAAACATGTACGCCGCCTCCAGCCTTTCTTATTTCTAAAGGTTGATAAATGAGTGGTCCATACCTCAAATTGACAGGAAAAACATCTTCTTGATCAGTAATATAGAGATGCTGTTGTACAAGGGTATGAGAAATGAAATGAAAAACTTTTTTTGTCATATGAATGCTGATAGGATGCTTTGGCAAAACATTAGCATTTCATACGTTAATCATGTATTTTTCTAGTGTACATGACATAATTTATGACACAAATAGGACTAAAACAGATGTTTCTTAAACGTTTTTATGATCACATAAGAAGCTCTAAAGATGCGCTGAATAAAATGCTTTTGCTGGAAGTCATCACTCTTATAACAAACAATTATTTCAAGTTCAATCTTTGTTTACATCTGTTAGGTTGACACTTTTTTAATAGACTTGTGAGTTTTATACAATTCTGCGGTTGTGTTTACTTTTTATTATCTTGATTATAACTGTTTTGTTATTGTGATGCAATAAAAATAACAAAAAAGTTATATTCAAGATATTAAAGTAAAAACAATCGTAGAATTTCATAAAAATCACAAGTCTATTCAACAATTGTCAAACTGACACATGTAAATAAAGATTGAACTTGAAAGTAATGTTTGTTGTGAAAGTTGTGTAGAAACATTGAATTGTTCCCGCTTTATTGGCCAAAATCACGTATCAAAATTGACTTGTCTTTCCAAATCTGAGCTACCACTTTCTGATCCAGTTAAGGGTTAGAAGATCCGGGTTTTCTGCCTCTTCCCGGCAGTTCATCCAACATGGTTATGGTGTATTTTACACTCACATGATGAATTCCAAAGCGCTTCGTCAATTAGCGCATAGTTACACCCTTTTCACGTAGCCATGTATCCCAAACTTTAATGTTCTCGTCTTTTTCAGTGCGTGACACAAGTAAACAATCGTAAGATTACAGTCAAAAGAAATGCATGCCATTATGACACATTAAAACCATCACAAATACACCATAACATTTTCGATACATGAATCCTAGAGAGTTTGAGATGTTTAGTGGAATAACTGTAACTATAAATGAGAAGAAAAATTACTATTTGCCATTTAATTTCAACTACCTTTGCTTATTTTGAAAGATACGCGTCTACAATATGCAGACTGATTCAGTGTCTCGTTATTATTACCAGACTCTGAAGAAGTTTGCACATTGTAGACGAAATACACGAATCTGTCAAAATGTTTCTTCTCATTTCTTGTTATTTTCGATACATGCCTTATGAGGGGCCAGAAACGTTTGGGTGGGCCCATAAGCAGAGGCACGAACGCAAAACTAGAAACTAGAATCGAGCTCTTGATTGGTGGAAGAAACACAATAGATCCAAGGGTCGAACAGGAGTCGAAGAAAAGAGAGGAGGCAGTCCCATGCGGCCTATCTTAATTGTTTCATTTGAGTGCTCTGATGGTCCCTCCATTTCTCCGTTATATATTATGTAATGAATATTTAGGATTTTTTGGCGTGGTCCTTGACTGCTTACCTTGCGTTGAAATTTCTTTTCCTTCATGCGCTAACATGTTGCTAGGTTGAATTCAGTTCCTTTACCCCTATTATCGAGATTTTCTGCGCCCTGGGTTGGTTCATCTCCTGTCGTAGTCACTGAAATACTTTTGAATATTTTCGTAACCTGTCCGTAGCGGTGAGATTCGAACTCGACTTTAGCGTGAGGCGACCTGTCTTTATTTATTGTTTTTAGTTTGTAGTCAAAATATAGGATTTAGTGACAAAAAAGCTCTACCACCTCTCAAGTGTCTGGAAAACCTGAAATAGTCTGAAAAACTTTGAGGTGGGTGTCCCCCGAGAACTCCGGTATTCAACATGGTATCTGATTTTGAAGAGCTTACTTCATAGTGATGCTGATCTAGACCCACCATAAGGTATTTTCGGTTATGGAATAACAGTTGAAGAGAACATGAGAAAGAAGAAAGTATAGAAGGCATTAGTTATTGGTAATGATGCACGTGCATGTGATATTCATGATGATACCTCACAAACAGCCGTTCAGAATAGTTTGACGGATGCATATGAGAGATCGTTCCCGGATATTTATTTCCACGCATTTACACAGTTTCATAACGTTTAGTTATAGAAGACAAGAGATAGTAATATGTGCTGCATTTGGGGATAACAAGGCATTTGCAAGGATCATCACAAGCAGTCCATTTGGTTCATCCGATACGGTGGTGCTTCAACAATCAATAGCAAATATGAAATTGATTCACTGTTGTAGTCCCTTGGTCTGAAGTACACCTTGTAGTTCGCTCCTTACTATACATTCTTGCGCTGGTAGTAGAAACTGCGTTTTTGTTTTAATTCCTGTGTTATAATATTCAAGAGTGTGTTCGTAAAGAATTACTTTATTAGTGAATTATTAAGTTTGGAAACGCCACGTTTGATCTGCTGATACTTCCGAAATCAAAACCATATCCATTTTTTTCTTTAACTGTCCAACCGCTGCACAGTGGACAAGAACTGGATGAAAAACTAAGGAAAAATCTGTAACTTTGTCGCTATTAAGCGCGGAGCTTATAAACAAGAGCATTTTGCTTGGAAATTGTCTGGGAAATCGACTGAACTGGTTTCAATCACCGCACGGATATGGTTGTGGAGTTGGAGTTTATTTTATTTCCACTTCCCTTAGATTTTTTGAATACTTATAGATAACTTTGCACGGAGAAGCTCAATATCATTAGTGCTAATCGCATGTGAAATTTCCTGAAAATCGAATAGAAGCTGTTTCAACTACCACACGGTTTGTGAACGAAAATATGACTGGTTTTACCCCACTTCTCCTGTATTCTTGATAGTTTATAGATATCTTGTTGGTGTGGCTCAAGATCAACAAAAATAGGACTAGTCCAGTATGAAATTTCCTGGAGAATCAAATAGAGGTTGATTTCTATATATTGCATGGCTCTGTCTTATTTTGGTCTTGACCCACCTGAGCAAAGATATTCATATAATATTCAAGAATATGGGAAGTGGGGTCAAACCAGTCATATCTTTGCTCACAGAGCCGTCCGAGAAGCCGCTGGATTCGATTTTTCGAGGAAATTTTACATGGAATGAGCACAATTTTGTTGATTCTTAGCCTCTTCGTGCAAAAGTTATCTATCAATTATTCAAAAAATATCGGGAAGCGGGTTAATCAGCCGTTTGTAGAACCGTGCGATGGTTGGAAAACAACCCTTTTCGATTCTCCAGGAAATTTCATACTGGATTAGTCCTATTTTGTTTAAATAGAGCCGGCTCCCGAGCAAAGTTATCTGTAAATTATTCAATCAGTATAGTGGTAGGTGGGGTAAAAATCAGCCATATCTTCGTTCACAGAGTCAAAAGTGGTAGTTGAAACAGCTTCTATTTGTTTTTCCAGGAAATTTTACATGGACTAGCACTATTTTGTTGGATTCGAGCCGTCACCCGTGCAAAGATGTTTATATATTATTCAAGAATGGGGAAATGGCCTTGTTTACAAGCCGTGCCTAAAAGTGACAAAGTTACAGATTTTTTCAGTTTTTCATCAGTTCTGCTAACTGTGCGCTATATAGTGATAAAAAAATAAATATACAATATTTTTCTCTGACCATTCATGTGACAGTTTTTGCTCGGATTCATCAAAATCCATAGCAAATAAATGACGAATTTATTTCCTGCTTGAGAAACTCCACTGTCCTCAAGCACACCATATAAAATACTCCATTCGGTCACTTTTTGGTTCTAGAATGTTTGTTCTTTGGCTGGATCTGCTCTGTTATTTTGAAAGAATATTTGAAGAGCTATATATAGGGTAGAGAAAGGCTTAATCAGAGGTCACTATTTTAATCAGTTGTTAGGAGATAGGTCTAAAAACCCAACATTTTTCCAATTACTTCACTTTTAATGATACTATCATGAGCTCTATCTATCGGGCCTATGATCTGATGTTTAACGTTACTGATTACCAATTTATTACTGTCCTTTTGAAAATTTAGAGTACATCATCTTGAAAACCATTTCTACCTGCTGATGAAGTAAGTCTAAATTTTGCCTAGGTATTCTCCTGCATTTAATCGCCGAATGTACCGGAGAGCATGTTCATCAGCTCTCTCACAGCTAGCTTGTTGCTGTAGAAGGTGATGTTGAACATTGAGTTAAATTTATTACATACTCGAGATAATCTGAAATCACATTTTTTTCATGTTTCTTCCAGTCATTTGAGGTGGATCTGGCATCATCATATGCGGCACACAAAAATATGTTTCTGAAGCTGTTCAATAGTACCTAACGATAAATAATGTTTCGTGGTTGAGCGGCAGCTATGGCATCACTGTTGCTTTTGAGAGTATTTCCATGTTTCCTCTTCTTTGTCGAATTTAGTTACCTTCTTTGTACGAAATACTGAAAAGCGGCATTTTTGTGCTGAATGGTAAAAAGTGAGACCTGAAAGCTAATAAAAGTCAAATATGTTTGTCTTCCATTAAGGTACACGATTATTATTTTTCCAAAATGTGTTAAAGCTCCATAGCACGACTTTGTGCAGAAATTTTGCTTGTCATCATTGTTAGGCAGGTTTTGTACTGTGTACGCCTTCATTTATGCCTCTGCTCTACTTTTCTGCACGTATGATTAATTTTTCATTTTTCAACTTTGCAGGAGCCATATTTTGCACAGAGTTTGGGACTATTTCAATAATTAATAACGAACTTCGTCGATTTGTCAAGAGCATACCTTTCGTTTTGTTCTGCTTTCAACCTTCCGACACACAGTCAATCGCTGGTCGTGAACAATTTGTAAACACTAAGCACAGAACTTTTTAGTAGTTTAAAGGCCAGTATCGACCTAAAAGTACAAATTTCATTTTATTTTTTCGTTCTTTTCAGGTGCATACTGCTGCAGAATTTTTTTTTCGATGCTTTACTTTCCCGTTTCAGTAAACGGAATTTAACATGAGTTTAGTATAGAAAAAGAAATTTCATTCGAACACGAAACCGACCTTAAGATTCGATTTCACCGCTGCTCGTACAAATGCGTTCGCGCACTTCAGAATTTGATTAGACGCCATTTTACCAAATGTAACCAAAATGTAAACATGTTGTGCCACGAAATCAAGTGGGCGGTTTCAGTATTACTAAAACGTATTTCAGCGATCGTGAAATAATTGAAAACTACACTGAACGGAATGTGTGTGCGAGATTTTCTAACGTGGACAGGCTTTAATTATATGCTCATTGTTACATGTCAAAATTTGACACGGGCTGCGTGAATTCGGACGAAGTTTTGCAAACATGATCATAGAATCAGAATACGTATTTTGACATAAGGATATGTAGCTTGACTCAAGAGTAACTTTTGGAAAGGGGTCGGCGGTTTTGATACAACAATCTCAAGGAAAACGCTTTTTCGATTTCTTTTTTTAATTTTTAACGTATAAATTTGGACATTAAACGTTATTTTAAAGGAAAGATCAACATGGACGAATAATTGATAAACAAATTTCCGCAGCTTTCCACCTCTTTGGAAGATTTTCATTGAATTAATTTATGTTTTTCAAATAACTTTCAATGCCAAAAATATTCAGTGTTTCTAAGGTATAAATTGACATTGGCACTTTTTCCATTGTTTTTAATATAAATAGCATTGTTGTGTAATTTTCTTACCAACATTATTAAATTTATTGCTTGTTAACTTAAAAACACTTGTGCTGCCAGATCATTACTCATGTTTTCAGACACAACAACAGAACTCAAATTTGTAATTTTTTTTATCTTTTAAATATAAAACAAAAGAGTGAATTGTGGCTTGATCATTGTCTCCAACGTTGGCTTTGCAGTTCATCCTGAAAACAAAAAAAAATACTAGAAAAATCACATGTTATGACAACTTTGTTTGCTTGCAATGCTGCTTTTCCATTTTTACGAAATGAAGACTCTGTTTTCAATGAAGTCATCAATTTTTCTTATTTTTTCACTAGAGGTGAGACGCAAATTCATCCACTTCAAACTCTTTTACCACTTTTTGCGTAGGCCACGACTTGCAAACTGTTAAAATACTATGCTTCTCATCCTTTGTAGCCTCATCACGGAAGAATTTTTTCTTTTCATAGTTGGTTAATAATTTCATCATGCTTCCTGATTTTTTGTTCCAGAACGAATCACCTCGTCTCTGCTCTTTCTTCTTCGTGTTGAATATGTTTCTCTTTTGTATATCAAAGCACATTTTCAATTTGGGTAACTAATCTGGATCATGTTTCTTAAATGATATTGAGTATACGCTGAGGCATGGTAATTCCTATGTTGAAGAGATCGATGTTATTAGCTCTGATAATTTTTGCGTTTTTTCTTTTAGGGTAAATCTAACAGTGAGAGATTCTTCAGTCTCAGTTTCTTTCTATTATTACAGCGCCGTTATAAAACTTTCGAGGGATCCTTTAGTATAGATCGAAACACAATAGTGATGGTTACACTACAAATAGTAGAATGAAACACGTAAAGGTGATTGGGAAATGGCGATTCAAAGAGAACGTAATCAAAGAGAGCCTCAATGTTAGATTTTATGGAAAACAAACCCGAGAATTGATTGTCGAAGTGAAACAGTTGGCGTCGACATAATTGTACATGCACAGAAAAAATGAATTTGACTGGCGCAAAATTCTCCGTTTATCTGCCAAAGGAGGTACATAAACGAAATTGTCTGCAATCTTCATGCGCCATACAACAATGTTTGCAATCTTGCATACAACAGTCTGAATGCAGGCGTTATCTGCTTAATTTACATGAAATATCCCATCGTGTACGGCTGAATCAAGCATTTTTATGTGCATTAGATAAGGCAGAAAATTTAATGTTTCTTTTACCGGTGTTTCTATAGATTCTATTTAGTGAAACATTCCTGCTATGAATATGCTGGACAGACGAGAGACGGTCAAACTAATAATGTTCTCATACTCATGCGAACATTCAGTTTGACGTCATCGCGGTAGCTTCTAAACACAAGAAATGACCAGTGAAAGCAATCGCAAATAGAGATAGTAAAGTAGTCAAAGTGCAATTTTTTGTTCATCTTTATAGATTAAACCTCGTGAATTTTCTTATAAAATCAATTAAATCAATAATGTTGAAGTAATCTTCCTATTACTTTCTGAAACTAACAGTCCAATCGTTTGAAAGTCAAAGAAAAAGTTGTTGAATATCCATGTTTGTTGGAACAAATATAGTTTTTGGTGATGGAAACATCCTCCTGAATAATTATGCAAAAGGGCATGCTTCTAATGTTTTTGTATTACTCATGAAATTAAATTCAAAACATCTCGAAATGGTTACCTTGTAGGAGATCATTAACTGCAGCATTTCGATTGGAAACTTAATTTAGAATCACTATTTTGCATTGAAATCTATCAAAAGCCGCTAATGAGAGAACTTTTTTTTAACAATTTTTGGTCTCACGCTGTTATTACCATTATCAATCGATTTTTGTCTTCAAATTTTACCATTGAAATAAAATAAGATTGAATATTTTGGAAGTTTTTTTCTCTATTGTCTAGATTTTCAGTCTCATTGTTTCATTCTATCATAGTCACCAAATGCCTTTTGGGTATTTTCGTAACTTGTCCGGGGGTGAGATTTGAACTTAACTTGGCGTGACGGGGTATGGGTGTGAACCACCATGTCGGGGTCTCCCCTCTTTTTGGAACTGAATTTTACCTACGTGTTAGGAGATTATCACCATTATCAATTATTGTTTGTTGTTTTAATTATATTTTTTTCGGAAAACCATATTGCATCAAAAACACATAAGCTCCTCTCAAAAGTTACTCGTATCAAAACGACCGTTTGTCATGCCAAAACACCTACTGTTATGGACGAATCCAAGTTTAAAAAGAAGAATCCCTGCTGTGCAGTTTTGGATGTTTCATCCATCATACAACAAACCAATTTCTCATTTAAAATTTCATTTGGAATATTTCAGGAAGCATTTAAAAACTTTAACATGGGAGCTACCGCTTTATTACCACCGGTGTCATTTTTTTTATTCAACTCAGATTCGTCAACTCGAACACGTTTGTGTAAATGGTTCGCCAAATTTAAAATAATAAAGTTTTGTCATTTACTGATTTGGCGAATCGGTCAAAATAACGTGGTCAGGCTTTAATTATATTTTCAATGTAACCTTCAAAACAATCAATGTATGAAGATTTACAATTTGAATGACAATCTTACCAAAGTGGCAACAATCATTTGTGAAGTATCGACCTTAAAAAAGGATTAAAGTTAGGTTTAACTGAACGTGAACAATGGCTTTTCCGTAAATTTCCGGTGACACAAAGGCTAGCCTTGCAAACCTCCAATTTATCGGATGAGGAACTCTTCCTCTTCCAAATGACCGTGGTGCTTTGATTAGGCGAGTTTAAATGTGGAGAAATTAAAGGAAAATGCCATATCGTTTACGTCATTGCTAGGTCCTGTACGAAAATCTTTGTCGCGTTATGGATTATTGTATTAGATAAAAGAGCAAGAAGCAAATTACATCAATTTAACGAACAAGAAACGTCAGATGTGTGCACGACGCTGAGAAAATACTTACTAAAGAGTGGCTCATTCAGAAGATTGAACCTCTAAAAGTATTCACAAAATGTCGTGAAATCAGCTTGAAGTTTAATCGATTAAAAGCTATCGAAAGTTGAGGTCATTTTTCAGACCTAGTTAATTTTTTTCTAATTTTCCACACCGGCGCACAGCCTGCTGCTGCACGCTTCAACCGGACCATGTACAATTGATTCCGATCATCAAGATCATCTATCCATCCTGAGCAAGACGGAAAACCATTTTCGAGCGTACCTTGAGCGGTGATCGACTCACGCATCACAGACTCTCTCAATAGTCCAGATTCCAAGATCAATTTCGAAACACCAATGTTGAGTTGGTTTCATTCTTTATCCGGAACCTACTCGAATCAAACATGACACTTGGCTTGTCAAAGGAGCGAAAATCTTGCATGCAAGTGATCGATTCTTCAATCAAACGCTGGTGGGTCAACGAACGCGCGTTCATAACATTTTAGTTTTCGATTTTGCGGCAAGGTCAGTTCGAGGTTATTACGATGGAGTGTGTCACCTTTCGGTCTCTCGGCTTACTTTGAGTTGTAGGTTTGCAATGTTGTTTAAAAAGACAAATGAAAAGACTATCATTAAGCATAAACCCAACCCAGACATGCAGGAAAACAAAAATCAATATGAAACAAATAACCTAAAAGCAGAAAAACGTCCATAGTTTTCTAGAACTTGAATTATTTGCGAATGGTAGAATGACAGTTTAGGAAAGCAAGCAGTATTTAGAGAACATTGGAACAGCTTGGCAAAATCATAGCTATAAGGATCAAAATCAGTGAGAGTAGAAAGCGGAGAAACAACTTCACAGTGATTGTTTAAGAATTTATATAGTTAGAGATCAGCTGCAGGAAAACAAAAACTCTTAGAAAACTCTACTAGATACAGAACTAAGCACTTGTTCCATCTTCTTTAAAAACAAATCAACAAAACAAAAAATCACAATGAAAGGAATTAAAAAAAAATCTTCAACATATTTTTCTACATTTGAAGGAAACTTTTCTTGTATTTAAACTCTTTCTCGGCTTATAACGATATGATAAGACACGTATAACTAGCAACACTGGCACATTTCACTTTTCTAATATACACTCGTACATTTAGAGGAAACTGTCATCGTTAAGAAGGAAGGCAACTTGTTTGTGATATCTAGAGGTTTTTCTTTCTCCAGGGAAGAGTTCACTTCCCGCGCCAAAAACCGTTTAAGCAAACCAACAGTAAACCAACACACTAGAGTCAGTCGTTTTCAGCACGGTTTGCATACTCTCAGCTTTCCAACCAAAACTAGAACAGTTAGACCACTGACACTGTTAAGAAAAATACTAAATAAATACACACCCAATGGTCAAACACTAGCAGCACACTTGTCACAAGTTTATTCACCTCAATCAAGTTTGAACAAAAAGCACTCACAGGTTAGAAAGATGTTAGGAAAAAAAAAGTATTGACGAAAGCTTTAATGGGAAAGAAAAACAAAAAACAAATCCGATGACTAGAAAAACATGTAAACAAACACCAAAAACACTGAAACAAACGGTAATCGGTAGAACGGTTATCAGTTTCATCAAATCTCAAACAATAAAAACAACGCGTTCATTTGCCGTCGATGGAAACATTTACAAAAGAAACAGAACAAATGCAACCAAATCCAGGAGAGAAATTTGAATAGAAAGTCTGATGATCTGTTGTTCGTTTCGTTGTTTAATTTTTTCATCATAAAAAAAAATCAAAATTGCTTCATTTGTTGTTTGTTCGGATTGGAAAATGAATTATCAAACACAGTCAAAAGCAGTACGCAACTCGATTCGTAACTTAAAAAAAAATCATTCAAGGCAAAATGAAACAAAATGTTTAGACTAGGGGACTTGAGATAGATAGACTTTTTTTCTTCTTCAAATTTTTACATAGAAGCAACATAGAATGAATAAAGAAACAACTGCACTAATTAAAAACTTATAAACACTGCATTACGGGAGAATACAACAAAAAAAAAATACATATTCTGCAAACTACTTTGATAAGCGACGCAAGTGAAAGGCGTGAATTGAAAATTCAGCCATACACACTCAATTTGACATCTAACATTAAACAATTTAGTATGTAAGTGAAAAGGTTGTTGAAAATTTAAAAAAAAAGAAGTCGAAGAAAACTTTACGATCACATACATTTTATTCTCGCTTCTAATCGCGTTCGAATAAACAACACACATACACTTTTGGCTTCATCAATTATAAGGCTTCATTCATTACATTAAATAGGAAAGCAATGACATAAAAAAAAGCAAAATACAAATCAACTTTGTAAATAAAGAGAAATCACGCTGCGGTTTGAAAACACTAACACACAAACACAAACATACACACACTGAAGTACCTAAGTCCAGTCAGGTTTTGGACGTTCGATCGCAAAACTCAAAACTAATCGAATCCCGATTGAGGAAATGTCATTTTGCAAGGTTACACATCCACAAACAAATACACACAAACCAAACAGAACGGACAGTATTGCCGGTGAGCCCGATTCAGAAGTGAAAAGCAACAAAAAAAAAATAAAGAAATGACAATTCAAAACAAAACACCAATGGAACATCTAGAGCCACGCGAAAATAAGAAATCCTTTTCCCGGGTCGTTGGTTCGATGATTCCCGTGTACATAACTTCACTTAAGCAAACTAAAGCAGATCACGGACGTGATATTTCCACAGCTTACGTTTCCATCGATTGTTGACTATTGTTTAAGACTCTTTATCATGCCGCTCGTGTTACTGTCGAACTGGTTTTGAACTTTCAACATTAATTGCTGCACACCGGTCGGGGGTTCTTTTTTTTTTAAAGAAAACCACGCATCACTAGAGTAGTAGACCGTTTGCCGGCAGAAAGTGAAAATTTCAGCCACGTTTTACTTGAAAATCCAACAAACTCTTTAAAGCAGAAAACAAATCTCTTCTTCAGCATTATTTAACTCAATATAAAAATTATACGAATAATAAAAACAAATCAAACTCTAGTGAAAATGAAGGAAAGGATGAGCAATGAAAAGAAGACGATAAGGAACACAAACACACATAAATACAAACATACAGACTCAAACATGAGACATACACTCGGGAGAAGAGAACGGAAACTGCATAGCAAAATGAAGGAAAAGTGAAGATTGGGAAAGAAAAAGAAAGGGAAACTTGGTAAAAAAAAGAGAAATATTCTTATAATTAATTTATTAAAACCAAAAGCGAAAAAAAAAGTTCTATTATATTGTAGCTATCTTTGAACAAAACAATTATTATATTATATTGTACTTACAAAAAAAAAAACCCATTTAACGATTTTAACGATTTCAAAAATAAAGTGAAAACTCAATGAAAGATCCATTCTGCTGCCACCCTGATTGTCTTCATCCGAAATTGGTCCATCTTTTCCATCATTTTTGACGTTGGAATAACGTCTCTCTTTTCTATTTCTGTATAGGGGCGTCGTTCTAAAATCTCTGAAATCGACCGCGTTACGCAGGATTGGAGATTTTGGACGATAATATCTCCTTTCTGGTCCACGGAAATTTTACGACAAGGATTTCATTCGAAAGGTAGAACATCAAAATTGAATCCCTGTTGATAACTTTATTCATTATCAAAAGTTATACTCTAACAATTGTATACTATTGAAAATAACGCAAGTAAAAGATGATTTAGTAGAGGGTAAATTTACTAAATGAACAGTACTTTCCAATCAAAGATTTCAAACTAGAGCAAGGGAGGTCTCATGTGCAGCAATGAACGATATATAAGGGGTACAACTTCGCAAATTTTCTCATTCGTTCGGCAATATTGAAGTTGTGCGGAGCGGTGGAGAGCCAGTATTTAACTTGCAGCTGGCGGTGGCATATACCCTGGAGGGTGAGAGGGGGCCCGTTCTTTTGTTGCCTGTGTAGGGAAGATGTAAATTTAACATCCAGCACTCTAGCAGGTCCAGCACTCATTGGCCGCCAATGATATAATGGAAGAAATCGGTTTAGAACAATCCTTGGAGTGACCATTGGAAGCTGCTCTATGCGGGAGCTAGAAAGTGATAGCCCTACTGCAGATCCAGCAACTCATTTCATAATGTCTGGAGAGTCACGCCCATTCCGTGGTTACTTTCACATACAATAAGTCCCGCATGTAAATATTACCGATGTTAAACAACATCGGATTTTCAAACCAGGTTCGTATTTAGTATTATTTGAAAATAGGATTATTGTTATATACTTAAAATCAGATGGATTTCACCCATGGCCACCTCTTTAATGACACTATTTTATTGATTCGTATAAACGTTGATTCGTAATTAATTCCTTGCGCTCGCGACAAAATAAGCGCAAACATTTACGTTGCTAAATCGCCCGTTAGATGAAACCTGCTGTACGAACCTGGTCCTTTCCTTCCAATGCTTTCGATAGCGGGATGCAGTGGGTCGTCAGGTTCGACATCGACCGATGTTGGTTGGAGGGGGAAGAAATCCAACAGGAGGCCCTTTCCAGGGCTACGGGTTATCAAAGTTACGCATGCACTTTCTTCGAGGGATAAATTAACTAACGCGCGGTTTACTAGACGAACACTTATAAAACGGAATTTATTTACTTAACACAACATATATTTGCTTAAAAATTAATCACAAATTAAAATGCTCGTTGCCTTGGAACCGAGTTCTTCGTTTGGCAACCGAAATGCGACTCACTTATGGATCATTCGTCAGCCTGGTTGATACCGATGTCCAGTGAAGATTCTCATAGCCGAGATGTACGTGAGCATGGAACTCACTCTCCTGTTGCCGTTAGCAGTCCGACAATGATCTGTCCAGTGCACGATGACTGTTGTTGAGCTGGTGATAACAGAGGCTATTGTCTCTTGATCATGCCTTGTATCCATATAGCTGGTAGATGAAACCTCTGTTGGACAGTATTGCACACGGTGATGATGAGCAGGGATGAAGTCTGGAGGGTTGCCGATCACAAACACCTGCATAACTAAACTCTGTACACCATCTGGTAAATGCATCTGAAATTAAGTGCCAGCCTTTCACGTACGCACGCCCGTTGTCTTCATTTGTTGCTCCTGACCAGCAAATGACCGTTTTCTACACTGCACTGGATTTTTTTTTCTGACGTAGGACTTACGTCTCTCTTTGTTATTCTTGTATAGGGGCGCCATTCTAAAATTTCTTAAATCGAAAGCGTTTCGCAAGTTTGGAGTTTTTGAACGATAATATCACCTCTCTGGCCCACAGAAATTTTACGATAAGTATTTCATTCGAAAGGGAGAACATCAAAGCTGAATCCATGTTGTTAGCTCAATTCATTATATCTGTTTAAACTAATTAAAAAGTACTTAAAAGATACATTTCTGAACGCACACAGCTGTTGGTCCAATACTGAAATCATATTTGCGCTCTGATTGGTTCATACTGCCACAGTTTTTTTTATTCTTTCTCGGGTATTTTCATCACTGCGACCATTTTTTAGATCTATTGTGATATATCCCCCTTTTTTTAGCTCTGTCCAGGTGACGTACCACTATTGTTAGGAGTGGTCGTCAACGCTTGACTTAGAACATTATCCCAGCACGGTATTACACTTCGAATGAATTGCCCTACCGGTCTGGGATTTGTTCTCCAAATATCAAGGGGTTCTATTAGCCCTTTGTCGAAGAACTGATTTCTTTTAATGAAAATTGCCAGACAGTGGCATAATCAATGTTCCGAGTCTTCTTTTTCCATACCACAAAAGCGACATGAATCCTATCCTATCCTATAAATAACATCTTGAAGTTTTCCAATCACCTTCAAGTGATGCGGCTCGGACAATGACCTGTTAAAAGACCAGTATATATGTTTAGATTTTGTTTAGAAAGATCAAATATTTTGCGAGTCATAGAAATATTTGGAGTAATGAACCGCTTTGATTGCCTAGCTGTGAAAGTGTTGTTCCAGTTTTCATTCACTTTCGAAGATTCCCAGACTTTGAGCTCCATTCTAAGAGAAGAAGCAGATAAACTACAAAAGGTCCTTCGAACTGAAGAGACGATCCGAGTCTTGCTAGTGTATCGGCTCGTTCATTTCCACCAATTCCGCAGTGACCAGGAACCCAGTATAGATTGACTTGATTACGACAAGACAAATTTTGAAGTGATTGAACACATTCCCAAACATGCTTAGATGTGCATGTTAATGACTTTAAAGCATTTAGAGCTGCTTGACTGTCTGACATAATACATATATTTGAATGTCTATAAATGTCTGCCACAGTTACCGTGCTAGAGATTATAAAACATGTGGGGACGTCCGACCGACCATCAGTTTTCGCTGTGCATCCGTATGCCACAGACGTGTTCAAACAAGAAGACCAATCATCACACGTCACCTGCAGCTGGCCATCCGCAACAACGAGGAGCTGAAAAAACCTTTTTTCCGGTGTGACCATTTCACAGAATGGTGTTCTGCCAAACGTCCTGCAGCCCAAGACGACCGTGGAGAAAATTCCAATCGCGAACCACGTTCCCTCCGTAAACAACTGAAATCCGTCCTTTTCAGGGCGACCAAATCAATTTTCCGACTAAAGATGAGTATGTTTGATTGAAACTTAAGCTCATCGAGCTCATCGAAATTCTCATTACCACGCACCGGTTCAATATGGCGTTGCTTAAAAAGCCGCGTGCCGGAGAAAATGGCAAAATCAATCACCCAGGTCATCTTCATGGTCAAGTGGTTAGCGGTGTCACCCGTCGTTCAAGCGATTGCCATCAAATAAGAGCTTCGATCCATTTAACACTTGCAATCACGTTGGACATTCAGCAAATAAAATATTATTAACAGTTTATTCGACCCAAACTGTAGTTTCTATAAATTTTCATGAAGAACCAATAGTAAAGCTTCACACTAATATTTAGCATAAGGTTTCATGGTTCGTTAGACTGGATAAAATATAGTAGAAATTTAATAATGTGATAACATCAATTTTTTCACATCAACAAGCAGTCCTACGTCAACTTTGCAGTTATGTTCACTGTTAGTTTAAGGTAAATCAAGAATTATTGTTTGATTTTTTTTCGCGAAAACAACGCAGCAAAAACAAAACACTTCAGTTTCAAAGCACGGCTTGCTGCGATCGATCCTTTCAGAAGGGGTAAGTATCTCTCTCTCTCTCTCTTTCTCGTGTGTTTGTGTGTGTGTGTGTGTTCAATCCAACGCCCACCATCCGGCAGTGTTTTTATGAAAGAAAAATGTTTGCAGTTCAACGAGCTTTGGTTGACTCGACAAACATTTTTAGTCCGGAAGTTGGAAGGTGATAGCTCTGTTGAGTTCCAGTGACCTATTTCAGAATGCCTGGCCGCTTACGTCCATTCCGAGGTTACTTTCACTTACAACCAGCCCCGCATAGACACAATACAAACATCAAATGGAAATTACTATTGTGCATACACTTACATCATGAACTCATACTGTTTTGACAATGGCACGTATTTAGTAGTATCGTTCAAATTTAGTTATAATCGGATAGATCTCACCGGAAATTGTTGCTGATGTACAGTCTTCATTTACTAATGGATGCATTTTTGTCTATACAGGAGAAGCTCTCCGCTATTCGGCAAATATTTCCACATCCTCCTTTTCGCGTGAAACAGCACGAATATATTTAGTACTTCGTGCACAAATAAAATACAATGAAAATAGCAGGTAAAAAACCCTTTCGAGTAGAAATTAAATTTGAAAAATCAATATCACTGGGCAATGAATGCGAAAAAAAAACTTCACAGCTGTCCCTCTGTAGACCACGTGATGAGTGCATCTGAAATTATATGCCAGCCACTCAGCGCACTGACGTGCATGCGCGTTAGCTTCGATCATTGCTTCTGACCAGCAAATGGTCGTTTTTTACATTGCACTAGTCTTCTTTTAACAAACAAATCAGCGCCAACATTTGATTAGGGCGAATCTAGTTTTGTAAACAAACACTTTGTCTGCTAATTTATCGAAAGTTGAATACAATTCCCTCAAATTGAATAAATCAGCGGATACAGATAAAGCTCCTGTTCCTTAAAGACTGCTTAATTTGTATTTGTGACCTTTTGTTCAAGAGAAAATCAGTGTGTGTCCTCATAGTATGATGTGAACGGTTGGGCAGATATTTTGATATGGTATCATCAGCACTCATGATCATCAATATCGTTATGGTCATATAAATCACTTTTGTATAGACTGCTTATTCGGTTAGCCAGTGATCATCTCTAAAATTTCAGGGAAACTCTCTCCTGATCTTTTGCAAAGCTCTTTGCTAAAATACTGGGAAGTTTCCTCCCGATCTTCAGGCAAAATTCCTCATGAACTTCATGGCAGTTATTCCTTATTTTCTTCGAAATTTCACATTTAAGAACCCAACCTTACCTTCCAGAAACATTTGGAAAGTTTTTTTTCCTGAACATAGTTACTTTCTAAACTTCTGATAAGTTCCATACTGAACTACGATGAAAGTTTCTCAAAACTCTGAGAAAGTAGGGTAAGGGGATGTAATGTTAGCCTAGCTCCTTCATTCGGCCTATGTACCAAATGTGTCATTAATTTAGCGATAATCAACAAAATTATGTTGCTATTAGCATGATAGATGTAATCCGAAGCAATTGAGACAATATTTATCAACTTATAGTTGTTCACTTTCGCGTAATTTTCGGTTTCTTGAACTTTTGGGGCATCATGATTTCACTGGTTATGCTGAACAGATGATCTACACGATTTCAAGTGATCTAAATTTGGCTTAATTGAATCGATAAAGCAAGCAATGCAGTCTGGATGTGCAGAACATAGTTACACGTTACAAACTAATTGTTCACATAGCTAAAATAACAATGATTTTACAAGAAAATCGTATACCCAATGTTGGGTACATATTTTTTTGGTATGTTCCCAACTATGGCCTGTTCTATCAATAACGTAGTAAAAAGGTTGTTATTGGTAAAATTCCAAGTGGAAATGCATGAATTTGCGGTTGTTTATATTCAAGTGGCTTATCTAAACACAAATCGAAGAGACAAAATCATTGCATAGTGAGTTATAATGTTTTCATTATTTAATGGCTGATAAATCATATATGAACATCACTTAAGTGTTTCGAGGCAGTTTTACTTTAGTTTGTTTTGTGAAATGTTGTATTAAGTAAATCCAGTACAGCTAGCAATGCCTTAATTCATGAAATTAGAAGAAAAGAAACCGTACAAAGACTGCATTTAGTAATAAATCCAACGAATGGGACAATGTTGCATCCACGAATAGACCCAATTTGGTGCCTATAGACCGATATTAAATCCACATCCCTCGAAAGTTTATGGCATTATAAAAAGAGTTGTGTAACTTTTAGTGATACATGCTACCAAATGTCTTATCAAACTTGTCTTTGCAAGCGTATAACTAGTTGAATCTCGCTTACAGCTTTAAAACTTTATGAGTTATAATAAAAAATGTGATCGCTGGTTGCATAGAAGGCTGAGTCAAGGGACACATACCCTACTCTCCAGAATTTCTGAGAAAATCTTTTTAAGTTCTTAGAAGTGTCTTCCTGAACTTTTGAGAAGTTCATTTCTAAACTGCCGAAATAATCTCTTCTGAACTTTAGGGAAGTATTCTCCGGAACTTAGGAGAAGTTAGTTCCTGAATTTCTGAAAAATTCCTGCTTGAACTGCTAGAACGTTCCCCCTATACTTCTGGAAAGGTTCTCCCTGATTTTATCAAAATATCTACCATCACTTCTGGGATTTCGTGAACTTTGAAAAGTTTTCATTCTGCAAAGCTGGAATGATCGATTCGGAACTTTAAGGAAGCTCTCTAGGTAGTCACAAATAAACTTTTGCTCTTCTTGACCCTACAGTGCTCTCTCTGGTAGGTTTTTTCTTGAAATTCGGGGAAGTTTTTTCTTGAGCTTATTCCTTCCAAACTTCTGATTGCTTCCATCCGGAACTGCGAGGAAAAATTTATTGAAACTTTAGGAAAGCCGTCTCCAAATTTTTTTAGGAAAGCTCCCTTTAATTTGTTCTTGAAGTTTCTTCCTGGACTTCTGAAAAGTTCTCTTCTGAACTTTTGTGAAGTTTTCTCCAGAACTTTGGGGAAGTTTGTTCCGGAACTATTGGAAAGTTCGTGGTCAAATTAGAAGGAAGAACTTCGAATGCTCCTGGAAAGTTTCATTCTTTTCTCTCTAAAGATTTTTGATAAATCCTTACTCTGAAATGTTCTCTCCTCTGAGCTTTGGAAAAGCTGCCTAGCACTTTTGGCAAGTTCCAACTAACCTTTCAAGAATGTTCTTCTGGAACTTCTGAGAAGTTATTACCTAAACTTGAGAGAAGTTCTTTCCTCAACTTCTATGACGCATCGTCCTGAGGATTTTTTTTCCTGATTTTTTGAGAAATTATAGGTGTGCCGTTCCTGGTCTGCTCCCGTCTGAAATTTGGGGATGTTTTTTTTTCTGAGCTTCTGGAAAGTTCAGTATTAAATGTCTGGGAAGAACTCCAAAACCTCTGAAAAATTCTAAACTTCAGAAACAAGTACTCTCCCTCACACTTCTTCCTGAAGCTCTGATAAGTCGTCTCCTGATTATTGGGGAAGTTCTGTCTTGAAAGTCTGGTGAGTATGTTCTTGAATTTCGATAATTAATTTTTGAAGATTCTTCTTGCATGAACCGCTTGCTCCCAATACTTCTGAAAAGTTTCTACCTGACCATAGGAGAAGTTTTTTTTTCGAGGAAGTCTCTAAATTTCTCAAATATGATTTGTATTGTTGTGAACCTTTGTGACTTAATGGCAAAGTATCAATATTACCAACGCTTTGACAGTAATTTTTACACGGGTTTGAACACGCGTGGGATTGAACACTACCAAAAGTAGGGACTCCATGTTACCCTCGGAAATGGCCTAAACGATACTTATATCCGGGCCCATTGTGTCTCCAAGTGGCCCACCGCTTTCGTTTCTTCAAGGATTTCTACTTTAAATGATACCTACGATATTTTAAAATATCTCAACAAAGCTTCTTACCTTATCTACTATACTGTTCAAATTCTCGTACGTTTTAAATCCGAACTTCAGAGAATTTTAAATAAATTAAATTGATTAAATTGAATTGAATTGAATTGGGATTGAATTCAAATGAAACACAAATTTAAACCAATCATGAGAATTCTTCGTATTATTATAAAAATATGTATGCAGGGGTTTTCAGGACGGAAAAAAGTTCTCCAGATGTTTTGAGACCCCTGAAAGGGGGGAGGACTCCCAAACAAATGAAACACAAATTTCGGCATAACTCGAGAACTCATCTGTAAGTGATGGCTCTCATACAAATGGAACAAAAAACCATACAAATGAAAGAATATGTTGAGAACTAATCAAGCAAAAGGAACCAACTTTGGCATGTTGAGGTTTTAGAAAGCAAGAAGTGTTTCCACGGTGGTTCGAGACATCTCTCCTCTTTGGAAGTGCAGGCTCTCGTACAAATGAAACACAAATTTCAACCAATCATGAGAATTATTCCTTATGTTATGATGATTTGTATGCAGGAGTTTTTGGGGCCAAAAAAGGTTCTTATGATGGTTCGAGACTCCTTCCCTGTCTAAAAGGGGGAGGCTCCAATACAAATGAAACACCAATTCGTGCAAAAGTCGTAAACTAATCAAGCAACTGGAACCAAATTTGGCATGTAGCGGTTTTGGAGGCAGGATTTTTTTCCATGGCCGTTTGAGACTCCTCTCCTCTCCTGAGGGGGGGAGGGCTCATACAAATGCAACAGAAATGTGTATTTCGCGGGGAAAGTAGCATGTTCTGATAGAAGTTAGAACCCCTTTTTAGTCAAAAATGGGGGATGCTTGAGTTACTCTCACTGCTACATTTGCACAAAAAGTTAATCTAAGGTTATGCAAGTGAAAATGACGTTCAAACTGGCAGGATAAGGCGTAGTTTGGAGATAAATCTAGCGTTTTTTTTTCATTAGGGCGAATCTACAATCGAGAGATTCTCTCCGGGCTCGCTCTCTTTCATTCATAAACCAATCACCATTACGTTTTTCATTCTACTATTTGTAGAGTATGCTAGCCAGCACTGTTGTGTTTCGATCTGTACTAAAGAATGCATCGTAAGTTTTAAAATGGTGCTGTAATGAATGAAAGAGAGCGAGCCCGGAGAGAATCTCTCAATTGTAGATTCGCCCTAATGGAAAAAAAACCCTAGAAATGTTTCGACAATGAAATGCTTCTACACAGAAAAAAATATATGGTAGAAACTGAAGATCAGAGGGTATAGTTAAAAATACACACCTACCGTCAGGTCGCTATTCACCGGGTGTTTTTCAAAATATTATTTTTATTGTTTACCGAAGAGTTTAAATGCTCAATCTTTGGCATCAGAACAACTAAGAATGTTTAAAGACTCATTAGCAAGTGATATTTGCAAAATAAATCGGCTTCCAACACTGCATTGACGTTTAAATTTGTTTACATTCTTCGCAATATGGTGCGCATCGTCAGTCTTAAGTGAAAAGCACAAACTGCGCTCGGTGAATTTAAGTGGTTAACAAACATATTGTCGTGATTTTATTCTCTACATCTCGGTACAATTGAAGAATCAGGTTTGTATTTTAGTTTCACACATGGATCGTAGACGTAAATGTGGTAAAATAAAATTTTGAATCGAAAAAATTTGCAGTCTCCATTCACCTTGCATTGATATTGTGAGTTATATGAAAGATGTTTTCACGGTATTCAACAGGATGAATCAGAAGAAAACTTAAAAGCAACGCTATTCCGGCGACGTGCTGAAAAAAGCACTCGATACCGTCCGGCGTGGATCGTCTGTAAGATCCGCCGGTCGGGAATTTCGCGTCCCGGAGCAAACTCTGCGTGATAAAATCCGTGGTAAATATGCTTTCGGATCAAAACCAGGATCCTTTCAGCGGAAAATGAACGGAAGATAGTTGGAAGTAAATGGAGAATACTAATTTTTCTTCTAATTTCTAGTTATATATTTTGTGTTTGGAAATGCCATGGAATCAACAATAAATTAAAATATATCAATACATTTTTTGAAATTGCAATTTTCGATGGATTTCGAAAATAGGCCATAACTTTTTTTTTATAACTATAAATAATCAGTTCTTTGGGAAAAGATACAGCCTTTAAGTTCTTTTTTCAAAATATGTCTTTGGATCCGCGAAAACATAAAAATTATACATGTTACAAGCCTTTCCTATACATACTAAAGATTCTATTTTGTGGTTGCATTGAAATCTTTAATTATGAATTATTTGAAATTTAATTGTAAACTTATGAGATTTTTTTTGGGTTGGAACTTGTGAGGACCAGAGATCGGTCGCACCCTCCTTCGAAGTTGCCAACTCACCATTTGAGGCTCCACGTAACTTTCATGTGATTGTTTCCTAAGACCTCGATCTCTGTAAAAATCACGTACACTTAACGAGAATTTCAGGCAATAATTTCTGAATTTGGTAGGTGAAAAAAATTCTGTATGTTTCACTTGTAAACAACGAGACGTAATTTTTTTGCGTGCATCTCTTCTCATTCCAAAGAAATGTGCAAAGTTTCATCACGGACTAATTACGGACATCGGACAGACGATTTATTCATGACGCATCTGGTCAACATTTTCAGTGTATAAAGTTCCATGTATACTAGAATATCATTAACAGAGCAGTAAAGGGTGTATTCGATAAAAATGGCACACAGAAAATCTTCTGTTACTTTTGAATCGTATGAGTAAAAAACCTAGAAATTTGAGTAGATCTTGTCCATAGCGTATTATTTACATCTGCCAAGTTTCATAGTTATACATTCAGTAGTTCCAGTCATGTCGTCGAAACAAGAAATTGTCCGTGAGAAAATTTTGTGCACTCACAATCAAAATCCAGGGGCGTCCCACCGGTGGATTGTTAAAAGGCTTGGAATTGCAAATACAACTGTGTCTCGTGTAATAAGAACCTTCAAGGAGCGTCTGAGTGTCCAAAGAAAGGAAGGGAGTGGTCGTAAAAGTGGTCCAATGGACAGTAAAATGGCCAGGAAAGTCGTACAACAATTCAAGAACCGTCCAAACATGTCAATTCGAGATGTCGCTAAAAAGTCTAAGGTGTCAGTCGGTTTTGTGCAGAAAACCATGAAGCGTGCTGGGCTACATGTTTACAAAGTGCAAAAAGCCCCAAACCGGAATGAAAAACACCACCAAACCTGCTCACCAAATCCGGTTGCATCGTGATGGATGACGAAACATACGTCAAGGCCGACTTCCGTCAACTTCCTGGGCAAGAATATTTCGTTGCCAAGTCGAAGTTCGATGTTCCGGAGGATGTTCGAAAGAAGAAACTAACGAAATTTGCAAAGAAGTTTCTAATCTGGCAGGCGATTTGCGGATGTGGTGAAATAAGTGCTCCCTTCATCACTTCCGGAACAATAAACGATGCGATTTACACGGAAGAGTGCTTTAAGAAGCGTCTCTTGCCATTCATTAAGAAGCACAAAGGATCAACTCTGTTTTGGCCTGATCTAGCATCTTGCCACTACGCTCGAAACGTATTGGAGTGGTACCGAGCCAACGGAGTCAATTCTGTGCCAAAGGATATGAGCCCACCAAATTCACCGGAACTTCGTCCAATTGAAAAATTCTGGGCAATTATGAAAACGGAACTTCGCAAACATCCCAAAACTATAAAAACAGAGCTAGAATTGAAGAAAATTTGGGTAAAAACAACAAAAACACTGGGAAAATCGGTAGTACAAAATTTGATGGATGGAATGAAAAGGAAGGTGCGGGCATTCGAGATGGGAGACGAAATTGAATAAAACAAATGTTTTAAATCAAAACTCATTAGTAGTTCTTCATTCCCTGAAAATTTCAAGAAAATCCGATAATCAGTTTAATTTTGATGAGTATATATGTGTGTGCCATTTTTATCGAATACACCCTTTACTAGAAAAAAGAGCAACACTGTCTTTTCTTCAACTTCGGCAACACTGTTTTCTTGTCAAAACAAAGTCAACAAAGTCTTACGAGGTAGTGTCTCATTCCACATTTTCCATCCACAATCCCTGCGTGAAAAGTTTGGATCTTAATACGATTAAAGGAGAGGATCGAACAGGCGTGCTGCTACGGAAAGAACCAATCGATTGGTTATCGGAGCATCTTGAGACCAAGCGGGTATGTTCATGTGAAATACGTCATCGACTGGGTGATAAAGTTTCCCCTGTTCATCCTTCGTGCAAACGAACCCACACCGAAAGTGTCCGTTTGGTAAGTGCTGCCACCAAATTTTTCAAGCCGATTTAAAATAGTTCTAAAAATGTAATATTTCAGCAATATTCCATTGAAACTTTTTTCTCTGGTAGTGATCGTTGCCAATGCGATGTTCAGCAGTCGAACCAAACTGGGCAAATCTGCTCTCTCGACACAAATCAGTGGTAGTCCAGTGACCCCCGGCGGTTCCATGATGCGTGGAATGATTTTGGCGCTGGCCGATAGTAGAACACCATCGCTAAACTTCCAGCTGAACCAAGAGCAACAAATTGAGACAACAAGAACCACATCATCATCATCGTTGGCAGCATCGACATTTGTCACATTCGCCAACGTTTATCATCGGTTTCGTTGTGGCTGTATCGATTATCGGTTTTGTCATAGGAATGTTGTTGCCAACAACACGCATACAGGGATTGTTGAATAGCAGCTCTATACGGTAGATCATCCGCTACTCACAGCTGGAACCTAGAATTGGAATCGGAAAACTCTTGGGTTGTTTGAAAGGGCTAGATTTTTTGAGAAAGAATAATACCTTGGCTGCAGCATTCAAGCAGATATCCGTTTTGTCAGCTTTGAAGAAAAACTACAATATGCAATGCTCGCTGAAGAACCAGGACGTGGAAGCACTCAACATCAAAGAGAAAGTAGTAGGGATATGTTTGTTAGATGATTGAAGCAAACGGTAGCAAACGTGCAAGAACGATTTTAAATTAAATTTAAATTTAATGTGTTAGGTAAACCATACTTTACTTTCCCATCCGTAATTTGTAATTCCTATTAACCTCGAGACGGCCGTGAGTAATCGGCTCTATCCTCCTAACTTTAGTTTTAAGATAAATGATGTATAAAAATATGAAAATTTGGCTCTGTAAAGTTAATTCGATTGAGCCTGTACAAATAAATGATTATTAAAAAAACAAATATTGAACAATTAACGATTCAGAAATAGAAACACTCGCTTTTCTGACACTTTGAATATTGATTATACCGCACTAAAGGGCGAACACGAAATTATTGCGACACCGAAAATGTCATGCCAATTTTCTTATAATGTTTAGAATCAAACCAAAATTTTAGGGTAGTTTTATACATATACTAGCTGAACCCGGTGCGAGCCTTGCTACGCATGCAACTAAATGAATGAAAATTCAATAGAACCTGCTCGTTTATGTTTTTTTTGTGAATGCATCTGGTTAAATTATTTTCGTTTACTAATGTAATTTCTGAAAAAAAACAAAGATTTATGTTTTTAATTAAACTTTTGGATCGGTAGTTTCTATAGGTCCTTCTTTCTGCGTAGAAGCATTTCATTGACAAAAAAAAATGTATCATCAAACGAAGCTGTATCCTGTCAGTTTGAATGTAATTTTCCCTTGCATAACCTTTGATCAACTTCTTGTGCATAATGTACCACTGAGAGTAACTCAAGCATCCCCCATTCTTGGCTAAGCAGGGGTCAAACTTCTATCAGTACCTGCTTCTTACCCAAGAAATACACATTTTTAGTTTAAGTTGCATGGATAATTCTCATGTTTGGTTCCAATTTCTGTTTCGTTTGTTTGAGAGGCCACCCCCCCTCTCACCATCTCAAACCATCTTAGAAAAAAATCTTGTCTAAAACTCCCCACATTCCAAATTTGGTTCCATTTGCTTGATTAGTATTTGAGTTTTGCATAAATTTGTGATTCATTTGTGCAGACCGCCCCCCCCCCTTCCAGACGGGAGAAGAACTTTGAACCATCATAAGAACCTTCTCCGGCCTCAACAACTTCTACATATAAATTTTCATAACAGTAGGTATAATTCTCATGTTTGGTTGACATTTCTGTCTCATTTTCAGAACCCACCCCTACCAGGAAGGGGAGGAGTCTCAAACTTCCATAGAAACATTTTTTGCCTTCAAAAATCCTCACATACCAAATTTGGTTCCATTTGCTTGATTAGTTCTCGAGTGATGTGGCAATTTGTGTTTCATTGGTGTGGGAGCACCCCATTCCAGATGAGGGAGGAGTCTCGAACCATCATAAGGACCTTCGCGGACTCCAAAATCCTAGCATAAAAAATTCATACCAGTGGGGATACTTCTCATGTTTGGTTCAAATTTGTGTTTCATTTGTATGACCCCCCCCTTCTAAAAAGGAGAGAGGTCTCAAACCAACGTAGAAACATTTCTTGCCTTCAAAAACCTTCACATGCCAAATTTGGTTCCACTTGCTTGGTTAGTTCTCGAGTTATGCAGAAATGTGTGTTTCATTTGTATCGGAGCCCCCCACCCTTCCAGATATGAGAGGGGTTCCAGACTATCATAAGAACCTTCCCAAAACCCCTCTACGCAAAATTTCACACCGATCGGTTTAGTAGTTTTCGATTCTATAAGGTTCAGACAGACAGAAATTCATTGTTATACATATAATACATATATAGCTGCGTCCGGTGCGTGCGCTGCTACGCTTGCAACTAAATGAAGGGAAATTTAATATAACTGGCATCTTTATGGTTTTTTTGCCTTCAAAACCCCCCACATGCCAAATTTGATTCGATTTGCTTGTTTAGTTCTCGAGTTATGAAGTAATTTGTGCCTCATTTGTATGAGAGCCTCCCTTCCTGAGAGAGTAGGGGTCTCAAACAATCATAAGAACCTTCGCCAGCCCCAAAAACCCCTCCATCTAAAATTTCACGTTGGTCGGTTCAGAACTTTCCGAGTCTATAAGGATCTGACAAACAGACAGACAAACAGAAATTCATTTTTATGCATATAGAAATCTAGCCTCCAAAACCCCCATATGCTAAAAGTGGTTTGATTTACTTGATTTGTTCTCGAGTTATGCAGAAATTTGCTTTTTATTTGTATGGGAGCCCCCCTCCCTTCAAAATGGGGAGGGGTATTGAACTTCCATAGAAACATTTCTTGCCTCCAAAAACTTCAACATGCCAAATTTGGTTTCATTTGCTTCATTGGCTCTCGAGTTATGCTAAAAATTATGTTTCATTTTTATGGAAGTCTCCCCTTTCAGTAGGTGGAGGGGTCTCAAACCACCTTAGAAGCATTTGTTTCCTTCAAAAACCTTCATAAGCCAAATTTGGTTCCATTTGCTTGATTTGTTCTTGAATTATGCAGAAATTCGTGTTTCATTTATATTAGAGACCCCTCTTTCAGTGAGCGGAGGAGTCTCAAACCACGATAGAAACATTTCTTGCCTTCGAAAAACTCCACACGCCAAGTTTGGTTCCATTAACGTGATAAGTTCTCGAGTTATTCAGGAATTTGTGTTTCATTTGTATGGGACCCCTCCCCCCCCCTTGGCCCCTTCCGGATGGCAGAGGAGCCTCAAACCTCTATAGAAACATTTCGCTCCTCCAAAAACCTTTACATGCCAAATTAGGTTCCATATGCTTGATTAGTTCTCGAGTTATGCTCAAATGTGTGTTTCATTTGTATGAGAGCCCCCCTCTTACAGAGGGCGGAGGGGTGTCGAGTCACCTTAGAAATATTTCTTGCCTTCAAAAATCTCTACTTGCCAAATTTGGTTCCATTTGATTAGTTATCCTTTTGTTTCATTTATATGGGACTCCCCCCCTACCAGAGAGAGAGGAGGGGTCTCATACTATCGTAGAAACAATCATTGCCTTTAAAATCCCCGCATGCCAAATTTGGTTCCATTTGCTTTATTAGATCTAGAGTTATGAAGAAATTTTAGTTTCATTTGTATGACAGCACCCCTTCTAGGAGAGGAGAGGGGTCTCAAACCACCATAGAAAAAAAAATTGTCTCCAGAAAACTCCACATGCCAAATTTGGTTCCATTTGCTTGATTAGTTCTTGAGATATGCAGAAAATTCTGTTTCATTTGTATGGGAGCCTCCCTTTTTAGAGAGGGGAGGGGTCTCTGACTACCATATAAACATTTATTGTCACCAAAAACTTCCGCATGCTTAATTTGGGTTCTTTTGCTTGATCAGTTCTCGAGTTATGCAGAAATTTGTGCTTCATTTGTATGGGAGCCCCCCTTTCCAGAGAAGGAAGGGGTCTCAAACCATCACAAGAACCTTTCCCGGCCCCAAAAACCTCTCCATACAAAAGTTCACGCTGATCGGTTCAGTAGTTTTTGAGCCTATGAGGTCCAGACAGACAGACAGACAGACAGACAGACAGACAGACAGACAGAAATCCATTTTTATATATATATATATATATATATATAGATTTACTTCAAAAATCAAAAGAAAAGTTAATCGATGGAGCCTTGAGTGTAAAATTGAACGCATTTTCGCTTGATGCCCTCCATCAAAGTCTTTACAGTGTCATCCGGTACCAGTTTCTCAGTTTTTTTTTCCATTTTCTTAACATGTCCTTCTCGTCCTTGACTGTCTTCTTGCTCTTCCGAAGTTCCCGCTTCATCATGCCTAGTACCCTTCTACCGGGCGCAGCTCCGGACAGTTTGGCGGATTCATGTCCTTTGGAACAAAATGGACAGAATTGGCCTCATACCACTCCAGGACACTTTTAAAATAGTGGCATGATGCCAAATCTGGCCAAAATAGCGGAGCCTACGTCGTGCTGCTGCAAGAACGGCAAAAGGCGCTTCTCGAGGCACTCAGATTTGTTGATCTCGCCATTTACTGTGCCCTTTGTCACGAAAGGCTCACTCCTCAGTCCGCAAGAGCAGATGGCCTGCCAAATGAGATATTTGGAGGCGAACTTCGACATTTTGTTCTTCTTAAATTTGTCGTCCACATAGAACTTGCTCTTGCCAGTGGAAAACTCGGAAACCCCGGAATTCGCTTAAAATCGGCTTTTATATACGTTTCGTCTTCCATCACACAGCAGCCATATTTTGTCAGCATCTTCTCGTAGAGCTTCCGTGCCCGAGTTTTAGCCGTCGATTGTTGCCACTCATCGCGATTTTGGAAGTTCTGTACCTTGTATGTATGTAGTCCAGCTCTCTTCTTTGCATTCTGGACGTAGCTCTGCAACATGCCGATCTTTTTAGCCAAATCACGGCTTGAGACGTTGGGATTTGCTTTAATCATCCGCTTCACCTTTCCCTCCGTCTTTTTGTTTCATGGTCCCGGTTTTCTTCCAGCTCCTTTGCCGTGGTCCAACGTCAACCGCTCCTGGAACCGCTTCAACACTCTGGAGACGGTTGAATGGTGAATGTTCAACATTTTTCCCAACTGCCGGTGCGACAGGTCAGGAAATTCCAGGTTTTTGGAAAGAATTTGTTCTCTCGACTCGCGTTGGTTCACCTCCATTTTCGTTGAATCGAAAAACACGACTTCGAGTTTGACAGCATGTGAACAAAACACATCAATGAGAAAGTGTGCAAAATTTGGTTGATTTTTACCCAATGGTAAAAAAGTTATGCCCTGTTGAATGTGTCGCAATAATTTCGTGTTCGCCCTTTATCTATTTCTGGTTCTGGAAAAGCAAACAGTTTCCCTTCAACGACACGAGGAAGGTTTCACCCGGCATTTTGTTCGGCTCAAACAACGCTAGCTTGATTGCGACACTGAAGTTGCGAGAAGATCAAGAATTGATCTCGTGGAAAAGTTCTTCACGATCGAAAGTGCGGGAGTTTCGCCAGACAAAGGTCCAGAATCAGAAGAAGATAAGCGAGCTCGTTGGATTTCGGAAGAAACGACGAAACGGACTACAAAAGGGTTTGAAACAGGGCTGCTATGGCGGCACGACCGGATAACGTTCCCCAACAGTTGCCCAATCGCCATGCGACGCTGGGAATGCTTCGAGCGAAGGATGGATGCGGATTCTATGCTGCGAGACAGTGTGCATCAGCAAATTGAAGAGTATTTAGAAAGTGGTTATATTCACCAGCTAACACCGGAGGAAAAGAAGTCCGCCGATCCCGACAAAGTTTGGCATCTCTCATTAGCAGGGCTAGTAGCGGATTTATGGATAAATAATAGTGACTTTAGTGACTAAAATAGTGACCAAATAGTGACCAAATTGACCAAATAGTGACCAAATAGGGACTAAAAAGTGATTTCTAAATTTTAGTATTTTTTTTATTTTTTATACATTTTCTGTCTAAGTACAGTAAAAATGAACTAAGTGATCACCCCCATTTACAAAAATGAATAATACTGCAACGCAGTATGACTTTTAGAGTTTTTTTTTTAAAGAATCCTGTAATCAAGCAACTTTTTTCTCTCCAGAGCCTCCTGCACTTGATCCGCAACTCGTTTTTGCAAAGACAGGTCTATACGCACGGTTGAAACGCGGCTGAAAGCATGGCCTGTGCTAGACTTACTTCTGACATCTCTTGCTTCTCAATTCCTTTTTTGAGCCGTTGCAATGTGAAGCTGTTTTCACCACTTTAATCGTCTGAGAGTATTTAGACTCACCTATAGCCATTTTCTTAGTAAACAACTGGTTCCAATACTCCTCAATTCGGTACTATGTACTTAAGGTCAGCACCTAGCATTTTAACAAGTTCCATTCCTCAATAAGAAGATCATAGTTGACCTGAATCGGAAGTAACTTGGTGATTTTCATAACATACTTGGAGCTTTCACTGCATGTAACGGATGGTGACGACCTAGAACATCCTGAATATGAAGAAGTTCAGGAAGAAAAATTTACTGCCTTGTTAAAAGTGTAAGGCGTTGTTCTAGAATGTTATCATATGCGTATTATTCAATTCTCGTTGATAAATGTTATACACCTTTTTGTACCTTTCTGTTAGGTTCTAGGTCTTCCAAAACGCACTTGAGTTCAAAATTTCAGATCTACAATAGCTTTTAGGCCTGTATAAGGATATAATATGTATTCAAACATATTAAATGAACCTTTTGGAAGGTCAACAGTCATTATTTTATAACTTTGAGATCCTTTAGGTAATCCAAACCGTCCTGGAGTTCAGAACGTGAAATCTACGATAGTAACAGTAGTTTTCTGGGCTACACAAAGTTGAGTCACGTATTCAAGCGTATTCAGTAAATATTTTCAAACTTAAAAATACACAATAACATAATCTTGGGATGGTTAAGGTCATCCAAACTGTCTTGGCATTCAGAACATAAGATTTACAGTAGTAACCATATTCAGTAAATATTTTCGAACGTGAAAAAACATCATGAGATAAACGGAGATGATGTAGGTCATCCAAACTGTCCTTGAGTTCATATCATATGATCTATAGTTGTAACAGTAGGTATTTAGAGTGTGCAAATACTTATTTAACAATAAAATTGAATTGCGTGGTAGGCCAGAATACATAATGCGACAACCTGGGAATATTCTAGGTACACCTAACTGTCCTTAACTTCAAAACATAAAATCTACAGTTATAGCAGTAGTTTTTTGAGCTATATATAATGACCATTTGTATTCAAATATATTCAATGAACTTTTAGGAAGGTCAACAGGCATTATTTTATAACTTTGAGATCCTCTAGGTAATCCAAACCGTCCTGGAGTTCAGAACTTGAAATCTACGATAGTAACAGTAGTTTTTTGGGCTACACAAAGTTGAGTCACGTATTCAAGCGTATTCAGTAAATATTTTCACACTTAAAAATACACAATAACATAATCTTGGGATGGTTAAGGTCATCCAAACTGTCTTGGCATTCAGAACATAAGATTTACAGTTATAACAGTAAATTTGAGGAAATACAAAGTTACAAAAAAATATTCAAACATATTCAATTAATATTCTTCAAGACAAAACACATTATGAAGCAGTTTGACATGTTCCAGGTCATCCAAACTATCCTTAAGATTAGAACATAGAACCTTCTACAGTTATAACAAAAGCTTTCTGGGTTTTTGCAAAGCTTCGACGTGTATTGAAACATATTCATTGAATATTTTGTAAGAACAACAGAAATTATGAGATAATCTTCGGATGTTCTAGGTTATCCAAACTTTCCTGGCATTCAAAACATAAAATTTACACCCAGCTGTAGATTTTAAGTTTTGAATTGTAGATTAAAATCTATGGCTTGTTGAACTAAAGTGAATTTTTTTAAAGGTCATCAAATAATGACATATCTTGGGATATTCTAGGTCATCAAAACTGCCCTTGAGTTCAAAATTTAGGATCTATAGTCGTAAAGTTAGCTTTATAATCTATGAAAAGTTACGATATGCATTCAAACACATGCAATGAAGCTATTGTAAGCTCACCTGCCACTATCAAATTATCTCGGGATGTTCAGGTTTATAAAAACTGACTATGGGTTCAGAACTTAAGATATACGGTAGTAACCGTAGCCTTTTGGGCTATGCAAAGCTACGATAAGTATTCAAACATATTCAATTAATATTCTGAACGTCCACAGACATCATAGGATATCCAAGTAATAACGAGGCTGTAAGGGAAGGTCCATTAATTATGTCACGCAGTAAGGGGGGAGGGGGGGTTTGAGAAAACGTGACGATCCATACAAAAAAGTTTGGAGGTCCATACTAAAAACGTGACAAGGGGGGAAGGGGGGGTTAAAAAAAGTCAATTTTTGCGTGACATAATTAATGAACGTTCCCTAATAGCATACACATATAGGGCATATGCATTACGTCCAGTGCATCATTGAAGATGGATTAAAGCTGAAAAGGGCCCAACTAAGATCGAAAAATGCTATATTTGTTGTAATGCCATAAGACATTGCGAAAGTAGTATTATTTCATTGGTAATGCATCACTACATTCTTAAGCTAATCTACCGCTTTATTACTTGACAACTGTTGAATTGATGCGATCCCGCATTACCGATGCTAATTTTGAGTTGAATAAGTGCAATAACATAATGCTTGTGGTTACTTGGGTAATCTTGTTAGTTTCAGGTCATTCAAACTGTCCTTCAAATCTTAAGGTCTACAATCGTAACAATAGCTTTCTGGGCTATACAAAGTTCAGTAAGAATAAGTTAAGTTAAGATTATGTCATAATGTAAATTGGTCTTCCAGGACATTCAGGCGGGACAGCGTTTGCCAGGGCATCTAGATTTTTTATGTCTATTTCTCGACATTATATAGTGCGACCAGATCGCATAATTTGGTTGTCTATTGTACAATAGGTACAAGTGGTTCTTTTTTAACTTTTCACAATCAGCGGTACAAAAATAGTGACTTTAGTGACGATTTTCCGAAAAATAGTGACTTTAGTGACTTTTGGATGCAAATAGTGACTTTTTAGTGACTAGGCTCAAAATAGTGACCAAGTCACTAAAAAGTGACCTGCTACCAGCCCTGCTCATTAGGCGCCGTGAGAAATATTAAGAAGCCGGGAAAAATCAGACTAGTGTGGGATGCTGCGGCAAAGGTTGGAAGTGTGTCCTTGAATACCATGTTACTCAAAGTCCCAACAAACATCGGTGTTGAATTAGGGCTTGTTCAAGCAAATTTGGAGAAGCTATTCAGCTATTCTAGAAGAAACAGCTGAATAGCTTCTCCGAATTTGCTTGAACAAGCTCTAATTCAACACAGGATGTTTGTTGGGGGCCGGACATGTTAGTTCCGCTTCCAGCAATGCTCTGTAGATTTCGAGGGTACGTAATTGCTGTCAACGGGGATTTAAAGCAAATGTTCCATCAATTCTGGATCTGTCGACAAGACGTAGACAGTCAGAGATTCGTCTACTGCATAAACCCGTCTCAGCATATTAAGGTGTTCGTCATGGACGTAGGAAGTTTTGGTGCTACTTGTTCTCCGTGCCAAGCACAATTCATCAAAACCCTAAACGCAAAGGAACACGAGCTTGAGTATCCTCAGGCAGCAGAAGCAATCTTGAAGAAGCATTACGTTGATGACTATTTAGATAGCTTCGACTCGGAAGAAGAAGCAATCAAAGTTGCACTTGATGTGAAGGAAGCAGGGGCCGGCAAAGTCATCGTCAATTGATAATTGTCAAGCGACGATGAACCTGTTCACCATCAATATCAAACGAAATTCAAGCTTTTTCTTTTCGAGAATATCCCATATCAACATCTATAAAACCACTTTCGATCTGTTCTCATGCTGTTTTTGCTTGCTTCGTGTCCAGTTCATTTTTCACAGTTAAATGAAATTGCCACCGTATTGCAATGAAGTAGCTAGACTGAATCGAAAAACCGTAGCTTCGGATCACTGCCATGATTTGATCTGTCAAACATGCCGCAGTCTGTGTTTTTTTTACTTCGATGACCCCTGAAGGGAATAAAAATATAATTGACCACGTATAGAAGGAGATTTTATTTTTAGCTTTTGCAACTATTTCGGACATCATTAAAATTTAGGCATCATTGAGTGTATTAGCATCTTGAATCGGAATATTGTTCGAACAAGTTTATTCATTTCTAGGTTTTTTTTTAAAAAAAAAAGACCGCGCCTATCTTACACGGGAAATAATCCACACATATTTATTGGCAAAAATCCATAGGAAATTCCACATAATAAAGGGCGATACGGTCAAAATTTGGTCAATATCAACTTGACGTATTTCTTTCCATTTTGCATTTAAAAAACCTGAACACCCCTCATTTTGAAGGTGTGTGTGTGTGTAGAATGTTGCTCCTATTTTGATTTTGGAATTCACTCTTCAGTTGTCAAAATGCCGTCCAAGCAAGAAGAGCAGCGTATCAAAATTTTGCTCGCGGATCGCGAAAATCCGAGCTACTCGCACGCAAAGTTGGCAAAATCGCTAAAAGTTGCCAAATCAACCGTTACAAATGTAATTAAAGTGTTTGGGGAACGTTTGTCGACAGCCAGGAAGTCTGGATCGGGGGGAAATCGTAAATCGGAAGCCGCTGAGACGACAAAGAGAGTTGCCGGTAGTTTCAAGCGAAACCCTAACCTATCTCTCCGAGATGCCGCAAATAAGCTGGGTGTATCGTCTACAACCGTGCATCGAGCCAAAAGACGAGCCGGACTATCGACTTACAAGAAGGTAGTGACTCCAAATCGCGATGATAAACAAAATACGACGGCCAAAGCGCGATCCCGGAGGCTGTACACGACGATGCTGACGGAGTTTGACTGCGTGGTAATGGACGACGAAACCTACGTCAAAGCCGACTACAAGCAGCTTCCGGGACAGGAGTTTTATACGGCAAAAGGAAGGGGAAAGGTAGCAGATATTTTCAAGCACACGAAACTGTCAAAGTTCGCAAAGGAATATCTGGTTTTGCAAGCCATCTGTACCTGTGGCTTGAAAAGCAGCATTTTCATAGCTTCCGGGACTGTCAACCAAGAAATTTACGTGAAAGAGTGTTTGAATAAACGTCTGCTGCCTTTCCTGAAGAAACACGGTTGTTCCGTACTGTTTTGGCCGGATTTGGCATCTTGCCATTACGGTAAAAAGGCCATGGAGTGGTACGCCGCGAACAACGTGCAGGTGGTTCCCAAGGAAAAGAACCCTCCCAACACGCCAGAGCTCCGCCCAATTGAGAAATACTGGGCTATTGTCAAGCGGAACCTAAAGAAGACCAAAAAAACTGCTAAGGACGAGCAGCAGTTCAAGGAAAACTGGCTTTCTGCGGCGAAGAAGGTGGACAAGGTGGCTGAACAAAATCTGATGGCAGGGGTCAAGCGTAAGGCCCGGCAATTCGGATTTGGAAAAGCAGAAGCCTAACTGAATATTTTTCCTGAATTTTATACTAATTGAACTTGAAAAAGAAATTTAATTTGATTTTTTAAATAAACGATTTCACCGATTTACACGCGTTTTCCCTTGACCAAATTTTGACCGTATCACCCTTTAAACAGCACCCTCTGAGAATGACAAATGAAAAGTATACGTGGCCACACATAGTGGTTATGTGAGCACATAGGAAGTAAGTGTGGTTACAAATAGATATCATTTATCGAGTACTTTTTCAAAAGGACGCAAGTAACAAAACGTAAATAAACGTGTTGTTCGTGGCATGTTATTAAAATACCATGTATATATGCCCATATTTCATGAACTTTCTGATGATTTTTCTTGAAAGTGTTAACTAACTTTTTACAAAACCTTACGCGGTTTATAATTTAATAACTTTTGCACTTTTTGCACATACTTTTGCACTCGAATCATTGGTATATCATTTAAATGTCCAGTAACGACGCGTTATTAAAAATCTTTATACCACAAGGTTAGAAATTAAGATTTTTTTTAGTAAATATTGATTTAGTAAAATTATATTACCAACGTTTTTTTGCCGAAAAAAATAATACGTCATTTTGATAAGTTCGACGTATCTGTGTGAAATCGACACAGATTTTTCATTACGGCCTAACTGACAAACGTAAACAATGGCTTCTTCCGTAAATTTCTCATGGCACGAAGGCTACCCAGGTAAGCCTCCAATTCTATTGGATAGGTGAACTCTTCCGCTTCGTAATGACCTTGGTGGATTGATTAGGTGTGTTTTCAATTCGCGGATAAAGCCATTGTTTACGTTTGTCAGTTAGGCCCTAATGAAAAATCTTTGTCGAAATATGACAACTAGACGTAACATTTCGACGTAACAACATTTTCATTCGCAGACAGACGTATCATTTTGACGCAAGTAACATCATCTATCAAACTGACTTATTAAAAGGACGTATTATCTTTTTCTATTGCAGACCGTTGTAAGGAACATTTTTCTAAATGAAACTTGAATTTTCACTCCTAGTGCTATTTTTAATCACAGTGATGTAATATATTTACCCAAGGTGTCATTCTGTGGAATTTAATTGGGATTAACATTACCGGTATTGAATAGGAATAAAGATTAATTCAAAAAGTTCAATGCTGATTTTCTCATTTTTGACCAAATGGTACTTACGTCCATTTGAAAAAAAGTACTCGAGATTTGTTGATTACACGCTATTTCTAAACAACCCAAATTTGAGTACGATGGACTCAAATTCGTCGGAAGTATCCCAATAAACATTGGTGTTGAATTAGAGCTTGTTCAAACAAATTTGGAGAAGCTATTCAGCTAATCTAGAAGAAACAGCTGAATAACTTCTCCAAATTTGCTTGAACAAGCTCTTATTCAACACCGATGTTTGTTGGGATGGCTACCCAAATGTGAATAAAGATGGTTAGGAGTAACACGTTGACAATTAGTAAACATCGATCGGATTCAAGCCGATGTTGACTGATTGTCATCTTACCACTACGAACTATCTTTACTCACTTTTGGGTAGCCATACTTCCGACAAATTTGAGTCCATAGTACTCAAATTTGAGTTGTTCAGGAATAGCGTGTGTATTGCAAAAAATAATAGATCGGACACATAGATATTATCATTGCTTTTTTATCATTGTAGTTGCTACTCCGTTACCGATCAGAGCTAGTGTAATTACACAGAGAACCACATAGATGGAGTTTGGGAGTAGCTTTCCCTAGTAGCACACTTGTTGCCATTCAGTTGAGATAACATAAATATGACTTGCTAGGTACCGGCGCCGGCCACGTCCTCACGGTCTTTAGGGAGGGGGAAGGATGATTAGTTTGACAATCATAGATTAGAGACCGTGCCTAGCTATGCGTCTCGGCGTGAGGCAGGTTATTTTTAGATCATGGATTCACTGTGATAAGTGATGCGGGATCAATGAAAGCGCAGTAGACTGCTTTTTATTTTAAATTTAGTGGTGATAGAAAGAGGCAAGTGACAAATAGCAAAGGAAGGGGATGGGCCTGGGATTGAACTCCAGACCATCTGCTCAGTAAGCAGAACGGGTAACCACTAAGCTACAGCCACGTCAATTTAATTCTAGGTTTTAGTGAAAAAGCCAAAATAAAGGGTGTCCACGATGAAATTGCCACACTATGAAATTGCTCTAACTTTTTAACCGTTGGGTAGAATTTAATAAAAATTTGGGTGGATTTAGTTCATAGTGCATTATTTACATCCTGCAAGTTTTAAAGTCCTGTGATCAAAACTCGCGGATATGGAGTCGAAAGAACAGCTCGTGCGTGATAAAATCTTGCGCATTCATCACGAGAACAAGGATCTCTCGCATCGTTCCATCGCTAAAACGTTGGGAATCGCGAATTCCACGGTGTCGCGAGTGATTAAGCGGTTCGAGGAACGGTTGACCACCGATCGGAAGCCCAGAAGTGAAGGAAAAAGTATTCCGTACAACACCAAAAATCACAACCGCGTAGTTGGGGCCTTCAACCGAAATCCGAACGTCTCCGTTCGGGATGTGGCTAAGAAGCTGCACCTAAGCCGAAGTTTTGTCCAGAAGGCCAAAACTAAGGCTGGGCTTCGAACGTTCAAGGTACAAAGGCCCCTAATCGCGACGAGAAGCAGAACAAGTCCGCCAAAACCCGTGCCAGGAAGTTGTACCTCAACATGCTGACGAAAGTTGAATGCTGCATCATGGACGACGAAACATATGTGAAGGCCGACTTCAAACAGATCCCCGGCAACCTGTTTTTCACGGCCAAGGATAAGTTCAGCGTTCCGGAGCATGTCCGCACTCAGAAGATGTCCAAATTTGCGAAGAAATTCCTGGTTTGGCAAGCCATCTGCACGTGCGGGAAGCGGAGTGCACATTTCGTGACCCAGGACACGATGAAGGGACAGGTGTACCTAAAAGAGTGTCTCCAGAAGCGGCTGCTTCCTCTCCTGAAGGCTCACAACGTCCCAACAATCTTTTGGCCGGATTTGGCCTCATGCCACTACTCCAAGGACGTGCTGAAGTGGTATGCGGACAATAAGGTCAATTTCGTGCCGAAAATGTCCAACCCTCCCAACACTCCGGAGCTCCGCCCCATCGAGAAGTACTGGTGAGAAGATTATGAAGCTGCACCTTCTTAAACGACCTTAGGTAGTGAAGACAGTCGAGGAACTGAAGAAAGTATGGGTTTACATGCAAAAAACGGTTGATTCACAGGTTGTGCAGAATCTTATGGCCGGGGTTAAGGCCAAGGTGCGGGCAATTGCGTATGGACTGTAAATAAAATACGAGTAAAATGGTAAAATGAAGTTTAATAGTTATTTCTCAATCCCTGAAAATTTGATGGCAATCGGATGAAAACTCGAATTTTGCGAATCAATTTTGTGTGTGGCAATTTCATCGTGGACACCCTTTAGTAGTATATACAGAGTTCATTTCTCGTTTTCTACTACCGTGAATACCATTACGCCTGTAAGTCCATTTTTCCGACCCTCGTCAAGAAAAGTTGAGATTACACTTCCGAAGATATTGGGAATAATTCTGACCCATGGCGCAACTGCAATGTACGCTAGCTTTTTTATTTTTCAACCAATCGGGCTGAAATTTTCTGACACATAGTATTCTACGGAATTTTTCATTTTAGCATAAACATATATTTAATAAAATAACTTTGAGGTGGTTATACACAAAAGTGACCCATAACATTAGTGCCAATATTGATCTGGATTTCAACGTCTTGGAAAAAATTGTTTGGAATATAAAATGTAGTCATATTACATTATCATATCTGTTCCAGATTTTGCCGCAGAGATGGCGCTGCAGTCTATCTTTGTCAAATTAAGCTGTAGAGAGTTTCCATCTTAGGTAAAGTTATTGCGAATGTAAAATGTAGTCACTTGAGATTATCAGATTAGTTCCTAATTGCTCTGCAAAGATGGTGCTACAGTCTATCTCTGCCCAATGAAGCTCTAGAGACTTGCCATCTTGAGCAAAATTGTTGAGAATGTAAAAGACATATAAAATAATCAAATTAGTTCCAGATCGTACCGCAGAGATGGCGCTACAGCCTATCTTTGCCAAATGAAGCTCTTAATAGTTGCCGTCTGCGGTAAAGTTTCCAAGTACGCCTTTTTTCGTCATGTGGCATTATAATATTAATTCCAGATCTTGCCACTAAGATAGCGCAGCAGTCTATCTTTGCCAAATGAAGCTCTAGAGAGATGCCGTCTTGGATAAGGTTGCTCATTATGTCATGTGTCGTTTTTTAAGTTCCAAATTTTACCGAATTGTATGTAATTGAAGCTTTAGAGAGCTACCGTCTCCGGATTTTTTTTTAGTATGCCATTTTTCGTCTTTTGGTATCATCAGATTTGTTCCAGCACCGAGAACACAAACGACAGCATTTTGTATAGGGACTGTGCATAAACCATGTATACTTATTTTTGAAAATCTCAGACCCCCCCGTAGAATTTTTTTTAAACTTTTGTATGGAACGTAGGCTTTAGTCAACACCACCCACCCCCCTCCCCCCAAAAAAATCTACGTGGTTTATGAATAGCCCCATACTGCACAACTTTGCCAAAGACGGATACCTTCTAGAGCTGCATTTGGCATATATAATCTAAAGCACCAACACTGTGGTGAAATCTGAATGATAATGACAGAAGGCGACATATTACATACTGAAAAACTAAGACGGCAACACTCAAAAACATCAATTGACAATCAAAGACTACAGCTCCATCTCTGTTGAAAGATCTGGAACTAATTGATTATCTCACAAAACGACAAATGACATGCTGAGAAACTTTGTTCATGACAGCAACACGCTACGACAAGTCTGGAATGTTTTATAAGTAATTCTGTTCACACATAGAAATCAGATCCTCCTTCCCTTTGTAGTGGATTTCCGGTGGTAAATGTTACTGGAACCAGGTGTTTCCACCACCAATGCATTTTTGAGACCATAACCTTTCAAATGAGGCACAGCCCAAATTTCATAATTCTAGAATGGGTTGAAATCCGGGTCAATATTGACCGTGTTGTCTTTTGTGTCAGTTTTTTTAATACCCGAGGAAGGTTAACATTAGCAGTTCTTCCGAAAGAAAACACAATACCACTCTGAAAAACTGACCAAGTTTAAAGGAAAAAGATTGTGAATTTTGGATGGTCTTGCAGAGTAAATTTTACAGATTTTTCGAAACAAACTTACAGTAGAAACTAGGAAATACTTGACGACGTGACGCATGACTATAGTCGATTGAGTCGATTCAATACCGAATTGATGACAAAACAAACGAATTATCAAAGGACGCATGCTTCGAGTAGTTCATTTCGTCAATTGACGCAAGTATGTGCTTAAAATCAAATGAACTGATGAACATAAAGACGAAAATGATCGACAGACAAGTCATGTTTGACAGGAATAATATTCATATATTTTTTTCTTCTTACAGAACATTCTATTTCCTTCCAGATCATTCTTCCTTCCAGAACATTCTTTTTTCTTCCAGAACATTCCTTTTTTCCAAAACATTCTTCTTCCTTCCAGAACATTCTTTTTCCTTCCAGAACATTCTTTTTTTCCAGAACATTCTTTTTCCTTCCAGAACATTCTTCTTGCTTCCAGAACATTCTTCCTCCTTCCAGAACATGCTTTTCCCTTCCAGATCATTCTTTTTTTTCAGAACATTCTGTTTTCCTTACGGGACGTTCTTCTTCTTCTTCTTCTTCCTCTTCTATACAGTCTTATATAAGTGTCCACCATTTATATACACCTTGGTGTTGCCATCTTCCCACCCCTGTTTAGCAACCTTGAGCGTTACGGAAAGACAACCAAGGAAACTATATATATTAAAAACGTGGAATTATAGTGAGGTTTTGATACTATCTTGAAGTTTTGTGGTGTGCAATATATGTGAAGTGAATATATTATAAACCATGGACATTAACGCGTGGTGAAAGCTTATTTGAATAACTCTATTATTTACATGTGAGGTACAGTCGGGGCAATTTCTTCAATTTTGATCATATTTTGGTGTATTTAGTGCCTTGTTGTGCTACAAAATTATCAGTTATACTGTTTTATTTAAGAGTTGATAAAGTTTCATTCCATTAAAGCTATAACTTTGAAGATTTCAGCATATTTATTGAGTAGGTCATTCTACCCCACCAGTGCGTTTTGTACTGTTCTCTCACGAGAGTGATCCAGCATTTTTTGAATGTTTCTTCGGCAATAACTAGCTGTCCCGTCTCTTTGGTCCATGGATTCATCGAAATCGGAGATGGCTGTGCTGATTTTAGGATTTTGTTTGTCATGTCTGTTTTAGGTTAAGTCCAGCAATGTCGAAATTTGCGTGTGGTTCAAGACATCAATGATTCATACAATATTTCCATCCTTTTTTTTGGTTTATGTCGAATTCCGAGCAACTGTCCTTGGTAATGGTAAATCAACGAACTATAGGTCCAAAGCCAACAACAGCTACCTTCCGATCAGCCATCGGTGTTTCAATTTTTGGCAAACCAATCACTTAACCCCTTCCAAAGCATATGATTTTCTTCTCTCAAACAAATGGCATTGAACCTTGGAAAAATTTGCTTCGCAGTTTCGTTGGTTTCTAAACTTTGATTTTGACGTTGATTTACGTCGACGGTGCTGTGAGTTAGCTATTCATTCATTTTCAATTAACTTCAGGAAAATCCCATCAACCGCGTCGCAGAACAGACCAATCCGAATCGATGTGTGGCCCATCGGATTTAAATTTTCTGCTTCCCTCGCCTGCCTTGCTGAGCACTGAGCGGTGGTTCTGAGCGTGAAGGACAAAGGCAGGCGGCGCGAATTAACCCACGAGCCTACGAGAAGCATTGCACGCTTGAGTGCGTCCCATCATCAGATCGCCCCGACCCAACACGTCCCTGGCGTCCTAAATGAGACACTAGTTGATGTGTTGTGTCAACCAGACCGGAGACTTAATTAAGATGGGGAGGAAAATGTTTAAAGTCGGTTGCGGAACAATCGGGAGCCCGTCAATTAATTCCCTGTGATGGACCGTTTTTCCCAGTTGTTTGTATTCGTGAGCCATCGATTGTAATTATAATGCGGATAATGGATTCATGAATAAGTAATTTTTAGCACGAATCAATCGTGAGAGTACAGGCAATCTGTTTAATTAATTGTTTAGCATGGACCTGCCACAATTGAGGTGCTTCATCAATATTGAATTAAATGCGAATCCTTCGTGGTCCGAGCACGTAAATACCTGACGACTGTTGGACGTGCAGAGGAAATATGTTTCTGCCGGAGCCTCTTCCGATTGATTTCGGCATGTCAACATCAGGGTGTCAGGGTGAGGGACGTTACGTGATCCGATGAAGGTATGGCTGAATTTCACTTCACAGACGTTCCACATCGAATATGGAGCAGATTAATAATTAAAAAAAAAGTAATGACTATGCCCTGTATGACAGGTGTGCTAATTTTTTAATTAACTCGAACATTGTATGCATGCCCAAAAGTGGGGTAGATGACAACCGTCACTGTTCGGGTTCAGCGGTGATTGGCCGTAATTGTTTGATGTTGTTCACTAAATTATTCAGAGTGTCGGTCATTATGTGCTAAGTGCACCCAGGTAATGATAAAACGGAATTCACAGTCAACAGTTACAAGTGCAATTTACGTATTGACGTTTCTGGGGTAAATTCTCACCGTTCAAAGACGCGTCATAAACGCAATGTTTACTTGCTTTTCACGATGCAATCTTTCACCGCACACTAGATCGTGTTTGGTAGTCAACAGGTGAATCTGCTAATGGAGTAATTCACAACCTGAAGAAGAATTGAGTCCATTCTTGTCTGGGAAAAATAGTCTTGGGCGTGAATGTCAATATATCAACATGGATCGACTAATTTATCAGCTTTTAACTTCGGATGGAACGCGTGAAGGGCATGGCCTTTCGAGGCTGCCGCTTATTTATTGTATCATCTACCGAAAACAAAATATCCAACCACCAGGCTGCTGTACTCAAATGTGTCGATGAAGATGATTCAACGGGGAAGAGCAGTTTTGAAATTTAAATTTTAAGGGCCTTCGAAGTATCGTCACACTACTAGCTATGGTGGCTGTTGCAACTGTTCCAAAACCGGACCAGTCAAATACCAATCTTTTTTCAAATCATAGTTGGAGTTAGAGAGGCGGAATCGAGTCTCGGTTGGTGGACACACGTTTTGTCTTCCTCATTTGCACGCTTATTTTTCAAAGTGGCAACAGAACGGAAGGCAAAGCAGAGGTCAGAAGGTTTGTTTTTCGAATCACTTGATTAAGAATGGATTGACTTTATGAGGAAGAACACGAAGATTGACGGCCAGATAATGAGTTTCCATGACAAAGTGTTCGGTCGATGGCTTTGGTTTGGAGTGGTTAGTTTGTTTGGATTCGATTGAGTGAACCACATGTTTACCAAGGATATATAATTAAAATTAATGCATTCTTGAAGGAAAGGATTAACATAGCATTGCTTTACAGGAACAATGAATTTGAACTAATAAAAGTATGTTGTCAGAAGCCAACGGCTGAAAGTCTCTCTAATAAAGTGAAATCAATCAATCAATCAATATGTTGTCAGAGTAAATATTTCTAAAACCTAAGGCGAATTAGTCACATCTGTCTTGTTGAAGCCCTCGCTACCATAAATCATGTCATTAGGTTTACATTAAAAACTGTTTGAATGTACGGAATCATTTAAAAGCCAGCTAAGAAATACACCTTTATTCTGGTTTACGACCGTAAATGACATTCGAACGAACAAATCGATTCGAATGAGTTTGAAAACTATATTCCTGTTTTCGTTCGAAGCAGCACGTATACACAGAGAAAGCAAACAACTTAAAATTAAGTCTTTTTCACTCATCTTGACAGCTAAGTGCAACCACTCAAAATTGAGTTGTTCAAGAAGTACATACTTTTAAGTACTTTGAAAAGACTTCGCTCTGGGTGAAATTAAACTGTTCATCAAAAAGTCACTGTTGGGTAGGAGTAATCCAAAATTAAGTCTTAAATATAGATTTGTTTTATAAAAATAGCAATTTCTTCTTCTTTCAAATAAGTACGCAAATTGTTTTAAAGTTTAAATGATTTTATTCACACTCACTTCATACCTTCTTACAGGATACATATGATTAAGAGGCATTATTAAATTTTCTTATGGGCAAAGTTAGCTCTGTAACATTAATGGCCACAAGGTCGTATAGCTTGCTAGTTCTCCTGAATGTTTACATGCAATATTGTTTTCTCCAAAGACAACATAAACATCACCGATTTTGAATGTCTCCGCACAGCATATAATATGCGAAGGAAAATCATGATGAGAACATTGATAATTATGAACTGCGGTCGTGTTGCTTATATTATCCTCTCTCTGTAAAACAATATTCACCGCATCCATCAATGCAACAGTTCATCCCTCAAAAATCAAAATCTGGAAAATGTTGCAAATCTTTTACTTAAAAAATTAATAATTCTTACCCGCAAGCTTTTGGTAGCTTCCCTCGTCAATTTTGTTTTTCTTTATTTGCTCCATTATTATTGTTTTAACACCAATTCACGTTTTTTTTTCTGAGGAATAAAAATCAATGAAAACCGATTTCTTCCGGCCGAGAATAGCACATTAATGAAAATGGCGCACAGCTCAAAATCTTCATCAAAATAAAAAGAAACTCTTCATTTTGTTTTCATCACAGGGGAGAAAAGAAAACAATTCAAATTTAGATTAAAAGCACTCAACGCTAACAGTCCTCGGAGTATTCTATTTTGAATCCAAATGACGTAAAAGGAGCTTATGCTTACAATACTTTAAATTTGAGTTAAAACTACCTATCATTGAGAGTTAAAATTTATCCAAAATAGCAGTCCTAAGAGTGTACCTCCTTTTAAGTACTTTATACTTCGATTTTAAGTTATTTCGTTTCTCCGTGTACGATACGAATGCGAAAAAGTGTTGCCACATCAATATGCACATTCGTAGCAATTCTTAACAGCAGAACTGTCAGAAATCAAAACAAATTATTTCACTGTTGTCTTTTTACGCTATACCAGCTATACTGAAACCAATTAATTACAAAGTGAGTGAATAAAAGTGCTCGTTATTCGTCGCCTTGGGTTAGGCCAATTGTTCCGGTTCCTGTTGACGTTCCTGTACTTGCTGTTTTTATGGGTGGCTGCACCATTTCCTCATTTATTTTTCCGAACGACCACAGTTGTTACGTTGCGTTTAATACAATTCCGTCAAATTTGTTAGTTAGTCGAAGCAGACCGTTGTTCCAATGGATACATTGATGCTAGCCATCCTGGCAGAGGAGGATGAACGAGATTCTTTGAGAAGCCATCGAACCAATTTTCGAAAACGGAACGATGTAAAGAAAATGCCAGATTCAGAGCAAAACCTTAATACATGTAACAAGACGTTTACCGAACTCTAAACAGTTTAATTTCATTTTAGGTTTATCAAAAACTTCAGGCTTAGTAAGGATGCGTTCAAGTACATCCTGAACGAAATTAAGGACGATATTCCTCCTCAAAAGCAAGGAGGTCTCAGTGTGGAGCGTAAGTTTGCTGCTTGTCTTAGCTTTTTGGCTGAGGGAAATTACCAACACGGAGCTGGAAAGGATTTCGATGTCGCCATTGCTCAACCAACGTTTTCGAAGGTGCTTACAGAAATGCTCACAGTCTTGGAAAGGAACATTTGTGCACGATGGATAAACCTCCGCATGTCTAACGAAGAAATGAGCCAAGCTAAAAGATACTTCTATGAGAAATCTGGAATTCCTGGGGTAATAATGTGTGTTGACGGGACACATGTAAAAATAATTCCCCCAAGACAAATCGTAACCTATTTTACAACCGTAAAGGAAACTACAGCCGCAATGTAATGCTTATAATATATTATTAATTATTATAATGTTGAACTTCAATAATTAATGTTTCTTATTTGTTAGATGTGTGATGACAAACAAAGGATCCGTTTTGTCGATGCAACCTACCAGGGTTCAAACCACGACTCACATGTATGGCGGTTGAGTGCCGCTCGTGGATATTTAGAAAACCTGTATAGGAATGGAGACCGAAACACTAACATCTTAGGTAACAAAATATTTTAGAAATATCTTGACAAGTTATTTTTTCTTTTAATTTTAGGTGATGCTGGATACCCATCTGAGCCGTGGTTTATAACTCCACACAGAGCAGCGGAGGTAGGAAGTGCCGAGAAAAGTTTCAATAGCCGCCATACATCGGCAAGAAATATTATTGAGAGGACCCTAGGAGTAGTAAAAAACCGCTTTCGATGCATTCTGGCTGCCCGACAACTGCATTATTCTCCTTCAAAATGTTCAAAAATCGTCAATGTTTGCTATGCCCTGTTTGCTTGTATGATCACGTGGTAGATTGATGACCATATTGAGTAAATAACTTTTTAATAAAATGATTTATATTAGGATTCGAAGAGTTTTTTTCATTGCCAGATTTAAGAATGAGAATAGAATGGCGATGTATTCTCGAGAATGAAATTCTCTGATTTTTCTCAGAGATTTTAGTAAATTTCTTGGTTTGAAAAATTAGTGAACGTGAATCCAAATTAATGTTTGAGAAATACATTTTTTTTTTAAAGTTTACACTTGTTCGCTATTAAGGAGGTGTTTTAAATGAGCTCTAAGTAGACTTCATAACACCTTTAGATACCAATTTCTAACCTCCGCTCAGCTCGTAACAGTGCTTACCCATACGCTTGAACCTGGCTTTAAGGCCTAACCGGAGGTGAAGAAATCGGCCCTAAGTGATCGACACTGGCAACTCTGGCAATTATTGGCCAATTTTAGTTCTGTTTCCATCGTTAGATTCAAAAATTCATCTTCTTAAAGGACAATGGCAGAAACGTCCATTTTGATTCATATGGTTTCCGTAAATACGGGTTTATGGGGCTGTGGTCCGGTACTGCGATACTATTTGGGAATATCAAGTGAATTTCCAGAAACAGATGGCAAAATCTTAAGCATTATTATTAGAAACTATTTTTATTGTAGGCCATATGCTGACTAGGCCTCGGGATGAAAATTCTGTTACAGGTTCCCGTGGGGCCTCGAGTGGCCATGAACAAATTTAGAAGGAAACCCTAGCAATATGGGACTCAAAATTCATGAAATTACTTCAGTAAGATATTCGTCAACATTTTGTGACCATTTGATGATGTGTAATATAACCGGTCATTCCGGAACAGGTTTCCGTAGAGTATCGAGTGGCCATGAATAAATTTAGAAGGAAATCCTGGAAATCCAATATGAGTATCAAAATTCATGAGATTTCTTCAATCTGATATTTCTCAACGCTTTGCGACCATTTGATGACTTGTCTTCAAAGGGGTCATTTCGGAACATTTTTCTGTGAAGGAAACCCGCGCAATATGGGTATCAAAATTCATGAAATTTGTTCAGTAAGATATACGTTAACATTTTGTGACCATTGGATGATGTGTCATTCCGGAATAGATTCCCATTGGGATCCAATTGGCCAAAAGTGAAGGTTCCCGTGATGCCCTAATCGGCCAAGAAAATATTTGGAAGGAAATCCTGGTAGTGTAGATATCAATATTCAGAAAATTTCCCAAAAGGATTTTTCAGAATGCTTTGTGGTCATCTGATAATTTGTCCACGGAACAGTCATTCCGCAACAGCACGGATCATAGTGTGCGTGCAACTTTTCACTGTACGTATTCTGGCATCCATATGTGTGTATTTGTTTTGTTTATCAATGTGATTCTACATCATCTCGTTGACGATGAAATTGGCGCTGTAATCTGTCTCCGAAATTCAAAGCGAGTGAGAGGGTCTGGAAGCAGGCAAAAGCTCGTATGAAGAGCGTCACAGCCAGGAAGACGAAGATTTCTCAACGCTTTGTGGCCATATGATGTATCCGGAGCAGGTTCCTGTGGGACATAAAAGCACAGATAACAGACATCCAGGCTCGAACATTCTTCCACCAAGTTACTGTGTAAATTTTCAAAAGGAAACCGTTAAAACATAAGCGCCGCCTAGCCCAGGTATCATCAAATTAAAATTGATAGGCTATCTAATCTCAAGGCGGTGCCATCAACATATGAATCACCAAAACTAATGGAAATGAGCTGTAATTTTAAAATGGCAGTTACGAAAATTTACACACGGAGAACACTCCAGCTTGGATGTCTGTTTTCTGTGATAAAAGATAGATAAATAACCTTGTGGCTGGGTTCGATTCCCGGTCTGGTCTGGTTCTGGTCTAGGAATTTTTCGTTAAGGAAAATTTCTCGACTCGCTGGGCATAGCGTATGATTGTGCTTGCCACACAATCATACTAATGCAAAAATGGTACCTGGCATCGAAAGCGCTCAACTAATAACTGTGGAAGTGCATCTAGAACACTAAGTTGAGAGCAAGCAATAAGCTAATTGTGAAAGCAATGAGCTAGAAATGCTAAAGAAGAAGAAGAAGAAATACCCTTGTGACCAAAGTATTAAATTTGATTAAGTCAATCCAGAGGGGCATTTGCCATCAACTCGAGTCCATCTGATAATTTGTATCTGGAACAGCTATTTTTGAATTTTGATACCCATATTGTAAGGGTTTCCTTCTCAAATGACTATGGCCACTTAGCTCCCCTGTTCCGGAATAACCAGTCCGGGAACAAATCATAAGTCTGTCACAAAACGTTGAAAATTATCCTACTGTAGAAATTTCATGAATACCCATATTGCTAGGGTTTCCTTCTGAAAATCTAATGGCCACTGGAGGCCTCATAGGAACCTGTTCCTCCAAGACCGGCCGAAGGACAAATTATCAGATGGTCACAAAGCGTTGAGAAATATGCTACTGGAGAAATATCGTGAATTTTGATACCCATATTGCTAGGGATTCCTTCTAAAAATGTTTATGGCCACTCGAGGCCTCACGGTAATCTGATCCGGAATGACCGGTCCAAGGATAAATTAACAAAAGGTCACAATACGTTGAGAAATATCTTACTTACCTACTATACCCATATTGCCAGGGTTTCCTATTAAATTTGTTCATGACCACTCGAGGGTTCACGGGAACCTGTTCCGGAATGACCGGTCCGATCACAAGTCATCAGATGCCCCCAAAACGTTGAGAAATATCGTACTGAAATAATTTCATGAATTTTGATACCGATTTTGCCAGGGTTTCCTTCTGAAAATATTTATGGCCATTTGGGGCCCCAGGGGAACCTGTCCCTGAATAACCAGCCCGGGAACAAATCATCGAATGGTCACAAAACATCGACAAATATCCTTCCGAAGAAATTTCATGAATTTACCCATATTGCCAAAGTTTTCTTTTGAAAATGTTTATGGCCACTCGTAGGCCCACAGGAACGAGTTCCGGAATAACCGGTCTAAGAACACATTATCAAATGGCCACAAAATATTGACAAATATCTTACTGGAGAAATTTCATGAATTTTGATACCCATATTGCTAGGGTTTCCTTCTAAATATGTTCATGGTCGTTCTAGGCCTCCCGGGAACCGGTTCCGGAATAACTGGTCCGGGTAAAAGTCGGCATATACGCTGCAGTGGAATAGAAATACGTTTAAGGAATTGTTTCAAAGGTTTTGTCATTTATTTCCGGAACTTCAATTGATGTTCCCAAATAGTGTTGGTACCGGACCACAACCCCGGAAACAAGATTTTCCGAAAACCAGATGAATACAAATGGACATAGACGTTAGCGTTGATGAAGTGGATGATTTTTCTAACCTAACGGTGAAATCAGAACTAAAATTAGTCGATAAATACCCAAATTAACATTATTCCTGTACCGTGTCGATCACTTAGGGGTAGAAAAAATCAAAGTCCTCCCCTTTGGCCCCTTTTGCTACTATACACATATGCTTTATATGTTTTTATACAAAAAACTGTTTTTTAACGGTTACTAAGATGTCATAGATGTCATTCAGCATCCTATTCAAATATAAACTATGAAATTTCGTAATGTAAAACCTGAAAAGAAACCCAATAATCACATAAAAGTTTATAAATTCTGAATTTGCTATAACTATTCAGACTGCCAAGCTTTTTAAAATTTTCGAAATTTTTTACTAAAAATTGAAAAATCTTTCGATTTCATCGCAGAGAATGGAGAACGTTCCGGAGTGAAACACAAATTTCAAACCAAACATCCGGCTGGTGTCATGATGCTTGGCTTGGTGGCGTCCAACGGTTTGAAAATGCCACCTGTTTTCATTGATGCTGGTATCGGTATATCGGTATTTTAAAGGACCAAGTGCTTCCCTGGGTGAAGGCCAACTTCTCCGAGGACCAAAAGGTTGTCCTACAGCAGGATGGAGCGCCGTGTCACACGTCCAAACAAACCCAAAAATGGTTGAACGATAACATGAAGTTTGGGCTGAAGGATTTGTGCCCCCCTAGCAGTCCAGATCTTAATCCGTTGGATTATTCGATTTGGGCATATGTTAAAGCACGAGCCTGCAAAACATCACACCCTAGTGTGAAAACCCTGAAGTCAACCATAACACGCACATGGCAGTCAATGTCGGAGGACTACGTCCAAAAGACATTCTCTGGCTACCGGCGTCGGCTCGAGGATGTTATTAATAAAAATGGAGGACACATTGAATAAATTTGTTTAAAAGGACTTTATAAAGATAACTGCACTCAAAAATGTTGATATTATTGCTTGAATTAGTTGAAAATGGGATTTGAAAGATATCGATCTAATTTTCGCATTATTGTCTGCCGCACCCTGTAATCAATCAAAGGAAACCAATTTTGGCATGTGAGAGTTTTTAAGAGCAAGAAATGTTTCTATGGTGGTTTGAAACCCCCGCCCTTCTCTGAAATGGGCGGCTCCCATACAAATGAAACAGAAGTTTCTGCATAACTCAACAACTAATCAAGCAAATGCAACCAAATTTTGCATGTGGAGTTTCCTGGAGGCTAAAATTGTTTTATGGCGGATCGAGACATCTCCTCTCTCTAGACGGAGGGAAAAGGCTCTCAAACAAATGAAACTAAATTTTCTGCATAACTCGAGAGCTAATAAAGCAAATAGAACCAAATTTGGCATGTGGAGATTTCGAAGGCAATGAATGTTTCTACGGTAGTTCGAGACTCATCGTCTCTCTGGAAGGAGGGGAGGAGGGCTCCAATACCAATGAAACACTAATTTCTGAATAACTCGAGAACTAATCAAGCATATGAAACCAAGTTTGGCCGGCTAGATGCTCTTTGAATTTCTCCTTGTTTGACCTTCATATATTTTGCTGCAGTGTGTTCACTTGGTTTTGTATACCCCTGCTCTGCCTAATATATCTGCTGAAGTTTTATTTGTTATTTTCAAAATGGCCACCTCGTGTTGAGATGCACGCCTTCAAACGTTTCGGGAAGTTATCCACGATGGCCGCGAGTTCTTCGACAGATATTTGTTCCCAAACCTTTAAAGGAGACAATTTTAGATGTTCTCGTGATACATGTGGTGTACTGCAGGCTCTTGACTCCAAGATGGACCATACTGAATAGTGAATGGGATCCAAATCCGGTGAGTTACAAGGTTATTCATCTTTCGTTAAAAAGTCTTGGGAAAATGCATTCGCAATGACTAATAGTATTTTTTGTTCCATGAGCTGGGTGCCTAGATACACCGCTTGATTCACTTTCACTCCATTGTCGATGTTATTCCAGTCCAAACTATGACAGAAGCTGGTTGCTGCCGATCATTTTGGTGGTTGTGATGCTGCTCGATTGTGAAATTTTTTTCATCGGTGAAAAGCACTGACCGATAACGGCCCTCGGATAAGCGGTTCAGGGGAACCTTAGATTTTCTCAACCGGTTTGCTTTCATGGAGTCATTTAGGAAGTGATTCTTGCACAGTTTATATGACCGAAGCTTCAAATGGTCGTTAACTATGGCTATAATGGAAGATTTTGAAATTTTCATTGATCTCGCCATCTTTTGGGTGGAAACCGAAGAATTTTGCTTGATTCGTCGGCGGATAATCTCGCGTATTTATTGTGTCACTCACTGTAGATTTTGCCATATCCAGGACCTTTGCAATCACTGAAACAGTTTTTCCTTTTCGAAAAAGCTCAATTACGCCTGCGCATAACGCACTCGACTTTATTTTGAATGAATTAGAAATTACAACTGTACCAAACTTACTGCGTATAAAGACAATGGGTCAAGATGATAATCCACGTAGGTATGGTTAGTTTAATCCGCGGATAATTTGCAGACACCCTGTAGTTCGGCATCCACAAAGCACTAAAGGTCGGAAGTCCTTTATGAGGTGTCAAAATTTGAGCCATGGCCTTGTTTTCGGTTACGATGATAAATTTGCGACAATAGAGGTCCTGGTAAAATTTATTTTTACCCAGAAAATGATCGCATACGTTTCTTTGTCTGGATATCAACACATATGAAATTTTGCTGCAGTCTGTTCAGCGTTTAAGACGCAAAGTCAATTGGTTTTTCGGTTTTGTCCGGGTACAGAAGACTCAGTAAAGCGCCAACATTATAGGGCGAGGCGTAGGTTGCAAGCTACAAGTGGAAACATTCACCCAAAAATATTCACATAATCAGTGGAAAATATCCACTAGAAATTCAGTTAACTTTCATGTGATTCAGGAACCGGAAAGTGCTTTGCAAGATCATGTGAATCTTATGTGTCCAGTGGAATTTAAATGATTAGTCAAGTAGGAATTCTTTTCTTTGTGATGTTCATGTTAAAGTTACTTCATTTAGTATTGGAAAATACATTCGTTTCCAAGAGTGGCTAAATGAATTTTTTTTCAGTGTTGGGTCGTAATTCTGTCCGGGTGCATTTAATTTTTTACCCATAAGAACGCTTTTTGGAAATCATCGTCTCACTTAAAATGACATTCTCCTTACGCAGGTTGTTGATGGGGTAGACCCGGTGCTCAAGTTCTTCGTGAATATGCTGTGATAGTTAATTAGGCCAACAAAGGCTCTAATTTGTTCACGGTTCCGTGACCTCGCCATCTCCTGTATAGCGTTCACTTCGGTTTTCATCTTCCGTATTCCTCTCTGGTCAATCACGAACCCGCAACACTCGATGCGTTCTGTGAAAAATTCACATTCACACTTAGTCACGTTCAATGTTTGAATCAATGTTCCGGTTAGAAAACGTTTTCCGGATGAATAATTTTCTGATGTTATTGGGAAATAGCAATAATGTTGAAGTAATCTCCTAAAACTTCCAAACTATTATCCAATCGGGTGAGTGTCAAGGAAAAATTTGTTGGGATATCATGTATGTTGAAACAAACATAGTTTTGTTGATGAAACATCTCGATTAAACTATGAAAAGGGCGTGATTATTATGTTTATAGAAACTCATGCAATCAAATTCAAAATATCTCAAAAACCGTTACACTAAGGGAAATGGGAATGAAAATTTTATTTGAAATTATATTCTGACATTGAAAAATATTTTTGAAAAACATAAATTAAGTTTATGGAAATCATTCAAAAGTTGCCATTTGGAAAACTTTTTGAACATTTTTTGTCCATATTGTCTTTTCCTTTTAAAAAATGACCTTTTTATCCAAACTTTATTATCAAAATTTATGAAAAAATATATATATAACCTATTTTTTGGAATTTAAATTTTATGTTTTAATTTTGATTTATTTATGGAAAGAAAAAACATTCCAGTGTATTTTTTACATGGACATTTTGATTTCTGCTACTATTTCTGCTTAAACATTTTTTTTTGTAAAACCAACGATTTCCGAGTTACCTTTTTTTCTAAAACTATTGTAACCAAGAACACATATGTCCGTATCCAAAGTTACCCTTGAATCCAAACAATATATCCTTAGGGGCTGTTCATAAACCACGTAGACAATAGGGGGGGGCGGGGTTAGATTTTTGAAAAAGTCTACGTTTGTCTAAAGGGCGATACGGTCAAAATTTGGTCAATATCAACTTGACGTATTTCTTTCAATTTTGCATTTAAAAACCACCCTCATTTTGAAGGTGTGTAGAATGTTGCTCTATTTTGATTTTGAAATTCACTCTTCAGTTGTCAAAATGCCGTCCAAGCAAGAAGAGCAGCGTATCAAAATTTTGCTCGCGCATCGCGAAAATCCGAGCTACTCGCACGCAAAAGTTGGCAAAATCGCTCAAAGTTGCCAAATCAACCGTTACAAATGTAATTAAAGTGTTTGGGAACGTTTGTCGACAGCCAGGAAGTCTGGATCGGGGGGAAATCGAAAACCGGAAGCCGCTGAGACGACAAAGAGAGTTGCCGGTAGTTTCAAGCGAAACCCTAACTTATCTCTCCGAGATGCCGCAAATAAGCTGGGTGTATCGTCTACAACCGTGCATCGAGCCACAAAAACGAGCCGGACTATCGACTTACAAGAAGGTAGTGACTCCAAATCGCGATGATAAACAAAATACGACAGCCGAGCGCGATCCCGGAGGCTGTACACGACGATGCTGACGAAGTTTGACTGCGTGGTAATGGACGACGAAACCTACGTCAAAGCCGACTACAAGCAGCTTCCGGGACAGGAGTTTTATACGGCAAAAGGAAGGGGAAAGGTAGCAGATATTTTCAAGCACACGAAACTGTCAAAGTTCGCAAAGAAATATCTGGTTTGGCAAGCCATCTGTACCTGTGGTTTGAAAAGCAGCATTTTCATAGCTTCCGGGACTGTCAACCAAGAAATTTACGTGAAGAGTGTTTGAATAAACGTCTTCTGCCTTTCCTGAAGAAACACGGTTGTTCCGTACTGTTTTGGCCGGATTTGGCATCTTGCCATTACGGTAAAAGGCCATGGAGTGGTACGCCGCCAACAACGTGCAGGTGGTTCCAAGGACAAGAACCCTCCCAACACGCCAGAGCTCCGCCCAATTGAGAAATACTGGAGGCTATTGTCAAGCGGAACCTAAAGAAGACCAAAAAAAACTGCTAAGGACGAGCAGCAGTTCAAGGCAAACTGGCTTTCTGTGGCAAAGAAGGTGGACAAGGTGGCTGTACAAAATCTGATGGCAGGGGTCAAGCGTAAGGCCCGGCAATTCGGATTTGGAAAAGCGGAAGCCTAACTGAATATTTTTCCTGAATTTTATACTAACTGAACTTAAAAAAGAAATTTAATTTGATTTTTTAAATAAACGATTTCACCGATTTACACGCGTTTTCTCTTGACCAAATTTTGACCGTATCACCCTTTACGATGGAGGAGGGGATACACCAAAAGTCTACGTAGACCATTTTTATTTTTCTCTCTACAAAACGGATATTCATACCCTCCACGCAGAAAAAAATACATAATAAACATATTCCAGCTAAATCCAATCATAAAATTACTTTATTCTGGCCACAAGCCCCAAACTTGCTTTCTTTAAAAAATACTCTTTGTTTAAAACCAAGTGACATCGATGTTTGAAATTAAAATCATATTATGTTTATTTTCAACATATTAATGATACGAGTAAACGTACAAATTTTGGATTTTACTGGTTGCGTTCTAAATTTAATTTATTTATTCTACGAATCTTGGATATCTTAGTCCCGGATTGAGCTTAAATGCTAACAGATTCCAGATTCAAGAAGCTTGCTCAGAGATTCACTACTGGAATCGAGCAAACCTACCAAAAAACGCAACGATTGGCTCATGATGCGAGCGTCGAAACTTTGTATCTGCCTCACGTTCTGGAGAGGGAAGTACCCGCTCAAACTGACCTACCCGATGAATTTATTGTTGAAATTGACAAGCGAGACATGCTTCCTATATACTTTAAACAATTCTTATGTTTCAAGTTGAACATCGATATTTTTAATTTAAATGGCTGAGATTTGGATCCGTGTTAAACGTTATGCACGAAGGATTAAAACAATTGCTAAGACCTTGCGTATTATTTTAGTACCACCCCGATCATCTTCGGAATTCAATTCTGAGCCAAGTAAGCTCGAGCCCGCATGGCTTGAATGAAGTTTTTGTATTTGTTTTGCCAAAGTAAGTTTAATTGCAATTGTAAACCAATCTGAGTCATAAAATCTGTACTAGTTTGTACACTTTCAATACATAGTGTGTTGGTTTGTGCTTAAAATTTAAAACGTGCTACGAAAATATATAGGTGAAAACTACACAAAGTTGCAAAAGTACCTGATATTGAGTACAATTAATCCAGGTTGAGGATCCAACTCTTGAAGTGATTTTCATTCGAGTGTCATTGGTTCAGAAAAGAGTCCTTATTAGGCCACCATATTTAATGATAGCCTTTATCATTTTTCAAAGCAAACGACTCAAAAATTACTGCGACTCCGTGGTGGATGTTGTTTACTGATGTGTGCTGCATTGCACACAGTTTTCGAGCCGTGAAATTTTTTAAAAATTGGAGCAATACATCAAAGCAGTATAGTATGGCAGCTAATTAAATAATGGAGCATAATATCACGTTCACACTACAACCAATATTACGTGATCTAGACTATCTTCATATTAGCATCTATACATCTAAAGACTGTCTACGTTAAATTTCAGACACAAAAATAATAGCAGCAAAACGAAATTTTCACATTATTTAAAAAAAAAACCGATTGTTTTATTTCACAATAATAAATTTATATACACATTAGAAACAGGTGATTAAGATGTTAATCCTTCTTTCTGTTAAATTCTCGAACTTTCTTTAGTACACTCGTCATCAGGTATCCTCGGTATCCTCGGATACGCTCGCCGGATACGCTACAACGATCCTCCATCTTCTCTTGAAATCGTCGGTACCATTTGCTTTCTACTTAGTTTTAAGAGTTTCCGCTTAATTAGAGCCCACTACTTCTCTGTTGGGCGAAGTTCTGGACAGTTTGGTGGATTGATTGTTTTTGGCACGTATTTGACCTCTTGTACCTTATACCATTTCAGGACGGATTCCTGATTGAAAGTATCAAATTTTGGTCTACGTGGTTTATGAACAGTCCCTTATGTCAAAATACGTATTCTGTTATACGTTTGCGTTTTCGAATATTCGTCCAAATCCAAGTGGCTCGTGTCAAATTTGGAAATTGTATTACCGGTTTTGCCTGGAACTGCTCCAGGGTAGGAAACGATGCTTGTGACAACTAGTATTTTATTGTATTTGTATTTTCATAGGATCATCCTAAGAATCTTGCCATTGGCCAATATAACCCTTGGAAAATTGCATATTTTGAACAAAAAAATGCTTGCATAATTTCAGTTTATAGGGTATGTGTCCCTTGACTCAGCCTATTATGCAACCATCGATTACATTTTTTATCATAGCTCATAAAGTTTTTAAGCTGTAAGCGAGATTCAACTAGTTACACACTTGCTAAGATTAGTTTAATAAGACATTTGGTAGTATGTATCTCGAAAAGTTAGACAACTCTTTTTATAAAGTCAGTCGGTCTACAAGCACCAAATTGGGTCTATTCATGGATGCAACTTCGTCCCATTCGATGGTTTTTTTCTAAATGCACTCTTTGTACGGTTTTTATTTTCTTATTTTATGAAATAAGGCATTGCCAGCTGTATTCGCTTTACTTAAAACAAAATTTCACAAAACAAACTAAAGTAAAACTGCTTTGCAACTCTTAAGTGATGTTCATGCATGATTTACTAGCCATTCAATAATGAAAACAGTATAATTCACTATACAATGATTTTGTTCCTTCGGTTTGTGTTTAGATGAGCCACTTGAATATAAACAACCGCAAGCTCATGCATTTCCACTTAAAATTTTACCAATAACAACCTTTTTACTACGTTATTGATACAACAGGCCATAGTTGGGAATATACAAAAAAATGTGTCCCCAACATTGGGTCTACGATTTTCTTGTAAAATTATTGTTATTTTAGCTATGTGAACAGTTAGTTTGTGACGTGTTACTATTTTCTGACCATCCAGACTGCATTACTCGCTTTATCGATTCAATTAAGCCATATTTAGATCACTTGAAGATTGTGTAGATCAACTGTTTAGCTTAACCAGTGAAATCATGATGCCCAAAAAGTTCAGGAAATCGAAAATTACGTGGAAGTGAACAACTATAACTTGATTAATATTGTCTAAATTGCTTCGGATAACATCGATCATTTTGATAGTAATATGATTTTTGATTATTGCTAAATTAATGACATATTTGGTACATAGACCGAAAGAAGGAGCTAGGCTAACATTATATCCCGTTACCCTATATAGCGTATTGCTGTTTTCTAAAAAGTTGTGTGTTTAAGTAAAAAGAAAAACTTTCTAGAACGTAGTGGACCAAAGAAAAATCAAAGAAAAAAGTTAGAGTTAAAAAAACATTTTGAATGGGGTTCCCATAAAAAATGCATCATATCTCAATAAAAAAGTACAAGATAGTATGTTTGTGTTTTCTGCAAAGTTTATAAAAATTGTGAGTTCTACAATTTTGTACAATATTTCAAAAGCCTAGAACGTCAGATAAAAGAGATAAAACTAGGTAAATCGTGCCCCGATAAACGCAGTTTATGGACGACACCTTTTTTAGCTGTGCCTTAGTATTACCAAAAACTTCTTTGAAGATTCCAATTTGATTACACGTTATCTAAGTGCAATTTTATTTGTGAAAATCGCCCTTTTGGACTAATGCACAGTGATCCAGAATGCGAATTCAGCTGGAAAGATACATTTTTATCCTACACACTTAGAAAATTTTACAGTATTCGGTAATTTTTTACCGAACTTTCAACAGCTGAACAGTTCGGTAATCCGATTTACCGGATTTCGGTAAAATTTGACAAGTTCCGGTAATTTTTTTTACCGGAATACTGTAAAATTTCACCGAAATCCGGTAAATCGGATTACCGAACGTTCAGCTGTTGAAAGTTCGGTAAAAATTACCGAATACTGTAATTTTTTCTAAGTGTGTAAGTTTGTAGTTTTGGAGCACAATTGTCTTTCACAAAGTTGTTTATAATAACAAGGCGCTTCTTTTGGTGTGAATGAAGACTAAGGTGGCCCTTATTTTCAGAAAAATCGATATAATACTCAGAAAAGTTGTAGAATAAGTAACTTCAAGCAACTTTGATGGTATAATTTTTCTGCACCCTTTGATATGGCCAAATTAGAGTATTTTTTCCTACGTAACTTAGGATGTCCCTATAAAAATCAGTTATTTAGCTGTAACTTTTTATTTCAATTTTTTTAACAAAGTTTGAAAACGTTTTTAGCACACCTCTCTATCGTATGTCAAACAAAAGTTATTATGATTTTTGTAAACAAGATAGGCCTTTTTCAAATGTTGGTTTTTCTAGTTGGGGCAAAAAATATGTCTTAACAGCATTTGAAAGAATTTTTATTTTTTCATATCGTGATGTATGATGATATGTACTACCACCCATTGGAGCACGGAAGCTACTTCCGACAGCAATAGGCTCTCCTCTCTGTTAGACTTGATCAAGCTTTAATAACCACTGATTATCCTAGTCATGCCATTGTATGAAGGGCCAAAAAGGGGTTGGATGGATCGATAGGCAACATCACTTATACGTATCCACAGGGATATTAAGAATCTCCTTCCAACAACAAGACTGAACAATTGGTCACAAAAGCAAGCTACCTAACATAAGGATGCCCCAATGGGCGGGGAGAAGAGCCCGCCCTTTATTCACAAACTGTTAGCAATGAGGAGTTGGCATTTCCACTCTCCCCATCTAGAGTGCTTCAATCGGGTGCCCTGATGGTCCCTCCCGTTCCCATGAAATATTTATATAATAGTGTATATATTTATGGAAATGAAAAATAATACAATCATTCATATCTATTATATAAGATCTCCATTCGGTTGATCCTGAAATGCAAGAAATGTAGTCAAGTGTTTTAGTTTTAGTTCCGTGGTTCGCGCTTGAGCGCGTTTTCGTTCCTTTTCACTGATAGCAGCATTTCACCAAAATCTTGATTTGTGGTATCCTGAAAAAGTTTGTTAAATTTGACAGAACTAACATTTATACATTTTAATTTACCGTTGTCATGGTCACTATTTGCAGCTTGATGAACATGAATCCGCTTTTATTTTTGCTGGCCTAATAGTTATTGCTCCTGTGTTGGGAAAGCAAAAAAAATTAATTGACAGAGAGTTAAAGACAAATGGACATAAAAAAACAATAATCAATGGTTAAATCATCTATGAAGTAAAATCGATAAAACAATATCATCAAATATAATGATATTGTGAGTTATGGTACAGTAATGCCAAAAATTGAACTGTAACATCAGACACTAGCCGAATGTCAAACAGCGCTGCACAAATCAAACCAGCTCAGATTTGGAAGAAGGTCTATTCGCAAACAGGAAATGAAAAACACATTAGGTAATAAGTACAAAATCCTACCTTAGATTCCGTTGCAGCTTCTTTTAATCAAGGTACTAAATACTTCTCAATCATAATGATAATTCGACATAAGGGAAAAAATAATTAAAAGTATATATAACCTTTAAGGTGAAATTGTAAAAAACAAATATTTATGTTAGAATATAAATCACGAAAACACAAGTAATGATAAAAATGATAATAATGATGATAAAGATGATAGAGATGAATGATAATGGCTATGAATAAACAATGTCCTATAAGATAAAATATATATAGGGAAGGTATACTGTAATATGAACTGAAAATTACATGTGTGCCGACTGCTGTTTTGTTGCAATTGTAGACAAACTTGCGCATCCATTATGAACCAGAAAATTTAGGCAATGTATGGCCACCATGAAAAAAAAAAAATTAAATTTTAAATTATTTTATAATACCTGACGACCTGGAAGACCTTTTTTTGCATTTTTTTTTATTTTTGCAAACCGTGTTTGAAAATTGTAGATAAGTTATTTTTCACAGAGTAAAACACATATAACAAAGGGCGTTATTTTATAAGAAAATCGTAAATTAATCGCCAACGGTAAGAGAAATCGGCAAGATCTACACGTCAAATCTTTTATCTTTTCAAGTTATAAAAATCATCTCAAGACAACGTTGTTGGCAAATTTGAAATAAAAAAGTTAGAGCAAAAACTGGGTGAGTGAGTAGAGTGTGTACGTACTATTTCTTGAAAAGATTTCAGCAGCACCCGATTCCGGCCTACACTATACTTACTATTGATTCCCAGATAAAATGTGTACGTCAACATATGACAACACGATTATGACTTCGAAAATAGTTTACGTTCATGTTCCCAAATCACCCTTCAATTTGAGTGGAGCATTATCTAATGTTTATTAAACAAAATATGACCACAAATGGGAAATTTTTGACAAACTAAAATATCCGTTTTGAAGAAGCATTAGTATTCCTAGGGAGACATTCAATGTTGGCTTTGTCATTTCCTTCTACATAGTTGACTAAATTGATCAATTTTTCAGACTCCCTCTTCTACTACCGTAGCCAATTTCAATTTGACCTACTGCCTCAGCATTTGGGCCGGCAAACGCTGACCACTGCGCTGTACCAGTTTCAACCATATGAACTACCCACTGCCAAATAAAGTGAACCAACGCCGTCCAACAACATTGTACCGCGGTTAATGTTTATCGCGGATTTGCCATTATCAGCACTAAATTGTTAGTAAATACATGGCAAGCACCGCTTGCCTGTGCCGATATCGTTGTCGAAATTTCCTACCCATGTGGAGGTGCCCCATACTTGCTTACAAGGTGTTTTACTGACGGGCTGTAAACCGGCAAAAGAAATCTCCACCAGGCTGGACTACAAGTCTCGTAGGTGCCGAACCGGAACGACGCGACGACGACGACGCGACAACTCGTCTATCTATCGCGATGCTCTTGTGACATAGAAGAGTTGTAAATAATATCGTCACCGCACGCGATCTCGGAACATCAGACAGCATCTTCGCCGGTTGACGAAGTGGTTTTGCTCCGCCGCGATCAACTCGATGTGTGTGTGTGCGATGCGAGAGAGGATGACTCGATCGTGGTGCGTTCTCTCAGCGGTTGACATGTCGCGAATTTTCCCGTAGATTTTCGCTGAACAGTGTGTATGCGTGTGCTTCAGCTTCCCGCGTTCAGGGCTAGGATCAACTCGGTCGAGAGAGATCGTGAAAAGGCTCTTGTGTCGCGGTTGGTCGCATGTACCTGTCAGTTGTCGTTTCACGCTCGTTCGGTTCGGCGGTGGGTTTCATCCCCTAGCATCCAATTCGGTGGTTGAAACCAAGTCTCTGGTTGCGAAAATTTTGCATGCGTGCGCGGTTGAGAACTACACCCGTTTGCGTGAAGAACTTTGGATCATCAGCTCAACTCGATCAACGTTGATTGCGGGGCGTTTGGTGCTAGCATATCGATCTTCAAAAAGTGATTCAATCAAGTAGCGCGAGGCGTGGAAAGGCGTGAAATTGACCCGAAAAAAAAATCAATCAATCGGCCAAAACGGTCGAATTGAGGCTTCACAGCAGTTTTCCACATCGAATAGTGTGTGCTTGATCCGAGCTGGGTGGTTTTACAAAACGAATCAGAAAAGGTCCAACCACCAAAACTGGACCACATTTCGGCTTGACGGCGGTGGTTTTTGTGGGGTGGTTGTGACCGTGAAGGTGACCGTGGTGGTGAAAATACCAGTCAGCTGTTTACGGAGCAGACACCAGTGGCACAATGAGCGTTGCCGAAAACTTTACGGATTTTGCTACCGGGTCCCGGTTCGTCTTCCAGATGGCCGCCGAAGAGTACCACACCGGTCGGAACTGGTCCGGTTTGATCGATCGGTACTGGCTCATTGTCGAGGAGCTCATTGCAGGTATGTTTGTTTACAATTTTGTTTAACCTAGCGAGCCGTGAAGATCGCCAGTCATTGTCGTCATGCATCGAGGGGATGTGCTAATGCTAGCGCAAAATGCAACATTGAAACTCGACGAAAAGTCACTGGCGGGATCTTTGTAAATATGTTGCAACCAGTGGCGGTGGCGAGGCGTAGGGTTGCCAAAAAAACTCTACTCTACCGGTTGCAGCAGTTACATGGAATTCGTTGTTGTTGTTAGACCGAGTTGGAAAATTATGCGTATGACAGGAAATTTCAGGGCCAAACAGTGCGATTATTGCTTTGTCGGTTTGTTTGTTACCTAGGCATTGGAATGCAAATATTGTGGTTGGCAAGTTTTTGGCAGAATGGTAGCACATCTTTTGTCGGGGGTCGCTGGAACTAGATTTGCATATTGACAAGTCACGCACTTTTTTTGGTTGAGTCCAAGCAACCGTTGCTTTCCCTTGCATTGAACTGTCATTCGAAATGAAGTTCACTTTCGGCGCAGAATTTTTGCTATCATTGTTAATTATCCAGAACGGCTCAATGTAGTGTGTTTGTAAAGCGGCAAACTTCTCAAGTGAGTGTTTATTATGGTCGGCTTTTTATCGGCTTTCATTTGAGCTGCGTGTGAAAAAAAAATGTTTTCTTTAAGGCAACGAAAACAATAGCATTTTCGAGTGAATGGGGTTATTCGAAGAAAAATAAACGAAATGGCTCTCTATTCGAAAGGTAATTAAGTTTTTTCCTAAATAACCATGTTGTCATAATATTATTATAAATATTGTCAGTGAAGTGCTGTGATGGAAGAATATTAAGAATAAGAGGTCGGTTGGCGCGAATTATAGTTAACATTGACGAAGTCAACATTTCTCCTAGTAGAATCACATTAAATCGGTGCTCACAGCCACGAACTCAATTTACTGTAGTGTAAGTGTCAAAGTTTTCTTCGAAAACAAAGAAAATTGATTCCCTATAGATTCCATTACTTTCATCAATCAATTATCCTTTCAGCATTGAATAATCTATCAGCGCACTGAATACAATAAAGGACAGAAAACAAAGCTACTAACGCCCAATTTTTATGTAAGTTACATTGTGAGTTCTTTCAACTGAGAATTGTCGATTCAACTGTCTTGTGTTTCGCTTGTTTTACGAAATTAATTCTGTCGGTACTTCTTTCTTTCTTAGCGTTTCAAGCTTATTGCTAGTGCAATTAGCTTATTGCTTTCGCAATCAGCTTACTGCTTGCTCTCGAGTTAGTGTTCTAAATGCACAGAGTTGTTAACCCAAAGCTTCCGATGCCAGATATCTTTTTTGCATTAGTATGATTGTGTGGTAAGCACAATCATAGCTTATGCCCAGCGAGTCGAGAAGTTTTCCATAACATGGTTTTGGGTATGAAAAATCATGTCAAAACAGTTTTTTAGTTCAAGAATCATTTTTCAAAAAGCCGCAAATCATGTAAAAAATGTTGTTTTATCCAAAAAAATGAATGATTCTTTATTTTACGGGATTGAACTTGAACAATGTGACGACCAGATGGAATTAATATTATTCTTTAACGAATTTGCTAATTTTTGATCGAACACTTTTCTGCAAGTGCCGGACAAGTTTTTCATCACATTTTTTGAACGCCTTAGCCCAAATTGTTTGAACTCCTGCATATTTTCAGCTGCTTTTCCAGTCTATTTTGAGACCATAACCACAATCGCCCAGTTAGCGTTCGATAGGCCGGAGCTGAGGGCAAATTGGCGAATTGATGTCTTTCTCAATGAAATCCATACCCTTTTCCGTGAGTCCATTGAGAGTTGCTTTCATGCAATGCGCCGACGCTAGATCCGGTTAAAACAGTGGACGGGTAGTATGCTTCAGTCGCTGGTGACACTGTACCGGCGAACTTATTCCATTTGAAACGCGTTTGTTGTCACTTTTTTACAGCATCCTCGAAGTTTTCGCTTGACAATTGCCCAATATTTTTCGATCGGTCTGAACTCAGGGCAATTCGGAGGATTATTCTCTTTGGCGACGAAATTAACATTGTTTGCAGCATACCATTTTAGTATCTCCTTAGAGTAGTGGCAGCCAGTCTTCTGAAACACACACACACTTGGGTACAAAAACGACGTTTTCTTTGAACATGCACCCGCTTTTCGTTGTTGATTGAACATGACCCAGCCAAACACACAAATGACATGTGTTTCAAACACAATGTTCAAACACGGTGTTTTTACACAGCTACCTACAGAATGTGCAGAACAGACGAAGAACAGCGCGTATGCTTTTCGCAGGAGAACTGTGTCTCATCATCCTTTGCGGTGCGGGACAGAGAGAAACGCTTCCTCTTTGTCTCACGGCACAGGTATCATCCATTACCCACGTTCCTTTCTAATGGATAGAGGGTGCAGACTTAAGTTGAAAACAATGTATAAGGTGCAGGTGTAGGTGCATCCATGACGAAATGACGAGGGGCCGTTGATTTTTTTTCAGTATTTCGCGTGATGTACTAAATGGATGGTCTCTTATTAGCATCTGCTACATAGTGTTTTATAGGCTATTGGGGATCCTGGCCTTGGTGGCAAAGTTAAGAACTACTGACATGATGATAGTTTCAAAATAAAATCTTCACGGTGTCGAAAGCAGGAAATTTTTGAAACACTTGAATTTTATTATTCTTTAAACCACCCTTCCTACCTTTTCCACAAGCATGAGAGCGTTTAGCTGTCTTCTAAGATCTTTTTTTTTCTTAATAAACATCATATCGTATTGGTTAGTTTATCATTTTATGGATCAATACGGTCCATGGTGAGCTCTAGAAAAAATATGTTGTACAACCTAGTTCTCTCATAAAAAATCCGATGAAGACTTAAAATATCGGGTGCAAAAATATAGTTTTAACAGTTTCAATATAGGTTGAGCTGATGTTTTGCTGAGTTATTATGGGATGCAAATGGAAGTCAAAAAGTTACTCAAAGTTATCATATAGTAGGTATAGAATAGAATAGATTATAATTACCGTTACCATTCTACGGTAGAAAATAATTACCGTTAAATAATGAAGCATTTTTATTAATGTTATTGACAATATTAAAATTGTTAATACAATGGCAAAGCCATTCAACGAAACAAAAAAACGCATTTCAATTGCTCTTATTACAAATCTTCGACACTAGAAGCGCAAGAAGATATTAGTTGCATTTTATGATCGTTATTTCATTCAGCAACTCAGCGGACATTTGCAGCCGTCGTTGATCAAGAAGAATTTTTACTACAGAGAAGCAACGTTCTACTGATACCTGACGTGCTGGAGCAACCAAAGCACTCAAGGTCAAGTCATATAGCTCAGGATCTTCGTATCGCTTTGATTGTCAATATTGAATAATGTCCGTGGATATTGGAAGTCGTGTGTTTGCATTAGCCAGTTGTAAAAGTATTAATTTCAGAGCAAGCTGAGATGTTCCACAGGAAATTTTCACTTGGTCACATTCTTCTACTAGCATAGCATCATATGCATATTCTTGAACATCGATTTAGAATGCATCTCCAAATGTAAAATGTAAAGATTTTTGTAGCTGCATGTAGAAGTTCGAACGCTTCTCTATATTCTTTCATAAATTCCTATATTTCGCCACTCACCACCAGTACTGACCATTGTCCGCCGATGTCTTTGTTAAATCCTTCATGATTGAGGATACTGCCGATCATGACTCGAAGTATGACTCGAAGTAAATTCCACTGTGCTTGTTGCCTTGGCCAATTTACAGACCACTTTGTGCAAGCTTTCTGAGTCATCGTTTATGGCGTCCTTGGACACAAAATTGAGGATATTTTTTTCGAGCTTTCTTCTATTTGTCTTTAATGCATCTCAAGCATGGAAAGCGTTCGGACAACGATCCGACCATTTCCGATGTAATTAATATTCATCCCGATTTTTTTGGGGGTTATGTCGTGATGCACCGTCGGATTCGAAACAAACCATTTGGTTGTTAACAGCGGTTGTAATCAAACCACGAATTTGATTGGCCACATTTGAAATGGTAGAAACCATTGTCTTGGAGCAGCTGGGTATTTCAAGAGCTTAAGGGGCTATTCATAAACCACGTAGACTTTTCTGAGGGGAGGGTTGGAGGAGGGGAGGGGTGACCCGAGTCTACGCTCCTTAGAAAATTTCAAAAAATTGAAGGTCTACTTGGAGGTCTGAGATTTTCAAAAATAAATCTACGTAGTTAATTAACCGGCCCTTAGCAAAAACACCAGCTGGTTTGTGGAAAGCGTCCAATCCGCAAAAAAAATTGCCATGGCAGAAACAGTATTCATCTTTTTGACGGACTTGAGATGACCAACTTGTCGATCTAGTAGCCTTTTATATCGTTTCGGGCGGATCTGTTGAGCAATAATTGGATGTTGTTGAGCTACATGGTGCTTCGGGTTGCTTTCGGTACCTTTTAACATGCTGCGGCATTCTTCCACCAAACACTTGAATAACTGAAATTCTGCATTAAGGTGGAAAAACGTTTATTTTACATTCGTCATTTTGCCCGATGAAGAATTTATTCACCCTTTGCACTCCGCTGTCGCCGTTACGGCGACATTCAAAATAAGAAAAGGTTAAAATGCATAATAAGTGATATAATGTTTATTCATCGGATTTATTGTAATTGTATTAAACTACCATGCAAAAACGACATTTAACTTTCGATAGTTATAAAACAATCGTGTTTCGATATTCACTAATTGATTCTTTGAAAATATCTGTTATAAAATTTATTATTTTGTTATTATCAATTAATGGAGATGAAAAACACGTATTTGCCAAACGACGCCTTTGTTATCTCTTCATTTTTTGCTTTCCTCAATAGCTCTGCGAAAGTTACTTTAATTGAACTGTGTAGATATTTCAATAATTTGATTAGAGGAAGAACCACGAATTCAAATTGAACAATTTGGTTTTGATTTAACACATCATGTAGAAATCTTAGACAGAAATGGTGTAGCACATCTCCGGTAGCTGACTAGTTCTCGGCATCCACCGTTATTAGTCAGCCATATTCAAAACAGATACCTAATTCGATTTTTTGAACATAGACATCCAAAAATGAAGAAATTTTGAAGAAAAACAGATACCCCCTCCCAATCCCCCCACACACAAACACACACAATTGGATGGTGTGATCATACCGCTTAGAGTTGAGATGATATCTTGAATTGGTGGTTGGGCGCTTCTTATACTTATCGTTTTGTCGAGGTTTGAATACAGCTTATTAACTACGTTGAGAGCCGGGAATCGGTCCACGATCGAAGTAGTTATTTACGCTATGTAACTATTTTTTGAACTGAAATTCCCAGAAAATCAGCTATTTCTCTATATATTTTAGTTCTACAAGCACAAATACACTGGGATACATGCCACGTAAGGAGTACGCGTTAGAAATCTGCAGCACACACACAGCATACACAGCATTTTTCAAATCGTCAGATTTTGTCAAATAACATTCCCTCAACTTTATTCAGAGCAGAATTAGTTAAAAACCACACAACTTTATAAAACTTCACGTTACATACAAAAAAATTCGGAAAAACAACGCCGAAAAATTCAGACGTAACACTTCATGACCGCGACCTACTTCGATCGTGTGAGATCAAACCAAACAATCATACATGTCAAAATTTACGTACATCCTGAAGATCTGAGTTACGAGATTGTTGGTTAAAAAATAAACGTTCTGCGAGGTAAAACAAATCAATCACTGTTTCCCTAAATCCCAACACACTTTGCACTGTTGTTGCTTCAGGTGTAAACGCACATAAAAATGTACCTACTGATCGAACATCGTGTACGAACCTCGGGTACGAGCATCGTGTATGAACATCGTATGAAAACACGCACACACATCACAAGGTATATTTTAAAACACATGTTCGGGAAATGGATGTGTTTGTGCAAACACGAAAACTGGTAGCACAGCATGGACATGTTCTTTTCGAACACAGTGTTGTATGTCCAATTCCGAAGACTGGTGGCAGCTGCAGATTCCTTGCCAAATCATTAGTTTCCGAGCAAACTTATCAGCAAAAACAAATTTATTCCTAAAAGGGACATCCCCACGACCAGTTGCCAGATAAAATTTTCGTCCGGGGATTTGTTTATAATCCATTTTGACATACGTTTCGTCATTCATTAAAATAAGGTCATCAAATTTCCTCAAAACTCGTTCGTATAGTAATCGTGCACGCTTTTTGGCCACTAAATTTTATATTTTTGATTGTTATTTTTTGTACTCTCCTCAGCGCGGAAGTAACGATCTTTGATAAAGTTAGCAGAAGCAGATAATTTCTCATCTCCATGCGAAGCGCTAGGAGCGGACAGTAATTTTATTGCTAGAACAAATAGACATGAAGTGAAAGTGTGTTGATAGTTCCGTATAGGGCAACGCCAGGCTTTGAAATTGAAAGATACAAGATTGAAATCGAGCGGAGGGCATTTGAACGGTAGTATCCGATCAGGCACATAACCCTTTGTCATACTACCCCATGCAGAATAGGCAAGGGGGGAAATAGGCGGTGCATGCTAAAAATAAACCCAACAGCGGGAGATAATTTCTCACCCGTGTTAGGCAGTATTGGGAGACGGACAAATCGCTAGAACTAGAAACAAGCAATAGGTAGTATAAATGAAACAGTTGGAATCATATTTCTTTGCCAAATCACTTATGGAGACACCTGGGTTGCCTTTCACGTACCTCAACACCTTACTCCGCAGATCTTTGTGCCTAGTGCCACTTTTATGATAGACGCGCTGTGCTCTATCCACACTCAGAGTATCCTTGTAACGTTTGAGTGCAAGACTCACCGTTGACTTTGGGAATTTTAACACTTTTGCTATTTTTGAGGCAGACGAAGGATTCTCTAGATGTTTGTGCACAATTAATTTTCTTTTCTCCATGATCCGTAATTTCGAGATGTGTCGATCATCGAGAAAAACTTTTCACCAATTTCTTCGTCAATGAAACAACAACAATTGCCTGTCAAACGTATTTTGTTCCAACTACAAGGGACGCGGTGGTGTATTAAATCGTGCGCCCAGATTTATTTTGAATCGAACTTTAGCAAAAAAGTGCAAAAAGTGCAAACTAAACAATTTATAACAATATTTTCCCTTTAATCAAGAGCCCAACCTAGCTAACTTAACGTATCTAAGAAATATCTCTAACCTGTAATTTTAACTATTAGATAAGCATTGATTGCGTTTGTCCCCGCTAGCTGAAACTTGAAAAAGTTTTTCAATTCAATTTTCAGTTCTTGGCAATCCATAAACTGTATATTTAAACCAATGTAATAGCTTTCGTAAGCCAAAAAATACTTGATTAAGAAACATAATTCATAGTTAGAAAGCGTATCAACGGAAAATGCTTATCCAAACTATTGATGATATGGGTCAAACCGGTCAATGTTTCCCCCCTGATCAGTGTTTTCCCGTTTTACGGTTCTCTAGTTTCGTATTATTGAGGATATATGTTAATCATATCTGACAGTTTGATTCCCTGGACACTGGCAAAACCTTAGGGTAGTTTAACTTCAACTACCAGGTCCCCGGGGCTGGTCAGGTTCTTTACCATTTTGGAAAGAAGCATACAAGTGTTGCCAGATCAGTGGAAATGCAGCCCCAAAGTGCTTCTGAACATCTTTTAGTATTGCTTGTCGATGAACATTATACGAGGCTTCCTGAAAAGCCCATTTAATTTCCTACAGATGACGTTGGTAATCGCCAATGTGAACCATTTTCTATGAGTTTTGATAAATACTATTTTCTACGCAAGAAACCGGCTGCCGAAACCAAAACCAAGCTCGATAAATATTTTCCAGACTCTGTTCCGTCGATTAACACGATTCATAAGTGGTTTGCTGATTTTCGTACGAGCACCGTTGACGCACCACGTTCTGGACGCTCAAATTCGGTCACTTCACACAGAGAACGTCGATAAAATCCATGATATAGTATTGGAGGATCCAAAATTGAAATTGAGAGAGCTAGCTAAGGCTTTAGCATTTCAATGGAACGAGCTGGCAACATCATGCATTCCGTTTTGAAGAAGCTCTGCGCGTGATGGTTGCCGCGTTTGCTTACAATGGACTTAAAACACATTCGTGTTCCAACCTCTCAGGAGAATTTGAGCAAGTTTACACGCAATCCGAAGGAATTTGTGCGCCAATTCATAACCATGGATGAAACTTGGAACCATTACTACACACCGGAGTCATCGCAGCAAGGAAAACAGTGGGTTTCACCGGTCGAAAGTGCTCCGAAGCGCCCGAAACCGCAACAAACGGCGGAAAAGGTTATGGCCTCCGTGTTTTGGGATGCGCAAGGTGTAATATTCATCGACTATTTTGAAAAGGGTAAAACCATAACAGGCGCATAATATGCAGCGTTATTGGACCGTTTGAAGGATGAAGTCCAAAAAAAAACGGCCGCATTTGGAGAGAAACAGTGCGCTCTATCATCCCGACAATGTGCCTGCTCATTCATCCTCAATTGCTCAAACAAAATTGACTGAAATTCGGTATCAATTGGATCCCCATCCACCATATTGGCCAGACTTGGTCCTCAGTGACTTCAATTTGTTCCCAAACCTGAAGAGATGGCTCACCGGACTTCGATGGCTGCGTGACTTTGCGTGACTTAGTGTTTAACTTCAGCTCATAGGAACCAATTGCACACACACGCACTAGTAATCCACGACGCACGAGTCAGACTGCTCCTATGTACTTTTCTCCATTTTCGTTTACAAATTTCCGAATCATCAGCTAGAAACATATGACATTATTGTCGAACTTTTAAGGCATGTACTAACGAGCACATAAGACTTGCACTCCGAAGAAAAAACGTCTTCTTCGCTCAAAAGCACAGCCTACTTCTAGTTTTAAAGTTAATTTTCAGTGTACCCTTAACCTTTCCCTCCGTCTTTTTACATGCTGCTCCCAGTTTCATTCCTTGCACATCTTTGATCCAAAGTCAAGCGGTAAGAACTTTCTTAGTAATCTTGAGATTGAGTTAAAAAGTCAAAATATAATTTTCGATTTTTTCACATCATCTGAAAAAAAAGTTTTCACAGAATTTCTAAAAAAATTAAACACATACAATTGGTTGTTACTTTTTTCCACTGAACTAAAATTACCCAAATTTTGCACAGTCCTACTTTGAAGTGAATTGTTCAAATCCTATGATTTGCGTAGTTGTTTGGTTTGTTGTGGCCAATATGCAAGTGAGTCAATTAGAGACGCGTGAACGAATTTAATCTCATGGAAAATCTGGAGCTGTCTCGTCGTGCCTTGAGAAAATTGCTGCAAATCTGTAATTCAACCATCTCAACCAAGCCAATTTGCAGCCAACCGGGTCGATCCGTCTCGAAAACGTGTGGCTTAAGCGCCACTCCACAGGAGAGACCACACGCCCAATGTTATTTTGCCCGGTTGATACTCTCCTAAGGGCGAGTCCATTTAAAAAGACGAATTCCGGATCAGACCAGTTGGCTTGCAAACTTAAAACCACCAAACGGAAAACCCTATTATTGCATGCCACCACATTCACGATAGTCACTCAGAGACCGCGGTGAGAGCCATTTATACTTCAAACCTGAATTTAGCAGACATAACCATCATGGTTCGATCCCTCGATCGGTCCGACAACGGAGGGTTTCGAGCGGTCATCACCGGGCTCTGTTGGGAGCTTAGGTCGCTTAGGGTCGCTGCTACCGGTCGTAGTTTTTTTTTTTAATTATTTTATTTTACTTAGGCCCATTTCCTCACATGGTGACAATCACCGACGTCAGGAAGACACTACCTGGCCCCTTCCTATCGACTTCATGAATATGAGCCGGGACCAACGGCTTTACTTCCCTTCCGAAGGACGTGACCAGATTTTTTCGCCTCAGAAAAACCACCGGCGTCGACTGGGATTGAACCCAGAACCCACTGGGATGCCAAGAAGCAGTCACGCTTACCACTATGCCACCGACGCCGGCACTTCCGATCGCAGTTAGCATTGCTCATATCCAGTGACAGGAACTTCGCATTGGTTCTGCCTGTGTGGAGGTCTGCCCAAGTAACACACAAAACATCTTTTTATAATGATTCATAATTGTTTGTATTATAAATGTATTATAAACATATTGCAAAACTGGTCAAGTTTGGAGCCGTTTTATAAATCTCGTATTATGTATATCACTCTGACAAACGGTCGAGCTAAACATTCTTTTTTCACCGCTGCAAGTGATTAATACCTTATCATTGTTCTTCAAAACATAGTTCCATACATTTATAATACATACACAGAACAAGATTTTATTAGCAGTTTTATATACTGTTGAAATTACATTACACCAACCATGTTTTGCAAAACTTGTTCTTTTTCCTCATTACGATTGTACAAGATTGTGGTTTCACTGCCAACGGAAAGCATATCATAGATACTCATAGTTTACTCTGAGTTGGCTTAGCAAAGAAGCTACAAACCTATCACGCCAAGGACTAGTGTTCAAATCCCACGCATGGCGATGTTATATTTTTGTATGAGGATACATTGTATGTTTTATAAGCCTTCACTTTTTGCGCTTTTAGCGTCATGTTAAAGTATGAAATAAAGTATTATACACCTAAATAGTTATCCTGTTTTAGTCATTTAACAGTACTTTCAACTTGTTTAAAACACGCTGTGTTGCTTGGATTTTCTTGCTCAGAGGACACTCTTTTTCGATTGCGATTCTCCGGAAAACGACCACCGACCAAAATTGTTTCTTTTTTTTTGCACTGTTGCATTTTTCGACACTAATGCGTTGTACTGCTGACTGAAATTTGGTTTTGATAATGCAAAATGTTTAGCTTAGTTTTTTTTTCGGCAATACATGTCCACGTCCCGGAAAGCAGTATCCCAAGAGTGGCATTATTTCCTCCGTTTTAGCAGTTGACCTAGTGTACGATTTTAAATCTATTTGTATCGCTCGATTTTATTTTCATTAATCTCTGTTAAAGTTAAATTTTTAAGTTTAAAAAGTTTTCGTTTGATCCGTTCTGTCTCCGTATCAAAACAAACATTTTGGCATATGAATATTGTTCAATCATTAAACCTCAAAATACTGGAACGGGTTTAGGCTCATTCAAATCTCTATTAAGACCTGTCCACGTTAAATTTTGAACCCCAAAATAATAGCAGCAAAAAACATTTACACATAATTCTACAAAACTGATTGTTTATTTTACAATTATTTGTTATATCTACATTACAAACAGTTCATTAAGATGTTAATCCTTCTTTCTGTAAAATTCTCGAACTTTCTGTGGTACACCCGCTATCAGTTTCCGTACGGTCTTCAGATACGCCCGCCGTGACGATTCTTCATGTTCTCTTGAAATCATCGGTACTATTTGCTTTCTCTTTAGATATGAAGAGTGTCTACTTGACTACATCCCAGCACTTCTCTTTTGTTCAAAAATCTGGACAGTTTGGTGGGTTGGCTGTTTTTGGCACGTATTTGACCTCTTGTACTTTATACCATTCTAAGACGGATTTCGCATAGTGACAAGATGTCTTCTCAGGCCAAATCAGAGATGGAGAGTCGTGGCTTCTGCTAAACGGTAGCAACCGTTTATGTAAACATTCTTTCTCGTGTGCGTCCTTATTGATAGTACCGTTAGAGACGAAACTTTTGGATTTTCGACCACAAATACATATGGCTTGCCAAATCAAATACTTCTTCGGGAATTTGGGAATTTGTTTGAAAATGCTCGACAACGGCGTTCCTTTGCATTGCGTTGTAAGAAGCCAGACCCGGAAGCTGTTTGAAGTTTTCGAGTACATTTGTTTTTTTATCCATTCTGATACAAGAACATGTTTGTAAAAAAAATGGTGTAAAACTCCTTAGCCAACTTTTTGCAGTGAAATTTTGCTTGTCATCACGGTTGCGCACCCATTTGTGCCCTTTAGTCCTTGCCTCTGCTTCACTTTTTGTACACGGAACCCAAACATCCTCCTTTTATTGAATGAATCCTCCGTCGGTTGATATCGAAACATTGAAATCGCTCTTTCGAATGATCGATGCATGCGGAGGACGACTTTCTAGAAACTAGATGCATTTCCCTCTAATGTTGCACAACTAATAATACGCGAAGTGAATTGACCTCCCGTTCAAAATCGAATGTACGCTGTAATGAAAAATCGTCGTTCCAAAGTGGAATGCTTATTGCATTGGAATCATTTTAAATGAGGATTTTACATCATTCGGTAAAAACCTATCAATCGCTATCAGAACTGGTACCATCACGAATAAAGGATCGACTTTCTTCGACGTATAATCCCCTTTCTTTGTCTAACACACGAAGGTGAAAACATACTTTGTTTTTTCACTAACCTCTATCCCTCTTGCTCACACTTCTTTAATTCAAATGATGCAAACTTGTTGATTAAACTTCAAGAAGCACCATGTGACAGATAGACAAAGTTGCTTTATAAACGTTAAACAGAAACACCAGCCTCTTTCCACATTCTTTAAAAAAATCAACAATTAATGGGTAAAACCCAATCTCACAAACAGGGTTGTGTAAAAAAACTGGAAGAAACTGGACAACATTTTGAAAAACTGGATGATTTGAAGATTTAATTGTTTGACTGGATCCCGTAAAAAAAACTGGAAGAATCCAGTTTAAACTGGAACATTGGCATCCCTGATCGCCATACGGATATAACCATAAGACAATCATCCGGTTTCCAAATGCCTTTCGTTAAAGGACGCAATCGAATTACTTTGCAGGCGATCTTGCGGACAATCATCCGGTTTCCAAATGCCTTTCGTTAAAGGACGCAATCGAATTACTTTGCAGGCGATCTTGGGATGATGTTTGGGTTCAGTGTATGTATGATTTTGACTTCCCAACTTTGCGAGTCCCATTTCGCATAAAAATATTGGGATTTTTCTCGATAATGGCTGACACTTTCTTGTCCATTTGTCGGCAGCATACTTTTCGATTTGTTCCACTTCCAACCTTCCGATCCACAGTCAAGCGCTGGTCAAATGATTTGCAAACACAAAACACGGTACTTTTTGGTAGTTTTAGTTTCTTGGAAAGATCGCTACCGATAAATTCGGATATTGCTGCCGTTCGTACAAAATCCGGAATGTAACAAGAATGTAAACACGTTGTACCACGAAATAAAGTGGAGAGTTTCAGTTGTCATAGTGAAACGTTGCGGCGATCCGTCATATAGTTCCAAATCTATACTGAAAGAAAAGTATCCGAAATTTTACGTGAACAGGCTTTACATAAATACTCCTTTGACTTAAATGGATTCGAGGATAATTCGTTTCAGAAGCAAAGTTTTAAAACAAGTTGTGACTAATTAATCCAACATTTACATTATTTAGGCATTCTGAATATCAAATGAATATCACGGTGAATTATTGGATGTTAAAATGAAGGAAACCGAGTCGAAATGAAGGTTCGCAGCTGAATAAATTCTGAAAGCGGAAAATTTAGCTGATACCATCTTCTGACTGAACCGTGCTTGAAGAAGATCGTGTTCCATCGTTCACCGTGCATGATCGGTTCTCCGGACATCCTTGAAGTTTCCTCAACTTCATTCATGTAAACCAGTTGACCTGGACATTGTCTCTCATTATGCTCACACGAGAACCATCATCAGAAGCTCTACGATACAATACACCCTGTGGAGACCACCTCGGGCATCAATGAAAGATGGTTAATGAGTCTCGCATCCCTTCCGACCCGACCCAACCTGTTGGGCTTTGGATTCATTGATCGTAAAATAGCCGCCGCTGATGACGCCTCACACAAAACAAAGCCGCTCGGATTGCGGTCTCGGCCGGGCATACAACAACAGCGACGCCTTGTTGTTTACCTATATTTGTCGCACTTCCATCCATGAGTCGATGGATGATGGAGGGTGTCCGACACCAACAGATATTGACATAAAATTAGCCTCTCGTGCATGGGATGATGATGATGCAATGGAAAAGCAAAGCCCGTTCGATCTGTGCGCAAAGGGAAGGTGTGTATCTTGAGTCGTTGATCGCAACCGGGAGAAACCTGTCCGCTGCTGGCGACGACGTGTTGGATCGTGGAGCGAAGTGGGTCAGGGTTAAATACAGGTTTGTTCCCAGCTGTGAGGAGTGATAATGGGCAAAAAGTGGCATCCTGTGAATCTTATCAAGATCAATTACAGGTATGTGTACAGTATGGAGTTGAAGATGCACTTGAGAAAAACTCTAAATACTCGCTAAGGTATGTCATTTGCGTTTTTGCCGTCACCAGTAGCGATAGGCAATCAGACAATAAGCAAATCCGCGTTGACGACAATAAATCAGCTGTTCTGACCGGAAAGCGAGGAATGCGTATAGCTCCGATTCGGACAACCGTAGCTGAGCTCGTGTTGAGCCGCCAGCCGGTCTGTGCCCAGTGTAAACACAAGAAAACACGTTTGTTCGACTGACGTTGAATTGCGAGAAAGGTTAAGTACTCTTATTGAACCCTAACTGGTCGTGGCGCTGGTTGGGCTTTTATGGTTTCGCTTCCTAGTGGCGCTTTTGGCGTTCGTGCGTCTGAGATTTGTTGTCGGAAACATAGCATTGAGATGAATTGACTCGCCTTAAACCTGGACAGCTAATCGAAGCGCAAATAAAGAAATAGTGCAATGTTTGCGAAAATCATTTACAGTGCCTCATAAAATGTACCCTCGCCTACCAGTGGGGGTTTTGCACGCGAAAAAATAAGCACTAGGTCATTAGTCAATATCATTGACTTCGGATCAAGATTTTAAGGCGTTAAAAAAAGCGCAACAAAAGCCCACAACAATGTCCAATTTTCGATCACTACACGCACAGAGAGACTACCGAAGTTGGCTCTTTAATCGCCTTCGTGCGGGACAGGTTCAAACTGTAGACAGATGGGAAAAAAAATATTACTCAATAGACAGTAGGCCTTGCTGGTTGCTATGTCTGCTACTGCTGTGGCTGCGACTGCTGCAGTCAACGGTGAACTGTGAGTATCAATTTTTGGTCGAAATCAATGACCGTGGAAATAGAAAGACTCGAGAGAGAAAAAAATATACGCCGGAAAAAAAACAAGTCGAAGTTCGTAAACGTAGGTATTTACTGACCCAGGTGGTGCAATCGCACGGTCGTTCAGCATTGGTTCAAAATCAGCCGCACACGTTTTTCACGGGGTTCCATCCTAACCATAGAGAAGCCGCAAATCGTCTTTTAATGTTTACATCTTGATTGGAGTTGAGACTATAGACGATCTACACGAAAAGTCTGATTTATCCGGCGCTGAGTTCATTCTTTAGAGATTTTATCCAGTGACGCTGAAAAGTGGGGTTGCTCATTCAATGATCAACCTAATTCTAGTGAAACTGGGTAACCAGGGATGCCAGATATTTTTTTCAAATGTCTGTGATAAAAATTTAAAATGTCTGGGAATGTCTATAAAAGTCTGTAATTTTTTTTTTAGAAAATTAGACTTCTTTCAACGAAAAGACGTAATAAGAGAGCGGGTTATGTCATTATCGCTATTTGTGTGATTATGTTAACATGTCTGCACCTATTTCTAGGATTTTATGCAACCTTACACTATTGTTTCATATTTTTAAAGTGACACTGAAGCTTGAAGCATTCGCATAGATGACACAATTTTCCATATTTTTCCCCCCTGCAGGGCCCTGTAACGCTCTTTCCAGTTTTGTACATTAAAATCAAAATTTAGTTTTCATTTGATAAATTCAAGAGACTTTTTTTTTATTCAACAATAACCGTTGATGGTGTGTACCATATTTTAATATGGTGTCATCATCACTCATGATCATCAATAATTATGATCATATGAATGATTTTTGTATAGACTGCTTCTTCGGTTAGTCAGTGATTATCTCTTGAATTTCAGGGAAACTCTCTCCTTCTGCAAGGCTCTTTGCTTTATTTTGGGAAGTTTCCTCCTGAACTTCAGGCAAAATTCCTCACGAACTTCTTGGCAGCCACTCCTCATTTCGAAATTCACATTTGGTATATTTTTTCTTGAACATAGTACTTTCTAAACTTCTGATAAGTACTATCCTGAACTACGAGGAAAGTTTCTGCAAAACTTTGAGAAAGTACTCTCCAGAATTTCTTGGAAAATCTTCTTAAGTTGTTAGAGGTTTCTTCCTGAACTTCTGAGAAGTTCTTTTCTGAACTGCAGGGAAGTATTCTCCTGATCTTCGGGAAAGTTTGTTCCTGAATATCTGAGAAATTCCTGCTTGAATTACTAGAAAGATCCCCTTATGCCTCTGGAAAGTTTCTTCCTGATTTTATCGAAAGAATCTACCATAACTTCTGGGGTTTCGTGAACTTCGAGAAGTTCTTATTCTGAAATGCTGGAATGTTCGATTTGGAACTTTAGGGAAGCAGTCTAGCGCTTCTGGGTAGTTTCAACTGAGGTTTTGGGCTCTTCGCAACTTCTTAGAAGTCCTCTTGTGAACTTCTGATGAGTTCTCTAATGATTTTTTTGAAAAATTCCTTCTTGACCCTACAGGTAGTGCCCTCTTTGGTAGGTTTCTTCCTGAAATTCGAGGAACTTTTTTCCTGAGGTTATTCTTTCCAAACTTCTGATTGGTCCCATCCGGAACTGCGAGAAAAATTTTATTCCAAAATTTTTAGGAAAATTCCCTTAAATTTGTTCTTGAAGTTTCTGCCTAGACTTCTGAGAAGTTCTCTTCAGCACTTTTGGGAAGTTTTCTCCAGAACTTTGGAGAAGTTTGTTCCGGAACTATTGGGAAATTCGTGCTCAAATCAGAACGAAGCATCCCCAATGCTCCTGGGAAGTTTCATTTTTTCTCTCTATAAAATTTTGAGAAATCCTTAATCTGAAATGCAGAATGTTCCCGTCTGAGCTTTGGTAAAGCTGCCAAGCACTTCTAGGAAGTTCCAACAACCATTCGAGAAGTTTCTTCCGGAACTTCTGGGAATTTATTTCCTGAACTTGGGAGAAGTTCTTTCCTCGGCTTCTATGACGCATCGTCCTGAGGAATTTGTTTTCCTGATTTTTCGATAAATTATAGGTAGATTTTTTGATAAATTCCTGGAAATTTGGGAATGTTTTTTTTTCTGAACTTCTGGGAAGTTCAACTTTGAATTTCTGGGAATAACTCCAAAACCTCTGAAAAATTCCAAACTTCAGAAAAGTCCTCATCCCTAGACTTCTTTCTGAAGCTCTGATAAGTCCTCTTTTGATTCTTGGGGAAATTCTGTCTTGAAATTCTGGTGAGTAGGATTTTGAACTTCAGTTATAAATTTTTGAAGGTTTTTCATGCGAACTCTCTGAGAAGTTTGTACCTGACCATAGGAGATGTTTTTTTTCGAGGAAGTCTCTAAATTTATGAAATCTGATTTGTATTGTTGTGAACCTTGATTTTCGTTGTGGCTTAATAGCAAAGGACCAATATTACCAATACTTTGACAGTAATTTTTCGCATGGGTTTGAACACGCGTGGGATTGAACACTACCATAAGTAGGGACTCCTTGTTACCCTCGGAAAGGGCCAATACAATACTTATCTCCGGGCCCACTGTGTCTTCAAGTAGCCCACCGCTTTCGTTTCTTCAAGAATTTCTACTTTAAATGATACCTACGATATTTTAAAACATTTCAACAAAGCTTCTTACCGTATCTACTATACATCGTTTAAATACTATACTGCGAACTGCGTACGAACCTCATAGAATACCTTAATTTGAAGTTCAAAAATATTTCAAATGTCTGTAAAAGTCTGCAACATAAATAAAATGTCTGCTAAATGTCTGCATCGTTAAAAAAGTCTGCAATAAAAATGAAAGGTCTGCAAATATACAGATATGTCTGTGAATATGGCATCCCTGTGGGTAACATTTATAAAGAATGTACTCTGCTCTGCACTGTAACCGGTCAGTATCCATTAATGGGTAAAAATGTACTAATTTTTTGATAGTATATGAAGCTGTCAAAAAATGGATACTTTTAAAATCAAAATGATGCATACCAACTACCCATTTTTTATTTTCAATGAGATACCAAAAGATGGGTCTGTTTCTACCCATTAATGGGTAAAAAATATCTTAGCATTCTTCTGGCTCGCTTTGAATAGTTGGAGTGCGCTTTTCGAAAAAAAAAAACTTCTAGTCGGAATCCAGTCCAAGAAAACGCGTAGAATATGGAAGAACTGAAGTTAACTGAAGTGTTAAGATAATTTAGAATTTAAATTTAATGTGTTATGTAAACCATACTTTAAATTCCCACTCTCTTTCCCATCCGTAATTTGTAATTCCTATTAACCTCGAGATGGCCGCGAGTAATCGGTTCTTTCCTCCTAACTTTAGTTTTAAGATAAATGATGTATAAAAATGTGAAAATTTGGCTCTGTAAAGTTGATTCGATTGAGCCTGTACAAATAAATGATTTATAAAAAAAAACTTGAATCCAGTATCATGTACAAGTAACAAGCAATTAATTAGGCAACGTCCATTAATGATGTAACGCAAAAAGTGACTTTTTATACCCCCCTTGTCACGTTTTTTGTATGGACCATCAAATTTTTTTGTATGGATTGTCACGTTACTCTCTCCCCACCCCCCTTACTGCATGACATAATTAATGGACCATATAGATTGATCATATACATGAAATGTATGTTTAAGTTTTAAATAAGCTTAAATCCGTATCTATAGAGTCATTTTCTTTGAGTAGTTCAGTGCCACCATTTCAAGAAAGTGGATCTGCTGTTAACAATAACTGTAACCATCGCTTTCTCGGAAATGAATTTTCTTCTGCAAATCAACAATCCCAAATGCAAGAGAATATTTTCCTATTATGGTGGATTATTTGCATGTGTGGGTTTGTAAGATAAATCGATAGGGAATGTCTTAGGCACATTGTTTATGATCCTAAATTTGCTTATATGGGCCCAGTAAAAAACAAGAGTTATCAAAAAATTTCCCGAGGATTTTTTTTGAATTTGGCAAAAATCATACCCAAATCAAATTTTTTTCGCATTATTGTTTGCTTAATTTTTTTTGCTGTTATCAGAGGCTACCAGGTGGTCAAATTTATGTCATTATATCATTTTGGAATTTTCGTCATATTAGAGTTTTAATCATCTAAACTCGTAGCGGAATAGGTAAATAGCTGCATTTCATGACGCAGAAAATTACATCTTTGCAGCTGTGGTAGGCTTTTGAAAATTACGGAATCTGTGGTAGGCTTTAGCACTTATTACGGAATGTATTTTTCATTTCTTTTTTCCAAATGGACTTTTTACCAATTCTGAACTGATCTAATTCATGCAGCGTTGTATGCCATTTGGCTTGTGTTTAATTTTACAGTTAAATCTTCGTCATTGCTTTATCATAACTCACAAAATCAATAGATTTGGTAATATCGTTTGATTGATTTTACTTCATAAATGGTTTAAACATTACTTATTGTTTTTGTTTGCCAATTTGTCTTTAACCTTCCCATAAATCATTCCTCTTCTTATTTGGTAGCTATTAGGTAAGCAAACATAAAAGTGGATTGCTGTTATAAAATCTGCATCAAGTAGCAAATAGTGACCAAGGTTACAGTAAATTAAAAAGTATAAATGTTAGTTTTGCAAAATTTCAATAGAAATAATAAACTTTTTTCAAGATACCTACCTAAAATAAAGATTTTGGTAAAATACTGCTATCTCTGAAAACGACCGAAAACGGGAGGGACCATCAGGACACCCGATTGAAGCACTCTGGATGGGGAGAGTGGGAATGCCAACTCCTGATTGCTAACAGTTTGTGAATAGAGGGCGGGCTCTTCTCCCCGCCCATTGGGGCATCCTCATGTCAAATGGCTTGCTCTTTTGACCAATATTTCAAACTTGTTCTTTAGATCCTTGTGGATACGTATAAGCGATGTAGCCTATCGATCCACAAAACCTCCATACAGTGGCATGATTAGAATAATCAGTGGTTGTTAAAGCTTGATCGAATCTAACAGAGAGGAGAACCCATTGCTGTCGGACTTAGTTTCCGTGCTACAATGGGTGGTAAAGGGTGTCCACGATGAAGTTGCCACACTATGAAATTGCTCTAACTTTTTAACCGTTGGGTAGAATTTAATGAAAATTTGGGTGGATTTAGTTCATAGTGAATTATTTACATCCTGCAAGTTTTAAAGTCCTGTGATCAAACTCGCGGAAATGGAGTCGAAAGAACAGCTCGTGCGTGATAAAATCTTGCGCATTCATCATGAGAACAAGGATCTCTCGCATCGTTCCATCGCTAAAACGTTGGGAATCGCAAATTCCACGGTGTCGCGAGTGATTAAGCGGTTCGAGGAACGGTTGACCACCGATCGGAAGCCCAGAAGTGAAGGAAAAAGTATTCCGTACAACACCAAAAATCACAACCGCGTAGTTGGAGCCTTCAACCGAAATCCGAACGCCTCCGTGACCTAAGGTAGTGAAGACAGTCGAGGAACTGAAGAAAGTATGGGTTTACATGCAAAAAACGGTTGATTCACAGGTTGTGCAGAATCTTATGTGCAGAATCTCGAATTTTGCGAATCAATTTTGTGTGTGGCAATATCATCGTGGACACCCTTTAGTACATATCATACATCATACATAGGGATTGCCTTATGCATTTTTTGCTGGACCTAATTAATGAATCGTTGCAAACTGGGCACGTGCCACAAGTTTGGAAATAATCTTTAGTTATTCCCAATCAAAAAGTCGCTGGAATGATTAAAACCGAAGAATTTCGTCCTATTAACATGTTGCATACCTGAGAAATTTTTTGAAACTTATTGTAAAAGGCCAGCTGTTATCGTATTTAAATAGGAAGAATTTGATTGCGCCGGAACCATCGGGATATTGCGAAGGTCATTCTTGTGAAACAGCGTTAAATTTAGTAAAATGGAAAGAAAATGTAGAGCGTAAAGATACGATTGTTGCTGTTTTTTTTTGGATCTGAAACGCGTTTTTGAAACGATTTCTCGGCCGTTGTTGTTAGAAGCAATCAAGCGCTTTGGATTTTCAGGTTCCGCATACAGAAGGTTCGAAAGCTATTTGTCTGACAGAACTCAACAGACGGCTTTTAATTATTCGGTTTCGAGCCCACTGGAGAACAGCTCTGGTGTACCACAAGGGAGTGTATTAGGGCCAATTTTATTCATTCTATATATTAATGACATGCGACGAGTCTTGCAATTCTGTGATATTAATCTTTTTTCTGATGACCGTGTTGTTCATGGCAGCTGAAAGCCTTGAGGAGGCCGTTTCACATTTGAATGCAGATTTACATTCTCTAAGTAGATGGTTGAGGTACAAACAGTTGAAATTGAACATAAGTAAAACTGAATTCATGGTAATTTCGCGGAATCGAGTTATCGAAGACGTCTCTGTGAAAATTGATGATGACACAATGCATCGTGTTCGTGAGATTAAATATCTTGGCGTGATTATTGATGATAGATTATAATTTGACCTTCACATTGACGAGGTCATCAAGAAAATAGCCAAGAAGTACGGTATTCTCTGCCGATTGAAAAATGATTTAACTATTGCAAGTAAAATACAATTGTACAAATCTATCATCTCTCCCCACATTGAATTTTGCCCTTCCATTTTGTTTTTAGCTAATCAAACACAAATATCGAGATTACAGCGTTTGCCAAATAAGATAATGCTTTTGATCTTCTTTTTTGTTAGATGCCCTACAGTGGCTATCGGTGAAGCAGGAAGTTGTGTATTTGATAATGATGTTCATTTTTAAAGTAATAAATGGTTTGCTGCCTCGATATTTGTATAATAGAATTGAAAGAGGAAGTGATATTCATAGATATAACACTAGAAACGCGGATGATGTTAGAACACCATATTTTTTGTACGGAGCTTCACAAAATTCGTTGTTTTTTTTAAAGTTAAAAATGTTTTCAATTCGATGCCTGTACACATACATCATTATAAAAAGTCACTTTTTGTGTAACATAATTTATGGATATAATCGTTCCGTTACGTGAACGTGTTCAAGCTGCCCTATTCTGTTTTTCATTGCGGTTAAGAGCTTTCTGAACTTTGAATGAACGGAGCTCGGTTCGTTTGTTGGCTTTCTGCACGAACCTTTTGGTCAAGTGCAGCTTTTTCGCAACATCCCGAACGGAAAAGTTGAGTTTGCGTTTAAACGCAGAAACCACTCGCTTGTGATTCTTCACACAGTACGGAACACTTTTTCTACCACTCACCTTCTTCCGATCGACACTTAAACGTTCCCCGAAACGTTTCATGACACGAGACACTGTAGTCTGGTGAATTTTCAACATCTTTCTGCACTTGCTGTTCCTTCGACTTTGTTTTCGAAACTTCGACACATTGCACAATTCACAACGATACATGTAAACAATACACGCTTAGGTAATTTCACTCAAAAATTCGTTGAATTCAACCCTAAGGGCGAAATGTTACAGCTTACTGAAAGTGATGCAATTTAACTGTGGACACCCTTTAGTAGTGGGTTTTCTTTGTTTACGTATACCTGATTTACTGAGAAATCAAAACTACAGAATGGGGGTGAGCCCGGCGTAGTGATTAGCATCCATACCACTCACGCCAAAGTCACAAGTTCGAAACTTACCCCGGACAAGTTATGAAAATACTTAAAAGGTATTTGAGTGACTACGGCTGGAGATAAATCAGCCCAGGGCGATTTTCAGCGATATCAAAGGAACTAAAAAAATTACTGAATTCCACATAACTAAATATTTAAAAAAATAATATAACATTAAACTTACAGCTGCTTATTTGATCAAGAGATGTACATAACGTACTGAAAAGAGCATGCTTGTTTGGCATTACAAATTAAAAAAATAATGCAAAATACGCCATCAACAAAAGTGTACAATAAATTGGAACAGATTTACTTAAAAGAAGAAGAATTGAGTGAGGATTCCATTAAGAGGTTCTAACTGAAAAATCAAATAAAATCCTAGATTTACTCATTTTTTCATGTATTCGAAGCCTGGATTGCTCGCAATGTTGTTATCCGTAATTTTGGTTTCGATCACAGAGAAAATCTCCAATTGCATTTTAAAATAAAAGAAAAGGTGTTATTTAAATTTCTTTAGACACAACTGTTTTTAAAAAAGTTTATTTTTATTGTTACTTCAACCATTTCATTTGAAGCTTTATTCGTTAGACTCAACAAAAAATGTCATACAACAAATTAATATCAAACTTCTTACATTAATACTTATGTTATTTATTCTCCGTGCGAGGAGTAACGATTATGATGTAGAAGGAGATGTTCGCTCATCACCAACCATGAGGCACCAAGAGTGAACATTAATGTTTTTGGCTAGAATGAAAGATGTGAAGAGAAAGTGTTGATAGTTCCGTCAGATGCGGCAGGTAGGAAAATCTAACAGATGTTTTTGAAAATTGAGCGAAAGGGCATGTATCCAATGGTACTCGAACCATGGACGTCAATCTTTGCCTAACATCCCACTGCGGGGTAGGTTGAAGCAACGGAACAAGTCCGCCACTTCAACAGGCAAAAATTGACGCATGGAAAGACGCTCATGTACCACTGTGGCTTGTATAGTTATTCTAGCGATCTATTGTGTGCACTCTGTTTATTGATGCGCACATGGGAGAGGAACTCTCTCCTTTTTTTGGGTTTGTTTTGATTCGCACCGGCTGACGATCAGTAACGTTTCCATTGGATACATGCCCTTTCGCTCAATTTTCAAAAACATCTGTTAGATTTTCCTACCTGCCGCATCTGACGGAACTATCAACACTTTCTCTTCACATCTTTCATTCTAGCCAAAAACATTAATGTTCACTCTTAGCGCCTCGTGGTGATGAGCGAACATCTCCTTCTACATCATAATCGTTACTCCTCGCACGGAGAATAAATTACATAAGTATTAATGTATGTAAACCCAAAAATGGTGGTAACCACTAATTATACTGGTGGGGACCAGTATCGCGTCGCTTCACGGTGTTTTCTCTCCGAGGTCTCTACGTTGGAGACGACGAGAAGAAACGTTAGTGGATCGTCAGTCGGTGCGAATCAAAACAAACCCAAAAAAAGGAGAGTTCCTCTCCCGTGTGCGCATCAATAAACAGAGTGCACACAATAGATCGCTAGAATAACTATCACAAGCCACAGTGGTACATGAGCGTCTTTCCATGCGTCAATTTTTGCCTGTTGAAGTGGCGGACTTGTTCCGTTGCTCGACCTACCCCCGCAGTGGGATGTTAGGCAAAGATCGACGTCCATGGTTCGAGTACCATTGGATACATGCCCTTTCGCTCAATTTCCAAAAACATCTGTTAGATTTTCCTACCTGCCGCATCTGACGGAACTATCAACACTTTCTCTTCACATCTTTCATTCTAGCCAAAAACATTGTTGTTCACTCTTGGTGCCTCATGGTGATGAGCGAACATCTCCTTCTACATCAAACTTCTTGATCATGATTAGTTTTGCATTTGATCAATCAATTATTTCATATTCAAAACACAAGAAGCCCTACAATATTGTTGCTTAGGTTTTGATTTAAATAAACCATTTAAAATATAAACAATCAAGAACTGACACATCGAAAATTTTACTAATGCCAAATTTGTACTATGTGATGATCATATTAAGTAATAGTTGGGAACAACAAAAATTATAACCTTAAAATTGGGTCTCTCTTTTGAAAGCTTTGATTTTATTTCTATGTAAACGGTTGACAGAATTGATTCAAAAACATAACAGCTTTTACATACTTTAATTGTTATGTTATATATTCTCCGTGCGTGGAGTAACGAGTATGATGTAGAAGGAGATGTTCGCTCATCACCATGAGGCACCAAGAGTGTACGGCAGGTAGGAAATCAAACAGATGTTTGAAAATTTGAGTGAAAGGGCATGTGTCCAGTGGTACTCGAACCATGGACGTCATCTTTTGCCTAACATCCAACTGCGGGGTAGGTCGAGGCACGGACAATTCCGCCACTTTAACAGGCAAAGATGACGTATGGGAAGCGCTCTTGTACCACTAATGGCTTGTAATAGTTATTCTAGCGATATATTGTATGCACTCTGTTTTGATGCGCACATGGGAGAGGAACTCTCTCCTTTTTTGGGTTTGTTTTGATTCGCAAAGCCTGAGATCGCTCAAGTTTATCAAGAATAACTATCACAAGCCATCATCTTTTGTCATCTAGAAATTTCATGAATTCTGATACCCATTTTGCCATGGTTTCCTTTTAAATATGTTCATGGCCTCACTAGAATCTGTTGGCATATGGCCCACAATGGATATCCTTTCCCGGAAATTCGAATGATATTCCCAAATAATGTCTTCGTACCGGACCATAGCCCCGGAAACCCGGATCTCTGAGAACCAAATGAATCGAAACAGACATTGCTTATGGTATCCATGAAGCGGATGAATCATTGAATGTAACGGTGCCAAAAGAATTTAAATCGGTCAATAATTGCCAGAGTTTACATCATTTGCATTTTATGGGTACCCTGTCGAACACTAAGAGATGTTTTTGTTTTCAAACACATCTATATAATAAAAATGAGTTGGGGTTTCCTTTGTCACGATTTAACTCGCGAGCGGAAGAACCGTTTGGCATGAAAATTTGTACACAGGAGTTTTTGAGGCCGGGGAACGTTTTTAAGATAGTAAGAGACCCCTCCCTCCTCTGAAAGGGGGGGCTCCCATACAAATGAAACACATTTTTCTGCATAACTCGAGAACTGATCAAGCAAAGGAACCCAAATTTAGCATGCGGAAGTTTTTGGAGGCAAAAAATGTTTCTATGGTAGTTTGAGACCCCTCCCCTCTCTAGAAAGGGAGGCTCCCATACAAATAAAACAGAAGTTTCTGCATATATCAAGAACTAATCAACCAAATGGAACCAAATTTGGCATGTGGGGTTTTCTGGTGGCGAATAATGTTTGCATGGTAGTTTGAGACCCCTTCACTCTCCTAGAAGGGGTGCTGTCATACAAATGAAACTGAAATTTCTTCATAACTCTTGATCTAATAAAGCAAATGGAATCAAATTTGGCTTGCGGGGATTTTAAAGGCAATAAATGTTTCTACGGTAGTTTAAAACCCCTCCTCCCTCTCTGGTAGTGGAGGAGGGGGCTTCCATACAAATGAAACACAAGTTTCTGCATAACTCTAGAACTAATCAAGTAAATGGAACCAAATTTGACAGGTAGAGGTTTTTGAAGTCAAGAAATGTTTCTAAAGTAACTCGAGACCCCTCCGCCCTCTGTAAGAGGGGGCTCTCATACTAATTAAACACAAATTTGTACAAATTTGTGGAGAAAAATGTTTCTATGGAAGTTTGAGACTCCTCCACCATCTGGAAGGGGGAGAGAGGGGGGTTTCCATACAAAAACAACACAAATTTCTGCCTAATTCGAGAACTAACCAAGTAAATGGAACCAAATTTGGCATATGGAGGTTTTCGAAGGCAAGAAATGTTTCTATTGTAATTTGAGACTCCTCCGCTAACTGAAAGAGGGGTCTCTCATACAAATGAAACACGAATTTCAGCATAACTCGAGAACAAATCAAACAAATGGAACCAAATTTGGCATGTGGAAGTTTTTGAAGGAAATAAATGTTTCTAAGGTGGTTTGAGGCCCCTCCGCCTTCTGGAAGGGGAGACTCCCATAAAAATGAAACATAATTTTTAACATAACTCGAGAGCCAATGAAGCAAATGAAACCAAATTTTGCATGTTGAGGTTTTTGGAGGCAAGAAATGTTTCTATTGCACTTCACCACCCCTCCCCACTTCAAATGGGGTGAGGGGGGCTCCCATACAAATAAAAAGCAAATTTCTGCATAACTCGAGAACTAATCAAGTGAATGAAACCCGTTTTAGCATATGGGGGTTTTTGGAGGCTAGATTTCTATATACATAAAAATGAATTTCTGTCTGTCTGTCTGTCTGTCTGTCAGACCCTTATAGACTCGAGAAGTTCTGAACCGACCAACGTGAAAATTTATATGAAGGGGTTTTTGAGGCTGGGGAAGGTTCTTATGATTGGTTGAGACCCCTACTCTCTCAGGAAGAGGCGCTCTCAAACAAATGAGACACACATTTCTTCATAACCCGAGAACTATCAAGCAAATCGAATCAAATTTGACATGTGGGGGGTTTTGAAGGCAAGAATGTTTCTATGGTAGTTCAAGACCCCTCCCCTTTCTGAAGGGGGGGGGGGGGCTTCAAACAAATTAAACTCAAATTTTTATTATAAACGATGAGCCCAGTGCGAAGGTTCGAGAACTAATCAAGCAAATGGAACAAAATTTGGAATGTAGGGAGTTTTGAAGGCAATCTGGATGGGAGGGCTCCCATACAACAGCTTACTTAAACACAAAACGTGTGTTTCTCGGATAAGAAGCATGTTTTGATAGAAGTTTGAACCCCTGCTTAGTCAAGAAAAAAAAACTCATTTCGAAAAAAACCATAACGTGCCAGTTCTATTAAATTTTCCTTCATTTAGTTGCAAGCGTAGCAGCGCACGCACCGGGTTCAGCTAGTATAGGTTAAAGATCGTTGTTAACAAGCTGCGTAGGTTCTCATAAACCTGGCTAGAATATGGAACCTATGCTGCCTCTTGGTTTGATAATAAAACCAAATTGATTTCTTGTGCCTTTCCTAAAACTCTGATAAAACTTAAAAAAATATGAACAAAAAACAACAAATGGAGAGGAAGTCTGAAAATTCCAAGTATGAGAACACATGTTTATGGCGATGGACCAAAAGCTAAATGAACTCATAAAAATACCTTTGGATTGATGGTAATGCATGGTTGTCAAGTGATTTTAAATAATGGAAACGCGTGATGGGATAGTCAGCAAAAACAAAGAAGATAGCCTTTTTGAAAATATGTAGCTTAAAAACGAAAATAAATACTTCACCAATTTTTTATATGTAATGTAAATAAGTCTAAACTCTTCGCCGTCTTGAATGAACTAAACCGTCTACAGCAGACGTACAGACGTTAATAGAATGAATCAATCCAAACTCAGCAGAAAAAAAATATAAAAACGAGGAAGCTTAGGATGAGAGGATGAAAACCATGGAAACAATTTAAGATTTGGGTTCGTGATGTGTTCAAAAAAGGTGCCTTGACAAACTCAAATCAGGCCGCGGCTGTGAAACCGAGAGCTTGGAAACTATACGATACAATTTTGTGTACAAATTCTGGATGAATAATCATGGACGATGAAACAGGTGTGAAATTGGATGGTAAAACCCTTCGCGGACCATAATACTTCTCTGTAGGAAAGGACAGGGATACCCCCGAAACGGAGAAGGCCATTTTCACCGATAAGTTTGCCAAGAAGGGGATAGAGTGGCAGGCAATGAATCCGCCAAATTGACCGGGGGCTCGACCAATCGTGACTTTGGTGAAAATGGTAGGAAGTGCAACTGTGTAGATGATTATGGTTAATGTCCGAGGAAACGTGAGATTTCTCGGTTATAGTTTAAGATTTTGATTGCAGAAGACTTTAATGTTATGTAAAGTACCAGTGCTGATATAATTTGCCAAAAAAAAATTGAATCTTCAAAAAAATAAAATAAAAGTGTACCTATAATCACTGAAACAGTCTATAATGGACCAAACGAATGACAACACCTATTTTATCAGCTAAGATTTGAATCAAAAACAGGGAAATTGTAAATTTGTAGCAGGGGTGGATGTATTCACATACTGTAGATTCATGGACCTCACAAGGAGCGAATAAACATAAAACTGCGATCAAGCCAGTTTGATCAGTAATGTTTCAGTGGTGATTCCTTTTTTTTTGGAAACATCCCATCCAGTTGGCGTGCACAATAGGTCGCAATACCATCATAGTTTTCTCATTATGTTTCCGTTTTAGCATTAGCATTAGCATTAGCATTGACGGTTGCACACCTCGTGGATGGAGCTACGATGAGGAATAATTCGTTGAAGATATTGCATGCCACCATGAAACGCAACAGGTTACCGAAACGTTTTTTCACGCAAAAATCTCCACGAAGACACTCCTCGATCGCTCACCTGGCCACGTCCATGCAACCGTTGGTGATAGAGAGAATTTGTTATCTACCTTAAGAAGACACGGGGAACCCACGTAGACTTCAGTAGATATCAAAGGAAAACGGAAATGAATAGTCGTAGAGAATAGATTAACAGAATGCCCTGTTTGGTGTACAGAACAGAAATTTAATCAAAAATGGTCGTTGGGAGCATCTAGTCTAAGAGGGTTAAGTGATGCTCCATTTCTCTTCAAAACGGTTGGAACTTTAGCATTAACTATAGTCCTAGCTCCTTATAGCTTATGGTTATAGCGCCATTACTCGCTCTCTGAAAAGAGAAGAATGTCTGAAAATATAAGAACGGATAGTGAAAGAGAACTAGTCAGAATGAAGCCAAAAATAATATATACTGTCACACCCAAAATCACGTCCTAATTCTACATTTACAAAAGCTTTTTCGATGAAATCAGCTTCACGAAAGTGGTGAAAGAACAAATCTTTTACCCACATAATCTCTTCATAATAATATAATTGAAAGTAAAAAGGGAAAAAATGGAAAGAGCTCACCAATATTTCAAAGACGTCCGCGTTCCGCTTTGTAACCAAAGTGATGATTAATCGGTTCGTCAGCTTCTTAAACCAGTAGAGGTGTTCTCTAAGCCAAACTTCCCCGAGTGTCAGATATGGCTGATTTTACCCCACTACCCCTTATATTATTGAATAGTTTATAGATATCTTTCCACTCGAGCAATTTATTCGCCAAATCATTTATTTTTTACCAAACTTTGACATCTTCTGCTTCCAAAAGTTCTCGGGAACATCGAACTTATAATGAGCAGAAAAGAATAGACGTCCTGAAAGCTGCCGGAATTCTGCTGTTGTGTAAGTCTCGTCATCCATAATGGGACAATGCGGTTTGGTCAACAGTTTAGTGTAGAGCCTCCGTGCACGTGATTTCTCCACTTGCATTTAAACACAAGTTACCGTAGAGTGTATCTTACCATTCCCAGCTTCCTGCGATGAGAGAGATACGGATCTTCGAGGTACGTGCTCAAAATTATCTGACACTTCTGCTGTTCTTCCGACTCCATCTTTGCAACGATTGCACAGCTAATGGGTCTAATAATGTAAAGTAACTAAGATTCTGTCAACGATAACCGGCCTATTTGACCCTCTACGTTTCTTGGGATCCACAATCCGCACTGACCCGCCAACATAATTCCCACCACACACAAACACATTCAGCGTTTGCGGGCGTGCATGTCAGACGCTGCTTAGGTTAATGTTTTAAGGCGATGGGGGTGGGCTAAGGATGCATTTTACTACAATGTTATTTCAAGTTCGTATGGCGTTTATAAGGCCATCAGATCACCAGAATTATTTAAAATAAGTAGTACTTATCTGTTCAAAGTCATTGCTGCCCTTGTCTACAGCCAGGTTACCAGATGCACTGGTACAAACGCCCTTGTATAGTTGCTCTTCCGGGGAACCTGGTGAATGTTACCGACGGGCAACTGTATTGATAGTTCGGACTGAGTTTCTTCTTTTCTTATTGTAAATGGCCCGCCAGAAGACCAGCACTAGCAAATGCAAGACACAATCCGGGGAAAATATAACTTTCCTCCGCACCTACATAGCACTAGACCCCGTTTCACATCTTCTCATTTTATACGATTTTGCTGAACGAAATTGCAGTCGTTTTTTTCCAAATAACGTCACCTCCTTATTCCTAACACACACACACACACACACTGATTTATAACATATAACAAACTTTAATTTTTCGAACGATAAATGAATTTGCTACAAGCGAAAAAAACGTGACAGCTCATGAAAAACTGAACCGTCCACCGCGACGCTTGCTGCGATTTTTTCTTAGTTTTCTCATTATGTTTCCGTTAAACATAAATTATGCAACAAATCAGTATGGTTACGATTTAACCTACTTATCCCTACTGATCTTTTATATTACTACCACAAAAATCTTGGTATAATTATTATCTTTCGATAATTGGCAACGACCCTGATCATCCTAATAGAGACAGAAAAAAATCATCTTTTGAACATTTAACACCGGCAAATGATTATCCGATTTGCAAAAACCATTATCAATGCTAGTTATGAATGTTTTCAAAAAGCAAACCATATGCATTTTCCCTAAACAAGTTGAATTTTTTGGCTGATCTAGATTTGCACTAAAAAAAAACTAAAGCTGTTTCAGTTTTCGACAAAAAGTCAACGCCAAATATTTGGAAACCTTTCAAGCAGCATGAAGTCATTTACTTTTTCAAACTAAAGACAATCTAGGCCGCTTTTGCAAGTCATACCCAGAAAAAATAGTTGAGTAAGGTCGTTATGTCCAGCTCTCTCATTTGTCTGATTGACGGCTAAAACTCGCCCGAAACAGGTCCAGTTCAATCCGTTTACTGCTAGGTATGCGTCCTTGGCAAAAAAAAATCTGCAATATCACTTTCCGAGCTCGATGCCATGCTGGAAGAATCCGGATATTAATATCGCACCTCTTTTATTTCCCTCTGCTTGTTTTCCGCTCATGAGTCAACAGTTTACTCACCTCAAATGGTGCATGTTTGACCATACCTCATCCATCCGTACGCAGCAGTGCTGCTCACCTTTCTTCGCTCGGAAGGCACGAGAGATGCAAAGGCAGCAAAACTCCAGCTCCGAAAAAAAAATTCACGGTCAATCAGAAAGAAGGCAAAGCAGAAAAAAAAATGCGCAACCGCCCAATACAGTTGGTTAGCCTCCGGCAGGTAGCGGTCGGCTAAAGTGGTTGTAAATAAATGATTATTTTATTGTTTGATTTGATTCGGTCATACCTTGCCGGATTGGCGGGCGCATGATGGATTGGTGTGCTTGTGGAAAAGTTGTGAGGCAAGATGCAATGGTCTCTGATGAAAATAGATTCGGAAGGTCGGTGGGTCTTCTTTCGTGGAGGAGGTGACACATAGATGTGTGAAACATGTGATTTGATGCTGATAATCATGATAGAATCCGCATGGAAAAAAGGAGCGAGTCTTTTGTTTAAAATCTACGGCTCAGTTTCGTAGACATACGTTACGGCGTTACGCAGACCGTTCACTGAGATTGAAATAAAATCTATCGATTGAACGATTAAATAAAGGGAGGAACGGTAAATCGTTTATCAAGCATTATGAAGTCCAAAATGATATTTATATTCATTCATTAATTTATTTATTTTATATATTTTCATAAACCGAACGAAGAACGGTACGCATTTCGCAAAAATTACATTTTTGTCTTAAAAATATGAAATACACACTTAGAAATTATTAATTTTACACGAGACGTATTTCATCTTTGTTATCAGTCAGGGAACGTAAACAAAGATTTCGTGTAGAATTATGTCTCCTGAAACTGACCATACGCAAGTCGTCAAAAGGAGTGTTTGATTGAATTTATTTTCTGATCTCTTTCAACTCATTCTTCACTCCCGTTTCATTTTACTCAATTTTTGAGTGCAATTGTACGCTATCTCTTTTTCTCACACGAAAATGTTACTCAATTTTCGTTAAAAAGTGGATCAACTCAATTTTTGACATTTTCCGACATTTCCGTGAGAGAAAAAATTGAGTACAATAAAACGGGAGTGTTATATGTTAAAGGACACTTGCATATTTCGGTCTCAGGGCACCGAAATCTACATGACATTTCGGTAGTATGTAGGAAATAAAGATTTAGTAGTCTGCTTTTATATTTTACTCCTTAAGAGCTACAATTCTGTATGCAGTTTAAATATTGTATGAGTTTATGCTAGGGAATTGTAAAGTTAATTGTTTGGCAGTATTGATTATTAACGCCCTTGAATTTAACTACGCAAATTCGCGTAACTTGTGCGATGATGGTTTACTGCAAATAAATTTCGTTTTCTTAACTGTCGCAGTAAAATTTAATTTTGACAGAAGTGATGCTGATTCAATGCGTTGCATAACGATATCATTTACAAATGAAATAATTGCATATTCACGACGCTCTTTTAATGTCTGGATGTTTAAAAGAAAGCAGCGTGCTTTAGCAGATAATGCCTGAATATAGCTTGTTGTATAAAAGATTGCAAACATTGTTGTATGGCGCATGAAAAATTGCAAACAATTCCGTTTTTACGTCCTTTGGCTTGGAATTAAACGAGGGGAAATTTTACGTGCTTGTTAAAAAAAAAAATTCTGTGCAAAGGGAATGCTAGATTTGGCATAAATTAATGGGTCCAACATTAATCGTTCATGAAAATTTAAGCCATATATCGCCGGAATCAGGTCTGTTGTAAGGAAGATTACGAACAATAACGTTGCTTGCGCTTGCTTTGATTTGAAATCAATCGAGGGGAAATTTTACGCGCTTCTGTTAAAATTCATAATTGTTTTCTGTCTAGTTTACAAAGGGCAAACAATAGAAATTTCTTCTGTACTGATTCTATTCTTCGTCCGTGTGTGATTGAAAAAGGAGTGGGTGGAGTGTAGGAGTACATTTCTATGCTGCACCCCAAAAAGATATACTACTTACTTTAAATAGACGAAATCATTATCGGATTTGGATGTAATATCTGCCTATGAAGCGTGTAGAAACAAAGTTATTAAAATTTGAAACATAATTGAGCTTAAACTAGTGCATATTTTGAACTTGGAAATAACTTCCCATCACCATGGGATCCTAGTAGTTGATAGCAATTTCTGTTAGAACCTTGCTGTCCACTACTAGGATCCGATGATGATGGGAAGATATTCCCAATATGAAAGCATTGTATTCGTATTCCGTTCTCTCTCTCTCTCTCTCTTCTCTATCTCTATATCTACCCTCTCTGCTCTTCGCATTTTATCTCTAGATTTTTTTTGTTCGCCCTTCATCTCATTCTTCTGCCTTCATCTCATTCTGGGCTCTACTTAAGCGGAAACTCTGCGAAACTAAGAAGAGAGCAAAAGGTACCGACGATTTCATGAGAAGTTGGAGAATCGTCTCGGCCGGCGTATCTGAGGGTATTGTACGGAACCTGATAACGCGGTTGTACCACAGAAAATTCGAGCAGTTTAAAAAAGAAGGATTAACATCTTAATCAACTGTTTCTTATGTTGATGTTACTCTAATATTGTGTAATACTGTGAAATACACAACCGGATTTGAAAAAAATGGTTTTTCCTGACATTATTTTAATGTCCGAAATTTATCGTGGACTGGATTCATGTCTAAACACCAGTTAAGTAGCAGTCTATTCATTTTTTTTTTAATTCGAGACGAAGAACATTACATCAACGTTCGTGGATGGAATTTCGTCTCATCGTTTAACCCTTAAAGGTGCAAGACGTACTTTCTTATTTTGAAAACGCTATATCTCAATGATGCGTCAACATTTCCAGCAGAAACTTTTACTAAAATCAAGAGGAATAGTAATGTTGGATACATGTACTCCCCTCCAACTTATTCCTCTTTTTTCTCGGCTTAAACTAGGTGGCTTTGATAGTATTTTTCATTATGATATTGAAATTATCGTTGCTTTTCATTTTTTTACAAACAATTCTATGGTTTTAGTCACTTTTTAACACAAATGGTACAATGAAAAGTATAATTATGGGTATATATATGTATGTTTCGGGAATATTCAAGGTCGTCCAAGCACTCTTGATATGTTGATCATGAACTATGTCACTATGGCACCTGAGCATAGGACCTACATACATTGAACAGGTTTACCAATGTTCAAAAAGAGTGTAATAACTATCTGCCATTCATCTCCATTCATATCAGTCATTCAAGTCTCTCCCATTTGTCCTGGAGTTCAGGTCAAACGCTCTGCTAGATCAATCATAACTGGGCTGCTGTCCTTAGCAACGCAGTATACACAAGCAGACTCAAAGAAGGTATACGAAGGCATTAAGGTCTGTATTCGCATTAATCTGGACACATCAAAACATGAATTAAACATAAATTTCCGTCGTAGTTGTTTATTTCAGATTCATGGGATGTGCTTTAACAATTCGTGAAGACAAAACATAGTTATTCGGTATATGCATAAAATTTCCGAACTTTGCGCTTAACTCCGTCCGTTAGGGTTTGTACAGACTTTTCAGAAATCGTAGAAGCCGTCTTTGTCCAAATTTGCTGGAAGTGTTTGATGTCTTTGATTTCTTGCTTCTTTCCATCAGGGCTTCGGCTTCATCAGAGCCCAATATCTCTCGATTGGTCGTAGCTCTGGGCAATTGGGCGGGTTTTAAGATTTTGGTATAATGTTCTCTTGATTTGCTTGATACCACTCCATCACAGTTTTAGCAAAGTGGCATGATGCCAAATCGGGCCAGAACAAAGGTTTTTCTTTGTGACTTTTGATGAAGGGTAGCAATCGCTTCTGCGGACACTCTTTCTGATAGATCTCCTTGTTAATTGTGCCTGTAGTACACAAGCTATTTTTTCGGAAATTTCGATGCCTTCTTTGTTTTGAAATGCTCAGCTGTAGCATTTCTGGCCATAATAGAACAAAAAGCCAGCCGTGGAAGCTGCTTGAAATCCTCCAGGACATAAGTTTCATCGTCCATAACAACGCATGAAAACTTCGTCAAATATTCGCAGTACAAACGTCGAGCCCGTGATTTTGCTGCCAAGTTCAGTTTGACGTTGCGATTTGGAACTGTTTTTACTTTATACGACTTAAGTCCCAAACTTTGTTTTGATTTTTGGACAAAACCAGGCGACATCCCTATTTTACGAGCCACCGTTCGAATGGAGAGATTTGGGTTTTTCGTTAATATCCTTTTCACTTTTCGGTGTATGACAGGGTCAGCGTCCTATGTTTCTGTCATTTTTCGGTTTCCTCTCCACCGTCAAACGTTTCGAAAATGATTTGAGCACATCGTGACCAGTGGCTTTAGGCAAATTCAATGTTTTTGCTAGGTCCCGTATTGACAAATCAGGATTTGCCGTACGCCCGTACAAAATTCGCTCGCGCACTTGTTTTTCTTTCGTCGCCATCTTGAATACTAAACATGAAATGCAAACATCAATCATAGTCTTTTTCATCATAGGCTCTCAGCTATACCACAGTGAAATTTTTCATTCCTACGTGCAATATTTCAAAAGTTCCAATGATTTGAAGGTGTCCGGATTAATGGGGATACAGACCTTATAATGTATTTCCCTCTATATAAGATGTACATGTTTAGATAGTTCATTGCCAGAAGTTCAACCAAGACGAATGTAATGCCTCTAGCATTGGATAATGTCCTCGCTGATTTGTAGTACCAGTGCGCATCGTTTTTGACCTATTTCCATTTATATTTGTTGTTCTAGATGCTCCAGGTCGTTGTGGAGTTCAAGTCATGCAATCTATTGAATCAACCAAAGCTATAACATAGTTCTTATGGAGCAAGCGTACTCAAACAAACTCACAAAGGCTCTGGCATAAAAAGCAATCTATTTTTCTGCATATCAGATATCTTATATTCTCCAAATAAGATGTTCTAGGTTCACCAAATTGTGCTGGAGTTTAGATAATTTGTTGCCATTAGTTCAACGAACATCAATTAATGCCACTAACATCGCTGACATACACAAAATGTGCGAACAAAACACTGCTAGAAGACATTATTTGCAAGAACATTTATGTTTAATTTAAAATTTTTTGAATTGGATATTGGATGAATTATGCACCATCGAATACACTAAATGCGATAGAACGATGTTCCCTGAAACACCGTGTGTGCCAGTGATGACGGATTCACAAAGACTTTACGTGAAATTCTAGGCGATAATCTAGCGATTATTAGGTTTGAACTTAGTAAGTATGACATGTTAGCAAAGTTGCGGCTTATCATTTTTGACTTATCCATATTCATTTGCCGATAGCTCTTCTCAGAAGCTCAATTTCAAAATATAATGTATGATGAACTTATGGCTTGAGTAGACCTACAACTTGGTCTAACATCACAAAGCTCTATCTCTTATATCTGAGGCAATGAGCGTATAGGTTCGCAGTGATACTTCGCGATGATATTCGCGGTGAAGATCACGCGATTATCATCGTGAAGATCACTGTGAATATACGCTCTCATGTCGAAGATATAGAGTTAGAGCAATATCACCGTTACACAAAGTTGTAGGTCTACTCATGCACTACAAGTTCATCATACATCATATTATCAAATCGACCCTCTGAAAGGAGATATTGGCAAATGAATATGCCTGAGTCAAAAATGATAAGCCGCAACCCTGCATGTTAGTATGAAATATTGTTTCCAAGTGTAGTAAAATAGTTTGATTTTGATTATATTTTTTGATGCAACGGTTGACAAACTTTGCTTGATTGTATATTGGTCACTGTAGTTCTTATCGAAGAAGCATGTCCAAACAGACTCACAACCCAAGGGGTACCTCAGAGAATCTTTCGAATTTTTAGAAACTTCTAAAATATTATATTAGATATTTCATCGCTGGTACACTTATTTTGCATTAGAGTGGAACTTTTTGATGAAAAATTTAAAAAATATATCAAAAAATTTGAATGTGATAATATTACAAACAATAGAATTGACACATATCTTATACAATTGTAAGCTATTGTCTACATTTGATATGGGATATATCGATTGGGAAACTAGGAGAATTTAATATTAACACTTCGTTTGATCACTTTTTAAAAATAAAAAATTAAGCATTGAAACACTTTTTTTTTTTTTCAAATTTTTGCTAATAAACGCGAGCAAATTCCTTTAAATTCTACTAGAAGCTTATCTTTTGACAGATAGGTCTATCAAAAGATAAGCTTCTCGTAGAATTCAAAGGAATTTACTCACATTTACTGACAAAAATTTGAAGAAAAAGGTGTTGCAGTGTTTTTTTTTTAATTTGAATGGAATAGTGAAGACAATGGTATTTACACATCTCCTGTGTTATTGTTGGTCATTGCTAACATTTAATTTTAAAGGGTGTTTAAATTGCTTTCTATAAAAGTTGTCCATTATGTCGAAAAATTCAACAAATCCAAAAAATTAAAAAAATGAATGGAATATTGAGGACAAATGTATTATAACACCCACCAAAAACAATCGTAAAACATTGTTAGCATTTAATATGTGATATTTTATTATGGCGATTACCTTATATTGCATCAGACTGGTACTTGAAAATTAAAACAAAAAGAAATATTTCAAACAATTCTTACCAATTAATAATGTATGCATAGTTTTAAACCATGCTTCATGCCAAAAGTGCAGAACTTCGTTACGATGATGTAGAAGGAGATGTTCGCTCATCACCATGAGCCTATAAGAGTGAACAACAATGTTTTTGGCTAGAATGAAGATGTGAAAGTGTTGAAAGTTCCACCAGAGTGCGGCAGGTGTAGGAAAATTAACAGATGTTTTTGAAAATTGAGCTGAAAGGGCATGTATCCAATGGTACTCGAACCATGGACGTCAATCTTTGTCTAACATCCCACTGCAGGTGAGTTATGGCGACGGAACAAGTCCGCCACTCAGCAGAGCAAAGATTGACGCATGGAAAGACGCTCATGTACCACTGTGACTTGTATAGTTTATTCTTAGCGATCTATTGTGCACTCTGTTTACTGGATGCGCACATGGGAGAGGAACTCTCTCCTTTTAGGGTTTGTTTTGATTCGCAACGACTAACGATCACTTTATGTTTTGTTTCTCTCGAGGTCTCTACGTTGGAGACGACGAAAAAAACATTAAGTGATCGTCAGTCGTGTCAGAATCAAAACAAACCCAAAAAGGAGAGTTCTTCTCCCATGTGCGCATCAGTAAACAGAGTGTGCACACAATAGATCGCTAAGAATAAACTCATACAGCCACAGTGGTACATGAGCTGTCTTTCCATGCGTCAATTTTGCCTGTTGAAGTGGCAGGACTTATTCCGTCGCTACAACTCTACCCTGCAGTGAGATGTTAGGCAAAGATTGACGTCTGTTCAGAGTACTCATTGAATACATGCCCTTTCGCCTCAATTTTCAAGAACATCTGTTCTATTTCAACCTGCCGCACTCTGGTGAACTTTCAACACTTTCTTCTTCACATCTTTCATTCTAGACCAAAACATGTTATTCACTCTTGTGTGCCTCATGGTGATGAGCGAACATCCTTCTACATCATAATCGTTACTCCTCGCACGGAGAATACATAACATAACAATTAATGTTCGTTACGATATTTTCATTAGAGTTTTCGTTTAGGATTTATGATAGTTAAAAAACGTACTAATAGCGATAATGCGCAAGGAACCACAACAAGAGCCACGGTGATCACAATACGAGATAATATTATATTAGGCTTCTGCGTATCGAAATTATGACAATAGCTTCGATAGTTTGATAGGCGTTGATGAAAGTGCAACAAAGTTTTTTGATCATATTTTCTCAAGAGATCCTCAGTTTGGGGCGGTTTCATTTTCGAGAAATAAAAGTACGTGTCTATCTGCTTTCTGTGGTACATGCACTTAGTCTTGGAAGATACGACTAGAATTTGTCCACTATGGGTTACCATCTTCTACTTGATTTGAGTGAAATTTTCATGGCAAACCTCGAAAAACAACGATGAAAATCAACTACAGAACCATTTGATGGAGATAAGTTGATGATGTATTTTGCATTTATTCTAAAGAAAAATCTCTACTACTTCTCACTCAGAGACATTACATAGCACTCACAAAAACAATGAACTTACTTATGACATTTAAATAATAATGAATAGCCATCCCTAGACTTGCCTGTAATAAAGAATCGAAACTCACATTTGAAATTAAAAAGACCACCAATCATACAACCTACAATATCAAACAACTCCAATCACTCACACCAACACCAAATCTTCATTTCTTCACCTTGTCATACTACTCTTGGTCTGAATGCAGTTTTGCGATGATGATTGCATGGACGCGAGCGGTTCTGGAATTCAAGCAGCTGTTCAGGCCAGCGTCAGTGCGTTGTTGACGTTTTTGGTGAAGAGCCCACACAACACATTTCAATGGCAAACTCGCGAAACAAGGAGCAATATCTCATCTTGAAATCGGAGATCATGCTCTTAATTATAGTAATATCGAAGCAAAACAGGCATTTGGATGATATCGTTGACAATTAATCACAAGGTAAAAGATTATATTTGCAAATGGGCTGATGTATGCTCTTCTCCCCTACAGCCTTACATACCAACAATTATCCCCAATCCTGTGGTAGATGATGCAGAATCATTGTACACATTTAGTGTGCACTAATAGGAAGAAACGTTGCACTAGCCCATTCAACTATCCCCTGATGTATTATGTAAGGTTTGAGTTCTTGTACTCAAATTGGCGACTTTGCGCACAACCTCATTGGGCTGTCCCTTCTAGTTCCCACATATCACTGGCAATGGAATTTGATCGAAAGCTCAATCTAGTCGAATGTCAGTTGGTCGAATAGAACCCATATTGATTAATTAAATTGTTGAACTCTAAGTGCGATAATTCTAATGAATGGTCGTTGAAACTAGTTTTGAAATCTCAACTTGCAGTGGACCGTATGTCCTTTCAACTTAATGTTATTTGATCAAATGTCTTTTGGCTCAAGGTCTTTCGACCTCAAATGTCAAAAAACGAGCGGAAGAAAAATAGAATTAGTAAAATTGAAGAATGTAGTAAAACTCTTTAATGGTGTGTAAATTGTTGCAGTGTTTTTATTACTTGAGTCGTTTCACTATCCGCTGAAAAACTATTTTCCAGAATGCATCAAACGTCAAACCACTCAATTCCGAACCCGCAAACCAGAACCCGGCGCACGCATTGATCAGCCACCAATGAGCCAACATAATTGGCATTTGACATCTAGTCATAACGGACGACGCGTTCCAGCATGCTAAAAAACAATTGCCTTCAAACGTGTTAGACTTCGCACGCTCGGTTTGCACCCAGCACAATGCAATCCTTCGCTCTCGGAAGGAACCGGAAGTAGCCGGTGAATTTGTTGTGATTTGATTACATGCCGGTGCTTTATAGTCGAATGGGATATAGTATCGCTTCTCCTCGGCCAGGGTAGCATCGGAAGGACACTGCGTCGTCTCAGTAATTTGAAACCTTCAGCTTGTCCCCAGTAAGCACTCAATCCCGAGTTGACTCATGCATCTCAGGAGTGTTTGTTTTCCGTTTGTTATGCACCGTAGAAATTCCGCTGCCAGCCACGAAGAGACAGGAGCCTTTCTTCCGTTTAATTCAGTCAAGGATCTGCCATGAAGAACACTTCCCATACACGCACTTCTGCGAGCCGCCCGGAACATGAAAAGAAACACATAAATTCGGGTCAGGTAGGTCCACTTCAAGCCACCCCACCAAGAAAGCCATTCATCAACCGAACTTATTGCAGCGTAATTACATGCTCCACCGCTTGGCATTGATCGAATGCCGGGAAAGTTGCGCAACTTCCCGTTCGAAACGCCACGCGTCCACCTGAGCCATTGCCACTGAAGAAAACTCCGCACTGGTAGCAGTAGCACTGGAAAAAGGAAAAGTGAGCAGCGGGCATCGCGCGAGCGTCTTCGTCGTCGTCGTCGTCATCGTCGTCGTCGTCGTCTTCGATAAGTACCTACTGAAAAAGTAAGTGAAGCACGCAAGACTAAGTGGTATCTCAACGGCCCTGCTCAGTTCAGTTTGCGTACATATGACGCACATTTTACGCTCTTTAATGAGTGGACGGACGGACCGTCAGACGAGCGATGCTGAACTTGAAATTTATGCGTTGCTCGGCGCGGCGTGGGGAAGATCGTAGGCCAGCAGCAGCTCGACTGGCGTCGTTGGTATGAGTCAATTGGCACATGGTCGAGGAAAACCGGTAGAGCACAGAACACAGCAGCGGTGGCTCCGCCGGATCAAGGCTGCGGTCAAGGCGCTGTTTCTTCTGCCCGGGCTCATTCCGCGTGTCGCAAAGGTCGTCTAAATTGTCGTTAAATGGCACCGATTCTAATTGGCAGACGCAGTGATATCAGGACGAGAACCAATCAAGAAAATAGCTACCTGCGATTCTTGAGGAACTGTGTTGGAATAAGAGGCGGCTAGCTGTGGGGTGGTAATGAATAGTACCCATTAACATCAACTATCCCAGTTAAATATCCAGAGTCCAATAAACCTTGGCATTTACATTGCTTCTAATTACGAATCCGTCCCAGGTATGTAAAGGGCTGATAGTTCGGTTGTTGTAATCATGGGTAGTTTAGTTCGGAACAGGCACGATATTGTCAATCCGGAGAGGAGGCGTTTCAGCATATCTGCCGGCTGATTCGGAAAATCTTCTTAATTTCCATGGGCATGGAGTATCATTGTCTACAATAGACATTCAAGAATTGATAATTGGAAGCGAAAACTCTCAGATGTACTCACTAAGGAAGTGCATCTGAAATACTACGATTAAGAGTTAGAAAAACGCTGCACAGTAGAACGATCAGTAACAGTTCAGTAACGAAAAACAAATTAATGACAATCAACTATTCCTATGAGGACAAAACTTTACATTTTTCAGGCTATACAAGCAGATAACTCATTTCTGGATCAAAGAAGATGCATCTGATTTATTTGGCTCAAATTAAAGGTAAACACACAGCAGTCTCTTTTGATAGGATAACGGGAGGTAATGTAAACCTAGCTTCCTCATTCGGCCTATGTGTCAAATATGTCATAAGTTCAGCCATAATCGACAAAATTATGTTGGTATCGCTTGATGATCGATGAAGCATTTTGAAACTTTATCCATCCAGTTTATAAGTCATACATTTGAGTGACATTTTCGAGTTTCCCTACTTTTTGACACCACAGTTCACTGGGTTAAGCTGAAGAGATTATTGGCACCAAGCTTTGAGAGAGGATCTAAAATTTAGCTGAACTGAACTAGATGCACAGAAAATATGAATTAAAGTTTCTTCAAATGTCTTTTGTTAGGGATCGTCCATTAATTACGTCACACAAAAGTGACTTTTTCTAAACAGCAATTTCTCCCACCCCTGTCATCGTTTTTGTATGGGCCTTCAATTGTTCTGTGAGGGATCCGTCACGTTTTCCCATGCTGATGCTGATATAAATGCTAATATAATGCTTGTGGCTTCTGAAATGCAGATTTGAGGTTGATTTACTGCCAATGCTAATGCTTATTGGTTTACCTGGGTAGCGACTCCTGCTTCAGAAGCATTTCAGTAGCCGTGCCGGAGATCTTGTCGTCCATAGAGACGCTTTTAAAGTTTGCTTCTCCCCTTTCCACGCCAATTTTGTCATGCCCACTGTCATATATGGTGTCATTTCGTCTTTTTGTTGTTTCGTTTGTCGGTCTCTTTTCTTCCAGTCGTTTTCAGTTTTCGTTTCCGTCGTTTTGTATCTGCTGTAGCGAACTTCTTTTTGAGCAGTTTTTTTCATATAAAAAATAAGCTGTCGTATACGTCGTCAAAGATATTTGAACTCTACCAAGTTTTAGTAATGTCTCATTCAGGGCGAACACGAAGTTGTTGCGACACATTCAACCTAAATTTTGCACACTTTCTCATTGATGCTGTTTTTTGGCATATTGTTCATGCTGTCAAACTCGAAGTCGTGTTTTATTGATTCTAACGAAAATGGAGGTGAATCAACGCGAGTCGGAAGACATGATTCTTTCAAACACCTGGAATTTCCTGCACTGTTGCTCCTGGCAGTTGTGGAAAAATGTTGAGACGTTCACCAATTCAACCGTCTCCAGAGTGTTCGGAAGCGGTTCAGGAGCAACGTGTACCCTTGTATTAGAGAAAACAAAAGCGTGGTCCTACGTCAATATATCGCCTCGCATTACAGCCGATTTGCCATTTTTTGAACTCTACAAGCAAGGAGATAACACCAAAGCAACGACCGTGTTGCTAACTTGACTCATCTAACACTGCTACTGATAAAGCCCTGGATAGGTCTATTCTACTGGTACATTTTGGTGATTCGCACTCCATAAAACAAATGGATGAGCCAACAACTCTTTAGGTGCCACGAAAGCGAAAAGTGTACGCGCCAGTCCTTTCCCTCGATTGAAAGCGAGATGTCGAGGAGTAATTTTTCGGCACAACCCGCCGAGTATCACACCTTTTGTTTGGTGCCTTTATGCCAAACGTTCTACAACGTAGCTTGAAGTGAAGATGATACTTTCACTACTGGTCAAACTCTGGTCTAATATGCACGTTCCTGCTTTGAGAGGGATGATTTTAGTTCACGAGTCTATTAAAGCAAAGCCAACCGATACAGAAGAAACAACACCATGCTGGAGGTGGCGCGGTTAGATTACCGGTCTGGTCTGAGACGATTTTCGTTAAGAGGAAGATTTCTCGACTCCCCTGGAAGTTGGATATGATTGTAATTTGCCACATAATCATACCCCTAATGCACAAACTTATGGTACCCGGCATCGAAAGCTCCTCAGTTGATGACTGTGCGAATTGCAGGTTGAACACTGGAAGGATTGAGAGTAAGCAATAAGATGTTTGCGCATAAGCAATGAGCTTGAGTTGCTAAGAAAAGAAGAAAGAAAGGCCGACACATACAAGCGTCCTTGGGCTCTATGAAAATGAGGTCGAAAAAAGCCAGAAAATAAATTCATTCAAACACATTTTTCGTCAAATTGGGTATGTGTCGGTCTGAAGGCTGATTTTATACTGAAGTCTTTCTTTACGTTCCCAGTTTTAAAAACATGTAGCACGTCTCGTGTAATACCTTCATCAATTTCTGAGTGTGTAGCTAAATAATATGTTTTGTTAGAGTCTGTGCTTTGATCGCGGCTGGCGAATAAAGACGACACATTTAAATTATAATATATATTTGAATTGTCTGCACCTGAAACATCAGGACTTTGTTTGCTTACAATCATGATCAAAACACTCACCCATTTTGATAATGGAGCGAACTATAACCAACTGTACAGGTCACATTTGATGTTCCAGTCAGCCGGCGAAAAGTTAGAAAATAAGCAACAATGATGAAAAAATCTGTCAAGCAAATGAAAAGGGCATTTTTTGTCGTTTCCTCTGACGTTATTTGATATCAGGAATATGTAGATCGTTCACAGTATCACGCCTTTTACTGTGCCTTTAAACCGACGTGCTACGGCGTGGCAATTTAAAGAAATCAGAGTGTAGATACTATCACCGTTGACTCATGCTCTCGGCTCCCTTGACTGTGCTTTTTTGCGTGGGGATTGAGTCCATCTCACCAACGACAAGCCGACAACCATGATCTTCAGAGGGATATAATGTAGTTACTTGTGTAAAATATAATTAAATTGAGGTTTGATGATATTTTATACCATTGACTCCGACAATTGCCGAAAGCGTTTCCAACTTTGATTATAGTTGGAATCTTCAATCTCGAGAATCTGTCCGAGAAATGGTAACATTGATTAACTGGTTCAACTTTTCGTGGGCGTTCTTTCTTTTGAAATTTCCATTTTTACCCTACTCTAGCCAATAAACGTAGTCTAGGTCAAAATAGTGTGAGTTTGGCCACTGTTGTATTTGCTACGATGATTTCTCGTTGATAATAGCTTCGAAAATCTGTTAATCAAAAGAATTTTATCAACAAGTACATACAAGGTGCTTTCAAGAATATGTAACTGTATAAAATTGAGGACCAACAATTTAAACGATAATTTTCGTTGCAGAAATTCAATAAAACGTCAGTGAGTTTCTCAAATGATTTTAAAGTGGGCTTTAAACTCATTATGTAATTTAAAATAGCTTCAAGATTTATTCACTCTTATTACTGCTCTGATACTTTGAAACCAAGTGCTGCAACATATCCCTTTCATTTTCAAACACACTTTCTCAAAACAATTTGATTCCTCTTGACAGGTAGGGACTCCATCCGACACTTTTGGAACCAGAGCAGAAATACTTCTGACACTGGTTTGGAGAAATCATTACACAACATAATAGCAGCATTCATAGAAGCCACCGCTGAGCTGCGGTGCAAAAAGTAAGCAAACTTTGAATGTCCGCCAATAATTTTCAATGCTTTTTGTCGAAGAGAGCAAGACTCTATCTTCAAAGTTTTTAAGATATTACTGAATGAATGGAATACACAGCTTCAGAAGTTATGAATTTTTCTTATATATAACAAAATAATAAACTTAATTATCTCACGTTGTTAGATGTTCAATGACAGGGGTTTTAAAAGGGAATAATTTTGTGAGCTTTCTATTGCCCAGCAATGGCCCAGCAAAATTTGATGTTTCTCGGGAGTAGAGGTTGGACCGTGCCTCGTTTCAGTCTCCTGCAATCGTAGCGCGCGGTCTGGGCTGCTCATAACATCTGACAGCATTTTTCTCTCTGACTTGCACGTACTCAAGCGTTTGCTGCTCCAATTTGAAGGATCTTTGTTGTTGAGCAAGATGTCGGGCTTAACACTAAATATTACTAAAAAATGTGAGGGACTTGCACGCCACTTCAACATGAGCAAAAATGGACCAGCGTTACGGGTGACCACCCAGCGGTGAGGAGGGCTTTACCACTGAGGACAGAGTTCACTTAAGACTGATGTCCTAACTGAAATGACTCTCCAAGAGATATCCTAAGGTTGAAACCAATTACTGACCTTACCCCAAAGCGTCACTGAACCCGTTGATAGTGACTCAAAAATGCAAAGCGTCTCTGGTTGTGCAAATTGTCAATGAAACCAGCCTCCAGATGAAACAAATTTGTTGGTCTAAAACCGTAACTTATAATTTTGTCGAAGACTATTGGGAGTTAATGACTTGAAACAGTTGAGAGAGACCTCATTTCCCCCAGTTCGTAAAAATTGCTTATTTAATATTTTTAATGTCTTATTGCCTTATTGCTAATTCATTGCTATTTTGTCCATTTCTCGTACCACTTGTTTCCGTGTTTGTCTCACTCTCTTGCCTCAGCATTTATTTCTAGTTCTCTTTTTTTCTTATTTCTATTATGCTTCCTTTTCTCTTAGCGCTTATTCTGATCTTGTTCTATCTAGTTTATTATTTCCTTTTTCTTCAATCTTATATTTATCTTCTAAATTTGCTGTTTCTTATCTATCTTTAGTGATTTTTGATTTTTCATTTTATATATCTTGTCTAATCATTTTTTGTTCGTTCCCTCTTCTCGTCCTCATTTTCTTTCTCTTTTTGCCTCTTTCCCTCTTCATCCACTTTCTTATGTCTTATGTCCTGTACTTTATTTGAGTACTATGTGCCAACCAACTTTACCTTTTGGCGCCATGCGACTAAATGGATGAAAACATTATTAGTACTGGCGCGTTTATGGTTTTTGTTCTGAATGAATCCTGGTTAAAATATTTTGTTTGCTTGTGTGTGTGATTTGTTCAAAAATAAAAAGGACTGTGTTATTAATTTCACCCTTGGATCGGTAGTTTCTACCGGTTTTAGCTTATCGCGTGGATGCATTTCAAAGAGACAAACGAGAGCCGTATCCTGTCGGTTTGTACGTACGATTTTTCACTTGCATAACATACATGAATTAACTTCTTGTGCATAATGCCAGCACTGGGAGTAACTCAAGCAACTCTTTCTTGGCTGCATAACGGGGTACACAAACTTCTATCCACAATGCTTTTATCCAAAAAATACACGTGTTGTCTATTTCCAAGTTATGGATAATTCTCATATTTGGTTCAAATGTCTGTTTCATTGGTTTGAGAGCCCTCCTTGCGCCTCTCGGAGGAAGGCGTCTCGAACCACCTAAAAGAAAAAATCCTGCCCAAAAACCCCACATACCCAGAGTTAGTTCCATTTGAAACTCCAATTCATTTGCGTCCTCCCTTCCAGGCCGGGGTCTTCGAACCATCATAAGAACCTGCTCCGGCCTCAACAACTTCATATAAGTTTTCATAACAGTAGGTACCGAATTCTCATGTTGTGGTTGACATTTGTGTAAGATTTTCATGTGAGCCCACCCCTTCCAGAGGAAGTCTCCTCAAACCTCTTGGTTCTAAACATTTCTTGTGGTTCGAAAACCCCTCCCAAATATGGTTCATTGCTTGATTGAATTTCTCAAATTGTAAAATTTGTATTTCATTGTTGGTGTGGGGAGCACCCCTTTCAGATGGGAGGTCGAACCATCATAAGAACCTTCCCTCGACTCGAAAATCCTGTTAAAAATAGCTATACCTGTTAGGATGAATTCTCATGTTCAGCTCAAACTCGTGTTTCATTGTACTTGACCCATTCTTCCAAGAGGTGGGGTCTCAAACCA